>CM040242.1:61149816-61220727 GCA_022545495.1 Chrysanthemum lavandulifolium
GATGATAAGGATAAGGATAAAGAGACCAAACACAAGAAGAAAACAGGTGAATCATCCTCTATGCCTCCACCACACCCAAGGACCACCGAAAGAAGATCTCCTCCACGTTCTGCTGCTACAGAGAAACCTCGGGACTCTGAGTTACCACCATCAACAGAGAAAACCGGTGATCATTTCGAATACACTGGTGGTGACGATGAAGAGATCCCAGAGCCCCAACAACAACCCACCTCTCCCGCCACAACAAAGAAACCATAGTCCTCATCAAATCCAAAGAAGAAGAAGACTAAGACCAATGTTGTCTCACGGCTAGATGACAATACAACCGAAGAATACGACTGGTTTCTAGACTTGTTGATGCTACTCCCTATTACCGTAAGGTCAAGAAATGGTAGATGGCCGTATTATGGAGCATGTGAAGTCGATTCAAAACAGTTTAGAGTGAAGAAGATGACTAAGGTGAGCTACGGTGAATAAAGAATAATGCCTTCCAACCGCTTAAAGACAATTTCGAGAAAGTGCAATTGAAGTCGAATACCATCTCGACAACATTGCACGAGCCATGTCAAACAATATCGATTGGCTCAATCCGAAGCTAACATCGACTTCACAAGACAAGGCTCAGCACTACACCGATTGGACCAAACCTCTACCAACAATTGGTCGACCGTATCAACCTCAAATTCCATACCGCTACTTCTTCAACAATGACTTGAGTTTCTTCTACACGGTAGCGATGTGACAAGGAAGTATGCTATCACCACTACATTTCCTTTCCAATGAAGAATCTACTCTCACAATCCGACCATCGAGGAAGAAGCCACACATTGTTTGGTCGGCAAAGTGGAAAAGTGTAGGATATCGATTTCACTTACATATCATAACATTAACACAACGAGCATATAGATGATTTTAGAGAGAGAAAGTGGGACATTCTAGTAAGAGAAACTTGTGGAATATTAGATTACCAAGAATATCCAACCCTCACCTTGCAAGGTAGAGGGTATTTATAGGTTACGAGACTAAACGACCTCCTGACGGCCCTGGATCGGGGATACAATGGTAAAGACCCGTCCTTCCTCCACTTGTTGCACTATACTATTCTCGCTACTACTTATTTAATAACTAACATAAATAGAGACAAGTCTGCGAGCTAACTTTGGCTAGATAATAATTGGGGTGACCGACTCTTTTACTTATGGAATTTCGATTCCTAACAATCTCCCTTGCGGAGGTCACCCCATAAATTACATTGTGTATCCTAGCTTTCAAGTAAGTCTTCATTCATGAGCTCGTAGACTTCTTTTCAACAAAGTAATCAAACCAAGTGCATCCGTGGAGAGTGCAATATTGAACAAATGTAAATGAATAATCCGTGGAGGTCGAGTGTACGATCCGCTTTGTGATTGCAATAATTTTGAGCCGCCTATCGAGATCATCACCAACAAAAATCTCGAGGCATCCATTATGGTGTTGGTATTATGTGTTGTTGTGACTTTCGGACCGACATGCTCACATTCTAGATCATGATATCTTCTCATCGTAGTAGCGGAAGCTATCGCTGATTCATGATATTGGCGGCAGAAAGCGAAGCATGGAGTGAAAATATCGAGTCATTGATGCACTTATCATGATTTCTTGAGAGATGAATGTATTGTGTGAGCATGCGGCTATGGATCGACCGCTTCATTCTCGATCACCGCAAACGCCGTCGCATCACGCATACAACAGCTTAGCAATAAAGCGTACAAAAGTGTCTTTGACCACTTTAGTTGAATTGAGGTACACGCCCACGGTTCCGCTGATCAAGACAAGTATTGCTGCGAATGTAAAATTCAAGAATTTCCTTGACGTGGTTTCGCAATGCTCTAGCCGTTTCTCAAACCGTAACGCCTCAAAGAAGACAACACGGAGCGAGTGAACCAATAATTTAAGTCCATCGATTGATGAAAAGAGATTTGAAAACAATCGTGTATTTCTCAATAGAAATTGTTTTTGCAATACAACGAAGGTTTTATTGAAAATCAATTATCAATCATAAAACACCTTTTGATTTGAAAAATTAGTACATAGTCGATGTGTTATAGAAAAGAGTACTTAGCACAAAGACCGGTTTTCAAAGGTATCCGTCAATCCATAACTCGAACCAGATTGATTCAAAGATTGAATCGCCCATTGTTTACGTTCATTGTCACATGGTTGATCTATATAATAGATCTCACATGCCACCTACCGTGAGCTTGTTTGATGTTGGCTCCGAAGGCTTTCCATCTTCATTGTGAATATGATAACATCGCCACTCGGATGTTACGCAATACCACAAGGATAATGCGAGGGACTCAAGATATAATCTCTCTTTCCACATTATGTGAAATGAGAGTCTTCATTTGAAAGTGTCCTAATGAGATTTATTGATGATCTCGTGGCTCTAGACTCAATTTGTGCATATTTGGATCCCGTCGGAGACTAGGAGAGGTCTCCTTCTTCAATATCAACAATCTCTAGAGAAAGTCGATAGATAATGTCGGTTCCCCGGAGAATGAAACAAGTCCTTTTAAGAGGAACTTGAGTGGTTTGGAAAGTTGAAGTGCGGTCGTCCTTCGGGTCCATGACGTCTTGTCTTCAATCCGATGTTACCATCGGTGGCATATGAATTGAACCCGGTTTCCTCTAAGGTTGAATAAATGGAGGGCTATTTGTTTTCACCCTTTCTCATTCAATTCTTTTAATTCTTCAACCCCTTCAAGGCTTATCGAGACTTCATAGCTAGAACCTTGTTGGGTTTATTCCAAGACTAACTCGGTCCTCATCCGCACTCTTCCCATATCTCATTTTTTTCTTTTTTTTCATCATACCTAAGAACTCTACACTAACTAGTGGATAGTCCTGGGTAGATCCCTCCTGATCACGGATCATGGAACACATACCTAACTTTATCATCCTTATATCACCATACATAAGTAAAGTTGGTCGGTCTATTTGGTATTGTTCATCCGCCATAGAAACCAATTGAAAACCATTTGAAAATCAATCCGGTGCTTGTGATATATTATCAAAGCATTTTGCACCTAAATTGTTTTGATATTCTTAGAATAAGAGCTCCCCTCAACATGTGCATCAAGTGATTGAAATCGCTTTGCACACGGAGGCAAGAGAAAGAGTTAACTTCTTTGAATTCCATTTTCTAAAGATATCAACATCACTTCCTAATCAAATCAAGTAGATAAAGCATTTTCGGAAGGATGAGGTTTTCATGATTTTGCTCCCCAATATGTGCTTCTAAGTTTGAAAGAGGTTTTGCACATCTTGAGGAACCCTCTTGAAGTGCGTATATGATCACCAAACGATTAGAAGCCATATAACATACAATCAAGGTACCTTAGAAAATTGAAAGTTGTGTACCGATGTCTTGAATTTTGCTAAAAAATGCTCCCCTTAATATATGCTTCAAGATTCAAAATTGTTTAGCACATATTGAGAGTAGTATGCACAAAAAATTGGTCATCTTTTAACATCTTTCATATTTATATCACATTTTCTCCCCGGTCAAAAATTTCAAATCCTTTGAGATTTTGGATCTCAAGTGATTTAAATATGTATGAGACAAAATATTTGTTGGAGAAAAATGTGTCCTGGTTTATATGATCGAAGTGGAAAACACGATGTTCCCCTTTTTGATACAAGGGAAACCACAAGACATAACCTAGCACTATTACATGCATTACAGGTTGTTCAAAGTTAGTACACCACATATTACACAAATTTAAACACAATGTAAGTCTTCAAGATGTCTTCATTCGGTTCAAGAAGTTTGTAATGACCATTCGGGGGTAAGTGAAGATGTAGGTGGTGTTAGTACATTTGATTGAGCGAGGTTTGGGAGGTGGAAGTTCGGTTAAGAGTGAAGATCTCGACATCGGAGGAATGGTTGATGTATCTTCTTTGAATGTTGACCGTAAACATGGATTGTGCGGTATCTAAGGGTTTGTCATTTAAGTATTGATCTCGAAGGTGAAATCAGATCAAGATCCTTAAGTGAAGATAGAGAGTTGGTAGACGATTTAGTTCATCCATCCGCAAGGTCTCATCGATCTTGTCTCAAGATTCTCCTGCGAGCCTTTTTGCAAGGCGTCAACATTCCTCGACTGGTCGAGTCTCACTTAGTGTAAGAGATTCTTTAAGCGTTTGGTGCACTTTGTCCAATCCGCAGTTGTTCTTTAGCGGAGATGATTCGGTTCTTCTCTTTAGCTCATATTGATTGGTGGTGCTTGATAGAGATGATGAGATCGTTAAAAGCATGTGAATGCTTGTTTAGTTTCAACACTAGCAACCCTTTTCCTTTGTCTTTCGTGTTTGATGTGGATTGCCGAGGCAATTGATCGAGTTCTCTTAACACAATTCCTCCAACTGGGCTTTCATATTCGACTCTCAGGGCTCTCTTCAATTCCAAGTTGCAGAAAGATCATCATCATCACCTACCTTGGTGCTATCCCTTACCCCCCAAGATTTTCATCAATTTCCTTTTCCACCTTCTTCTTCTTTTCTTTATGCTTTTTGGATGAGGTGTCGATTGTAGATCTTTCGCCTCTTTTTGGGAAGAGAGGCATAAGATGCTTTTGATCCAGAGATGGGCTTGGGAGCATTGGGTTGTGAGGGAGTGGGTGTGACATTAATGATGATCCGCGGCAATTTTCATGAACTGTTTGAAGTAGTCCTTTTTTCTTGATATCGTCCGTGAGTAGAATATCGAATTGGCAATCCAAATATTTCTTTATCCATACCTCTAGGAACATATTTCGGTTACCTAAAACAAATTCATCTTACGCTTTATGTAGAGTTGATTCAATCCTAGGATTGAAGTTGTGAGTTTGTTGCAAGTCTTGGATAACAAGCTTTGAAAATCGATCTTTGGGAATCACAAGCTTGTTCTCGCTTTCTTTCGACCTTGAGCTTTGTTCTAAAATTTGTTCTATCGATATGAATGTGTGCATTGATAAAGAAAATTCTTCCCAAATACGATCTGAGACATTCACATCAACCCTATTGACAATGCCCCATAGGATTTGCAAGATGGGAATTCTCACTTTATCAAACCCTGATGTTTTGCCAGATAAGCACAAGTTGAGAATAGTTGTAATAGCTCTCAAGGGTTGATACATGTGTCCAGTGATGATGTCGGAAGCCCTTAAGATGTTTGTTCGATAACCCAAACCAATTAGAAAGACAATAAGACCGTCGACACGGTGGAGATTCGAGCGAAGGTTGGGGTTACATGGGTGATTCCAAGAGCCTTGCTAAGAATGGTCAATCAATCGTGAACTCCCTATCATCCGCTTTGCAAGAGTATCGAGCTGTGATTTTGTCCCATTGAATGGTGTTCTAGAATTGTTGAATGTAAATGGTGGGAATTGAGCATTGCTTGGTAATGGCACCGAAGAAGTTTGTATTCATGAGGATATCAATAGACACTTTGAGTATAGGATTTTGTTGTAGCTTTTGTAGGTCCACATAACAGTTACTTTTTCCAATATCAGCCCATTGACTCCTAGGAAGGATTTCTTCGTCTGAGAGAACTTTGGATGATGCCGAAGGGGTAACGATCTTTTCAGGGTTTGAACTTGCCATTGATGATCTGAGTAAACATACAATCAACAGTAATGATTGAGTGGCATTAGTGAGACATTTCAATGAAGCAGATTCCTTTTGATAGATTTTCACACGACGAGTTGTTAAGGGATTAAAGGTTAAAGTGTGCATTGCAAAGGAATCTTGTCATGAGTCAAGATACAAATGTAGAAGTGATATAACAAATATGTATGAAACAAGATGTAACATTTGGTTGTCACGAGAGAAACCAAGTACCGCTTGCCTAAACGAAATGTCATAGCAGACACATAAAGTAAGTTGACCCAACAAGTTGCATCAGAAATCTCGAGTCGTATTGTGAGAATGAGATCAACTTAGCAAATTACCTTTAAACATTTTAATAACCCTAGACCCCGAGAAGAAAAACCCACCAAACAAGTCTCAAGTCATAAATGGTCAAGCCGCCAACCTGACTAATTCGCTACATGAAAGTGAACTATGTCGCTAACTTGTAAAGACAAGTCGCCATCACCAAGATTACAACAAGTCGCTACCGGTTTAGCTCTCTAAGTCGCTATATTTGCTAATTCGCTAACTTGTAAAGACAAGTCGCTTTGAACAGTAACATAACCAAGTTGCTACAAATCTGTTTACTAAGTCGCTACCGTTACTAATTCGATAACTTGTAAAGACAAGTCGCCGATAATAATGATACAACTAAGTCGCTACCCAAGTCGCTAGAAAGTAATTCACTAAGTCGCCACAACAGCTTAGTCGCTAATTTGAGTACTAACTCGCTACGATGAACATTTAAACTAACTCGCTACCAAGAACAGTGTTAAGTAGCCATCCAGAACAATTTATCGCAACAGTTAATCAACCCAGACCAACACACCTTAGTCGCTATCTTGAGCACGCTTAACAGCTCTAACTCGCCATGATGAACAGATAAGCTAAAACGCTATCAAGAACAATACCTAAGTCGCTAACAAGAACAATTATCATTTCAACAAATAATCGACCCAAACCACCAATCATACAACACCAGTACATGGAAACACATTATCAAACACTCAAGATCAGTTATACCAAACAATTAATACACTTGCAACATCATCATTACAACAAAACACGATAACATAATAATTCGAACCTAGGTGGGAATCAAATGTCACGATTCACGAGCTCGTAGGGATCTGGTTAAAAGGACGAGTTAGAAACCCAACACAAAATCGTATGTGAGAACAAATAATGAGAGATTAGAGTCATACCACAGTTAAATCGCTAAGTCGAATGTTTTAGAAAAGAAGGAATAAAAGAGACAAAAGAAAAGAAAAAATTTATTTAAGAATTATATATATATAAAAAATGCTAAGTCGCTAGGGGTATAGGAGGAGACTTTGGCTAATTGACACATTCGGTCCCTGTGGTTTAGAGGCAAGTGTGGTAAGTCGCTATTAAAGATTTTTTGACTAAGTCTCTAGTTCTTTTAACAGTAAGTTGCAAACATGGTCATTAAACGGTGTAATTTAATCATATTCTGCATATAAGATATAAATAATCCATGGCCATAACATAATTATCAGATAGAATAGATAATCACAATGATAACCATGAATCAAATAAACATTCAATGCAAAGCACTCAATACATGGGTACACAAGGATAATCACAAAAGCAAGACACGACCACAACCTACAACTGAGAAAAACACCATAACCAGATAATCACAAAAGCAAGACACGACCACAACCTACAACTGAGCAAACACCATAACCAAAGATGAGCGTATAGCATAGATAATCAAGAAAACTTATACACAAAAATCTCCCTCAATCAATGTCAACAAAGACCATTGATCGACATTAACCAACCGTTTTTTTTTTTTTTTTTTTTTTTTTTTTTTAAAATATTAGTTGTTCGAACTTCATCTATGATCCCGTATCATTATTGAATGATATTTCTAGGATCGTAGATGTTATCGATGACAATGAATAAATCTTTTATTAGATGGACTAAAATGACAAAGTTTTTTTTTTAAATATTTTTACACGATATAATCTGAGCGAGTCCCGATTCGTGATGAATAGGAGTCAAAGTAATAGGTACATTAGTTGTGGCATGCTATAGCTCTGAATAAGCCATGTTCATTTCGATGGAAACCAAGTCATGATGTTCTGATTGAGTTTAGCATTGTACACGAAAAGACCGAGAGCACATTGTCTTTGGAAGCACATGTAGAGTTGCACATAGAAGGGTTAGTGACATGTTTAATCTCACATTTGGATGCATCACAAGATAACACGACGTATCATTAATGGGGATCCTATTAGGTTCGATATTCTTGAAGAGTTTTCCCTGGGGAATCCACTGAGGCATGATCTAGGAATGTAAGTTCGTTTAAGTCCTGTAAACTTAAAAAATGCGCCAGTGGGAATCCATTTGAAACAATCATAGTTGAACTCGAATGTATGCACACCTTGTTTTGACTATTTGTCCTTTTGTGATTAGAGTATTTCTTAGGGATTGATCACCAAATGATGTTTTGCATGAGAGCTAGTTGTACTTTTGTATTTCGATCTTAGAGCATTGAACATAAATCGAGGTTTGAGATTTATCATATCGAACTAGGCAATGAAGTGACCGGTTTTGACAAAACAAATATTATCAACTTGGGAGGTAAGCCTAGATTTCGATGGTTTAACTCTTTCGCACCTAAAGGCATTAGGTTGTTTAATAACCTTCTCGTTTCGAGTGGTTACGAGCAGTTGACTTTCCCAAAGTCAAGGTTTTGCAAACTTAGTGTTCTTCCTATTTCCAATAGACTTCCTAAGCTCATTTTTAGGGCAACAATATTGAAGCTCTTATCACGAATTTGGGCCTTGAGGTCATCAATGTCTTTCATCAAGAGGTTAGATTGATTGACTAACTTAGAATTTGTTTCCTCGAGGTTCTTCCTTAAATGCTCATTTCTCTTAGTAGGTTGGACACACATAGAGCTAGTTCAATTTCTAGATTCTAGTGTATCACTCATCTCATGACAAATATGTTTCCGGACTTGAAAGAAGTAATTTCAGATTGCCTATGGTCGAATCTTTGTCACAGAACTGGATTTTAACTGATTAATTTCAAAGAATTCTCAAATTCGAAGTTCCCGATTAGTACAAGGTTTTTTTGCATAAAAGATTTCATCCTTTTGTTGTATTTCAATTTGCAATGAGATACAATGTTTTTCAAGAATTGAAAATTTGTTTGAAAGCTCATCATATACCTTTTTTCAATCATGTTATTAGCATTAGATTCATGCACCACCAAGATCGATTTCATGATGTTATGTTCAGAGTAAGAGTTAGGTACCTTTACATGAGAATTTATGTGATCGCTATGTACCTTATCAATTGATACCTTTTCGACTCGGTATTTGAGATCGTGTTGTTGTCTTCATCCCTTTTCATTACGATCGAGATTACGCAATCGGTGTCATTCAACGTTCAACCGGTATATTGCATGACTTGTCACAATAGTTCCATAGTGTCTCTGACACTGCTCAATTCATTCACTTATTATTCTCTTTGCGGCTTCCTTGATGTATGTTTCCATATTACTCATAAGTTGAATAAATGAGTTTCAACTCATGAATTTCCATTCCGTGTGTTTCTTGAATGATATTCCACCATGTTATCATCAAAATCGAGGAATATTCTCCCGGATAAGTGGTCAAATTGATTGAAGATAGTTTGAAGAGCGGCATGAGAATCATCGATGAGAACTTTTCTTTGGTATATTGAATCCTCGGTCGTTCTAGGAATTAGAAATTCCAAACATATTAAAAAAACAACCCAACCAAGATGTCGGTCACCTCAAGTATATGTAATCGTTAAAGCTCGTAGTCGTAGTTCTTTTAAGTTAAGTAGTATTTAGTTAAGTAACACCGTGGAGGACAGACGGGTCTTTACCCACCGTATGCACGATCCACGACCCAAAGTGTGGCGATTTGTGTAAGACTATAAATACTCTCTACCTCCCAAGGTAGAGAGTTGGAGCTCATAATA
Organism: Chrysanthemum lavandulifolium; assembly: GCA_022545495.1. Lineage (NCBI taxonomy): Eukaryota > Viridiplantae > Streptophyta > Magnoliopsida > Asterales > Asteraceae > Chrysanthemum > Chrysanthemum lavandulifolium. The sequence goes on from CM040242.1 coordinate 61,159,455, forward strand.
ATATCTTTCACTTTCTCTCACTAAGTTCCTAAACCTCTAACTTTCTCTCTAGAATTCCATCTTATCGCCACCTTGTGTTATGGTTTGATGTGTATGTGAAAAGTTATATCTTACAATTGGTATCAAGAGCCATGGTTAGATCATATCTTGCACATCTTTGGATTTATAGTGGTTTTAGGTGGTTTTGAGTTTGAAAAAGTTTAGTGGTTTTGCATCATTTGGTTGATTTCTTGTGTTAAAGTTTGAATTTTGTTGGTACTTTTATGTTTAGAATCATCAAAAGTGTTTAGGTTTTCATTTGGTAGCTTGAATCATCTTGGTTGGGTTGTTTTGGATTGAAAAGTGAAGGTTATTTTGTTTTCAAGCTAGCGACTTAGCTCTCGGACTTGTTTTCTTGGTAGCGACTTACTTCATAGTTTTGTAGCGACTTACGATTATAAAAGCTAGCGAGTTAGAGCTAGCGAGTTAAAGTACAAGTAGTGGAATCTCCACTACGGTTAGCGACTTAATGGTAGCGACTTAGTCCATGCGAGTTGCTCTTTAGCGACTTGCATATCTAGCGACTTGTGTGGCAATTCTTGCACAAATTTGGCTAGCGACTTAGTGCATGGCGAGTTACTACTTAGCGACTTGCTTTTACATTGGCGACTTGGGACTCTAGCGAATTAGGCGTGTAGCGAGTTAAGGGTTAGCGACTTAGTGCACTAATTTCTAGCGACTTAGTGCATTAGTTGGTAGCGAGTTAGCACTTTATCATCTAGCAACTTGAGTGATTGTTTACGGTTTTCTCTTGATTTAGTAAAATCCGTGAAAGAATCTATTTCCGGTTTAATCATAGAGTTATAAAATCCGTATAATCTGTTAACATGTCTACCAACATTCCCACTGTTCCCACTGTCATCTCCATTTGTTGCGAGGATGTTCAAGCGGTGGCTCGGATACTCGTCCACCAATGCTTGACAGAATCGACTACGATTCTTGGGCTCAGCGAATCGATTGTATTGCCTTGGAAAGGAAAATGGTGTCAACATTCTCAAATCCATTGATGAAGGACCATATCGTGTTGAGGCGACTAGAGACATACTTGATACTAATGAAGATGGTACTCTGTTTACGGAATGGACGGACCTAAGATGTATGATGAGCTTGATGATAAGGAGAAAAGAGATTCGATGCGGATATCGGGGCTTCAAACATTGTTCTTCAAGGTCTTCCTAAAGACATCTACAAGGCGATCAATCATAACACCGATGCAAAAGCGGTATGGGATAATGTAAAGATGCTTCTCTCGGGTTCGAAATTAACCATGGAAGGCAGAGAATCACAACTCTATGATGAATTTGAGCACTTCAAGATGAAACCGGATGAGAATGTCTATGAGTACTATGTGAGATTTCATAAGTTAGTTAATGACATGAGGAACATCGAATGACTATGCCTAACATTCGATTGAATTCAAAATTTGTAAACAATATGAATCTGAATGGCACAAGTTTGTTACCACATTGTGAAGCTTACTAAAGGATTGAAGAACACAAACTATGAGCAACTCTATGCCTTCCTCCTTGAGAATGAGAGACATGCCATGTTTGAAAAATTGATTCTCAATCGGTTCAAAACTAACCCGGAGAGACAAGCTCGTCTAATGATTCAACGCCTTCTATTCAAACATCGGAATCAAAACCAAAGCTTCACAAGTCATACCCTTGGGTAATGGTAATCACAAACTCATTCACGATCCTATGTACAAACAAGGCGATCTTTGATGCACACGTAGGAAGCTTCATTAATCAACTAGCTCTTATGATTAGCCAAAACATGAATTCTCTTCCACAAACCAACAACAATATGAGAACGACATCTAACCCACACAATCAAGCTCTTGTTAAAGATGGAAGGATCGTGGTGCAACCGATTCGGAAAGACAGTATGATCGGGGAAGGGGTGGTCTTTGGTAGAGGCTATGTGGGCAATCGAGAATCGAGGAAGGAATGGTAACCAAGGTCAAGCTAAGCGGATCAAATGCTACAAGCTGTGGTGGTGAGGGACACATTGCAAGGCGCACATCTCCAAAGCGTCCACGAAATCTTGATTACTTGAGAGATAAGATCTTCTGGCACAAGCTCGGGATAATGGTGTTGCGTTGGATGAAGAGGAATTCTTTTTCTTCTTGAGGGTAACGCCAAGACTTATGATGCGAGATGTGGATGAGCGGCCTATTCGGAGATAGGTCACAATCATCGAACGCCTTTCAAGTCGGTGGCGTGATGCTTACGACTACGATGTAGATGATGGACCTCTGCACACACAATCTTTATGGCTAGCATCTCTCCAATGGTTTCTCCCAAGATCTCTTCTTCACCACAAGGTGGCCTATCCAAGGACAAACTCATCTCGAGGTATTAAAGCTATCGATGATCTTGATGTGCAACGGATGCATGACAAAGTACAACCAATGAAACTATTGAATCAAATATTGAAAATATGGGTAATATCAATATTGTCCCATACGATCAATACGTGAAACAAAGTGAAAGTGAAGTTGTACCAAGTGATGCATCTTCTGCGATCAACAATGACTATGTCTTTGATGAATACACCGCATGTGTTCTGATGATTCCATAATTTACGAACTAAATGCCTATAAGGAGCGTGTTGCTATTTATGAACAACGTGCAAAATTTGAGTTGACCACTCGTGAGCGGGAAATGGATGTCCAAGTGAGTACGATAATTAGAAAAAGTAAGTTTAGAGAAGAAGTATTGAAACAAGAATTAAATTCCTTGCAAGAAAAACTTTCTAAAACACTAAACAAAAACAAGAACTTCAAGAAAATGTGAAAATGCTTAAGCAAGAATTCAATGCAAAGGAATCAAAACTCTTGAGAGATTTTTCTAATCTAAAACTTTGAAAAACAAACTTGAAAACAAGTTGTACATACAAGGAAACACCATTCAAGCTGCTCACATGGTCACCAAACATCGAGTCTTAGCGATAAGCATAGCATTCCCTTGTTGAGGAACCAAATCCGGAGGTAATCAAAAGGCTAGAAATGCTCATAAGGTGATTTATGATGGTGATGAAATTCTTAAGCCTAGCGCGAAACCTAGTTGCGTTGAGTGCCTTGAGGAAGATAAGAAATCGAGATGAAGTCACTAGGAAAGGATGAACAAAAACTAGATGACCCTAAATGCAAAGAGAAAAAATAATTATCTCTCCTCACGATTACAAAAGGAAAAGCTGGATTGCATTAAACAAGTTTAAGCCTCGGACTTTGTTGACTCCCGAACAAGTCTTACGGAAAATGGATTTAGATAAGCGAAAGCGAAAATATTGTAGAAACAAACCCTCCCTTCGGAAAATGCCTAGAAACAGCTGTGTATCCTCCTAATACACCTATGCATCTTGTACCTAGAACAATTGCCACTAAAAGCAAGACATTAATTAGCCAATCGTTATATACCAACTATTTGTTGATTTTGAAAAAACTTGCAAGAAAAGGATCACTCCCATGGTATAATCGAAGGTGAAAGAGGTTTTGAACAAATGAAAGAATGTTATTTAAGCGAGGTCATGCCTTTCTTTAAACTTCTAAAAGATCACTTTGAGAGTCTTAAAAGGGGTAGAAGGCGATATTAAGGGTATGGAAAAGGAATTTGATGCAATGGTTCTTTGAAGTTAGTGATTATGAGCGTGCACTAAAATATAATGAGATTGAGAGAAAGAACTTGCATACATTAAATGAGAATCTTATTCTTGAATGTGTTGCTCAAGATGTGTTTTCACCGCTTCAAATTGCTCTATTAATGCTTCAAAATTTCATGAATTATCTGTGTACGAAAGTCTCCCATGATCGTGTCATTGAGCTTGAAAAACTAATTCTAAACTAAGCGAGAAAATTGAGCTGGATGATCACGACACGTTGGTTAAACACTTTTCTAAACTAGAAGTTGAGTATTTTAATTTACAACTAAAATATCAACATCTCAAAGAAAATGTCAAAACTTCAAATATCAAGACATCTTGGATGCTCGAGTTTGATGCGGTTTTCAAATTAACAAACGTGATGAGCAGATTCAAGCTCGATCCAACACGATCGAAAAGTTGAAAGCCCAAATCTCTCGGTTAAAGGGCCAAGCGAACAATATGACAGGCTCCCAAATGCCTCCTCCTTTAGATTCTCGAATTCTCAAGCGTTTCATCTTCAAAACCTAGTAAATGCTTTACAAAAGGAAAGCGAAAGTTTTCTTGAAGAAAATGAAAAGGTTAAACGTCATTTCAATGAGTTGTTTGAATCAATTAAAGTCACTCGTAACAAAACAACGAACAAATAACTTCATTGCAAAAGGAAATTGAGAATCGAAGAGTCGGGTAAAAGGGAAAATGCCAATGATCAATGAGGAGAATGTTGTATCTAAGGTTCGCTCTAGTAATAAACATGCTTTATCGTGACATATGTCCCCTCATCTAAGAAACAACAAACTTGCCATTCAAACATACTTCTCATCCCTTAAGGATTGCCTAGAATGTCTGCGTGAGATTGTTGAAGAGGATAAGCTAGAAAACCTCATGATAATGCAATTGGACATGCGTGCTTATATGCCAAACGATGTCAAGAAATCTTAGAATGCTTGATCACAATATGCCCTAAGTCATTAGGTGAGAGAGTTAATCCTTTGATTCCATGCTCAATGCCTAAAGCTAAGTATGATCGCATTCGATTCCAAATGTTTTGAAAGTGAGCAGGTTGTGTGCACGTAAGCATTTCGATTCGGATCATCAATGCTAAGAAAGAGAACTCAAGTGTGCCTTCTAGGAGCACAAATCACGGTACCTCTAGTTTTAAGAAAATGAACCTTAGTGCACTGCATGTAGTTCGGATCGATACATCTAAGCAGTGATGCAAAGAGTAGCTAAGCCAACTAATGTTCCCATTCCTCTACGAGAGTGTCGGTGACATTAAGCGGAGCGGTCAAAGTCTCAAGACAATACAAGGAATGATAGGACCTCTCAAGCTAAGAATGTGCCTTTGGAAGAAAGTAGAAGAACAATCTAGGAACCTTAAGTTTGAATCAAATAAAGCGAATCGTGTTGATTCTAGTATTAGCTATAAGCGTCTTGTAATTAATTGAATTCGATACTATTTGCAAAACTTGTCTTGATGTTTGCTTGAATTCATTTCTAATCATGAATGTGGTGTTCTTGTTACGCCTAATGATGTTAATTGTCCGATTAATATTGCTAATGCTAAAATTCATGCTAAAAAGGCTAAAAGGCAAAAGCGAAAGAAAGTTAGAAAACAATGGAAACCCACAGGAAGAACATTCATTGAGAATAGGTTTTATTGGATACACATTGGTCATAAGACTAATCGAGATAATGCCCACTAGAAAATGGATGCCTCTTGGTAGAACTATTCCCCAAGAAGTGGTCACACTTGTAAATAGGGTTAATTCGAGACACTAGTATTGCATCTATTCACAATGATTCTATTACCTCACTTTACGATATGAATGCTTCTATTTACGATGTGGGTGGTCCAACTGTTGCTACTAACCAAATGGAACCCATTCTTGCATGGGGATCCCAATTATCCGATTATCCATTCTTGTGCATGTTCAACTGCGGATCGTTCAAATCGTTACGTGGTACACGGACTCAGTTTGTTCCAAGCATATATTTGGAGACCGGTCACGCTCATGAACTTCGTGAGCAAATTCATCGGGATTATTAGATTTGGTAATGATCATTTCGGTGCTATTATGGGTTATGGAGATTATGTTGTTGGTGATAGTGTCATCTCTAGAGTGTATTATGTGGAAGGTTTAGGTCATAATCTGTCTCTGTTGGTCAATTACGTGATTCGGATCTAGAAGTAGCCTTGAAAAAATACACCTTTGTTAGAGATCTTAATGGAAAGGAACTGTTGAAAGGAACTCGTGGCTCAAACCTTTACACTATCTCTATCGATGACATGATGAGAGCATCACCAATCTGCTTGTTATCAAAGGCTTCAAAAACAAAGTCATGGTTATGGCATCGTCGTCTCAATCACTTGAACTTCGGCACCATCAACGATCTTTCCAGAAAGGACTTAGTTGTAGGTTTACCTAGACTAAAGTATGAAAAGGATCATCTTTGTTCAGCTTGCCAATTGGGAAAAAGCAAAAGTATGCCCATAAACCCAAACCTTCTAACTCATCACGAAGTTCTTCATATGATTCATATGGATTTATGTGGACCAATGAGGTGCGAGAATATCTTTGGGAAGAAATATGTGTTAGTTGTGGTTGATGATTATTCTAGATTCACAGGTCAAGTTCTTAAGGACAAAGGATGAAACTCACGATATCATCATCAAACTCATCAAACATTGCGAGTTAGACTAAACAAAGCGTCGAATTATCGAGCAGACAATGGGCGGGTTTGTCAACAAACAACTTAGTGAATTCTATGAAAGCGTTGGAATCGACCATCAAAGAAGTGTTCCACGAACCCCTCAACGAGCGGTGTAGTTGAAAGGCGAAATCGTACTCTTGTTGAAGCTGCTAGAACAATCTTGATTTACTCAAAGGTTCCAATGTTTCTCGAAATTTGAAGCAATTGCCACTGCATGTTACACACAAAATCGTTCACGATTCACACCATTCATGGAAAAACTCCATATGAACTTGTCCACAACAGAAACCCAATCTATCTTTCCTTCGTGTGTTTGGTGCCTTGTGCTATCCAACTAATGAGGTCAAGACTTGGGCAAACTTAGAGCTAAAGGCGACATTGGAGTATTTGTAGGATATGCACCAAACAAAAGGGATACGAATCTACAACAAAAGAACCCGAAATATCATGGAAACAATTCACGTTACGTTTGATGGTGACCGGTCAAATGGCTCTGGACACTCCACTCGGGACCCGCACTTCATAACATCCTATTGGCTCATCCCTTGTTCCAAACTCCTCTCAAGAAACACCATATGTACCTCCATCCGAAGATGATGTAAAGAAGTTGTTTGATCCAATGTTTGATGAACTGTATGAGTCCACTACTAATGAAGTCTTGATCCCTACAACAGAGGATGCTCGATTCCGATGAATGAAGTCAATCCATCGGTTTCAATATCGTAAGTCAAGAAGCACCTCTGCGATCCTTGATCTCATCAACAAATCATCATTCTTCAAATGTACATCATGGAAATGTTTACGGCATCAATGATGAAGTTAATCCCTTTGCGACTCACGAAGATGCTCCATTTGAAAACATATTTGCTACTCACGAATCATCGTGAGAACCATCTTCTTGAGAGACATCGACTCGACTACCTCGGTTCCTCAACAAATGCCACATGAACACCTCGGAAAATGGACTCACGATCATCCATTAGACAACATCATTGGTAATCCCTCTCGTCTGTATCAACCCGGAAGCAACTTGCAACCGATGCCTTATGGTGCTTCTTCAACTCCGTACTATCTAAGATCGAACCAAAAGGCGTTAAAGCGCCATGAATGAAGATAGGCGGTTCAATGCTATGCAAGATGAAATTCATGAGTTTGATCGTCTTGATGTATGGGAGTTAGTACTGCTCCAGGCGTGCTATGATTATAGCTCTCAAATGGATCTTCAAAGTAAAACTTGACGAGCATGGTGATGTGTTGAAAACAAGGCTCGATTGGTTGCTAAAGGATATCGTCAAGAGGAGGTATAGACTTTGAAGAATCATTTGCTCCAGTTGCTCGAATCGAGGCAATCGAATCTTTTGGCTAATCTTGCAAGTAAGAACATGGTGGTATATCGGATGGATGTAAAGGCGGCATTTACGAGCGGAGATCTTAAAGAAGTCGTCTCGTCGGTAACTGAAGGATTTGTGAATCAAGAGCATCCTACTCACGTTTATCGTTTGAAGAAGGCTCTTTACGGGTTAAAGCAAGCTCCAAGGGCATGGTATGATACATCATCAAAGTTTCTTTTATCAACCGGATTCACAAAGGAGCGATTGATCCTACATTGTTCACCGAAGTCGAGGCAAACATTTAACTCATGTTCAAATTTATGTTGATGATATTATTTTACGCCTCGTGACCCAATGGAATGTGATCGTTTTCAAATGAAATGAGTTCAAAGTTTCAAATGTCAATGATGGGACAAATGTCATTTTCTTGGGATTACAAATTTCACAAAGTCCGGAGGCATCTTCATAAATCAATCTAAATATGCAACAGATTTTAAAGAAATTTGGATTTGATTCATGTGACCTGTTGACACCCCATGATTGACCGAACCAAACTAGATGAGGACCTCTCGGGGATCATGATTGACCAAACAAAATATCGGAGTATGATTGGATCCTGATGTATCTCACGCTAGTAGACCGGACATTTTGTTCTCTGTGTGCATGTGTGCTAGATACCGAGCTAAGCCTACTAAAAAGCACCTTGAAGCGATTAAGCGGGTCTTCGGTATCTCCAAGGAACCATCAATATGGGACTATGGTACCGAAGGACACCGGTATGTCACTAACGGCCTATCACGAATCTTGATCATGCGAGTTGTCAAGATACACGTCGAAATCGTCGGGAGGTGCTCGATTTTGGGTGATAAGCTTGTGGTGGTCTTCAAAGAAGCAAATGAGTACTTCTATTTCCTCTGAGAGGTGAATACATAGCCATGTCATCTTGTTGTGCTCAAATCTTATGGATGAGATCTCAATTATCGACTATGGCTTTGAATTCAACAAAATCCTCTGTCTTTGTGATAATAAAAGTGCTATTGCTCTCTCATGCAACAACGTTCAACACTCAAGAGCAAAGCATATCGACATTCGACATCATTTCATCGAGGAACAAGTTGAAAAGGTGTGGTGGAACTATATTTTGTGAGGTCCGAATATCAATTAGTGACATCTTCACCAAAGCTCTTCCAAGAGAACGTTTTGAGTTTATTCTTCCACGTCTTGGTTTGAAAAGCCTTCAACGAAACTCTCAAACGTCTTGAGGAGGAAGGCGAGGAGTAAAGGTCTATCTTCATCTATCTCTTGTATATATCTATTCGAAAATCAAAATACAAAATTATAAAATCTTCAAAAATCAAATAGAAAAATATAAAACCTTCAAAATCCATAAAAAAAAAAAAAAATTTGAAAAATTCGAAAAATCTTCAAAAAATATTGTCTTTTTGTCATTTTTCTCTCGATTCGATAATATCTACGGTCTTTGTGCTGTCATTCAAAGAATGACACGGGTCTTTAGATATTGTTCAATTTAAAAAAAAAAAAAAAAAAAAAAAAAAAAAATCAAAAATATTTTTGGGAGAAAGAGAAAAAATGGTTTATTGTCATCTTGAGCAATAACCGGTTTTTAAAGAAAAAACGAGCCATGTTTTATCATGTTTTCAAAATTCCATGCTCGATTCTATAAACTCTATCTGCTGAAAACTAAATGCTTTAAAAATTAACTCAATCTCTATTTTGATAATCATCGGGACTCATTTGTCAAAATCTCTATCTCTCAATCAACAACCTCGTCATTGATTGAGGGAGAATGATTTCAATTAAATTAAAAAGTTATTTGGCATTAAAATTGTTTTCAAAAGATATACATGCATGTTTTATAAATGGAGTTTAAAGTCTTAAAATCCGATCCTTATCGGTTCAAACGCTTTCACAATCAAGTCACAATTCTCCTTAAAAGCTTTCAAATCAATTTAAATCTATACGAGATCACAAATTTCAAATGATTTGATAATTGTGATCGGGGAGAATGTGTGATTTAAATTGGTTTAAAGCGATAATTAGGTAAATGGTTATAAAAGGATGTACATGCTATCCATACCCACATGTGACAAACGATTTCAATTTTTCAATGCACATGTTGAGGGGAGCATCTATCTTAAAACCTTTGATTTAAAATGTGATCATTTATCCCATGTGCGGGTTCCTCTAGTATGTGCAAAACTCTTTTCAAACCTCGAGGCACATATTGAGGGGAGCAAATTATGGAAACCTCATCCTTCCGGAAATGCTATATCTACTTGATTTGTTGAGGAAGTGATGTTGATATCTTTAGAAAATGGTAATCAAATAAGTTAATTCTTTCTCTTGCCTCCGTGTGCAAAACATTTTCAAATACTTGATGCACATGTTGAGGGGAGTTCTCGTTCTAAAATATCAAAAACAATTCGGTACAAAATGCTTTGATAATATATCACAAGTATCCGAATTGATTTTTTAAATGGTTTTCAATTGGATCCAATGGCGGATGAACGATACCAAATTGACCGACCAACTTTACTTTATGTGCGGTGATATAAGGATGATAAGGTTAGGTATTGGTTCCCATGATCCGCTGAGCGGAGGGATCTACCGAGGACAATCCACTAGTTAGTGTAGAAGTCCTTAGGTATGATGATAAAAGGAGAAAAAATGAGATATGGGAAGAGTGCGGACTAAGGCCGAGCTAGTCTTGGAATAAACCCAACAAGGTATTAGCTATGAAGTCTTGGTAAGCAATGAAGGGTTGAAGAATTAAAAGAATTGAATGAGAAAAGGGTGAAAACAAATAGCCCTCCATTTATTCAACCTTAGGGCGAAACCGGGTTCAATTCATATACTCTTGATGGTAACATCGGTATTGAAGACAAGGCGTCATGGACCCGGTGGCCTTGCACTTCAACTTTCCAAACCACTCAAGTTCCTCTTAAAGGGCTTGTTTCATTCTCATGGGGAACCGACATTATCTATCGACTTTCTCTTAGAGATGGTTGATATTGAAGAAGGAGACCCTCTCCTAGTCTCCGTTATAGGATCCAAATATGCACAAATTGAGTCTAGAGCCACGAGATCATCAATAAATCTCATTAGGACACTTTCAATGAAGACTCTCTGTTTCACACAATGTGGAAGAGAAATTATATCTTGAGTCCTCGCATTATCCTTGTGGTATTGCGGAACATCCGAGTGATGTGTTTACATATTCACAATGAAGATGGAAAGCCTTGGAGCCAACATCAAACAAGCTCTGGTAGGTGGCATGTGAGATCTATTATATAGATCAACCATGTGACAATGAGCAGAAACAATGGGCGATTCAATCTCTTGAATCAATCACGGTTCGAGTTAGGGATTGACGGATACCTTTGAAAAACCGGTCTTTGTGCTTAAAAAACTCTTTTCTTTAGCACATCGATGTGTACTCATTTTCAAACCAAAAGGTATTTTTATGATTGATAATTGATTTTCAATAAAACCTTCGTTGTATTGCAAAAACAATTTCTATTGAGCAATACGATTGTTTTCAAATCTCTTTTCATCAATCGGTGGACTTAAAATTATTTGGTTCACTCACTCCGTGTTGTCTTCTTTGAGATGTTCGGTTTGAGAACGGCTAGAACATTGCGAAACCACATCAAGGAGATTCTTATGAATCCTACGATCACAGGCGATACTTGTCTTGATCAGCGGGGAACCGTGGGCGTGTACCTCAATTCATCGAAGTGATCAAAGACACTTTCGTGCGATTTGTTGCTAATCTTGTGTATGCAGTGCATCGCCCGATGTTTGCGGTGATCGGAATGAAGCGGTCAATCCATAGCCGCATGCTCACTTAACACATTCATCTCAAAAGAAATCATGATTAGTGCATCAATGACTCGATATTTTCACTCCATGCTTACGCTTTCTGCTGCTGCGCCAATATCATGATTCAACAAATGCTTCCGCTACTCGATGAGAAGATATCATGATCCGAATGTGAGCATGTCGGTCCCAAAGTCACAACACCACAATGGAAGTCTCGAGATTGTTGATTGCGATGATCTCAAATGATGGCTCAAAATTATCATCACGTGGATCGGTAAAGACCTCCACTTGGAATAACCAAACATGCATTGTGAAGAATCAATGACTACGAGCTCAAGTACAAAGGACTACATCAAGAATGCAAGAACTATGTTTAATGTATTATCTATTTGTATTCAATGTAATTTTGGTACATGATTGAGGTGACCTCCTTAGGGAGATTGTTAGGAATTAGAAATTCCGGTATTAAAGTCGGTCACCTCAAGTATATGTAATCGTTAAAAGCTCGTAGTCGTAGTTCTTTTAAGTTAAGTAGTATTTAGTTAAGTAACACCGTGGAGGACGGACGGGTCTTTACCCACTGTATGCACGATCCACGACCCAAAGTGTGGCGATTTGTGTAAGACTATAAATACTCTCTACCTCCCAAGGTAGAGTTGGAGCTCATAATAATATCTTTCACTTTCTCTCACTAAGTTCCCTAAACCTCTAACTTTCTCTCTCTAGAATTCCATCTTATACGCCACCTTGTGTTATGGTTTGATGTGTATGTGAAAAGTTATATCTTACAGATTCTAAACATAAAAGTACAAACAAAATCCAAGCTTTAACATAAGAAATCAACCAAATGATGCACAAACCACTAAACTTTTTCAAACTCAAAAACCACCTAAAAACCACTAGAAATCCAAAGATGTGCAAGATATGATTTAACCTGGCTCTGATACCAATTGTAGGATATTAGATTTCACTTACATATCATAGCATTAACACAATGAGCATATAGATGATTTTAGAGAGAGAGAAAGTGGGACATTCTAGTAAGAGAAACTTGTGGAATATTAGATTACCAAAGAATCCAACCTCTACCTTGCAAGGTGAGGGTATTTATAGGTTACGACTAAACGACCTCCCGACGGCCTGGATCGTGGATACAATGGGTAAAGACCCGTCCTTCCTCCACGGTGTTGCACTATACTATTCTACGCTACTACTTATTTAATAACTAACATAAATAGAGACAAGTCTCATGAGCTAACTTTGGCTAGATAATAATTGGGGTGACCGACTCTTTACTTATGGAATTTCGATTCCTAACAAAAGTATGACCTTGATGCGATGTATTGATTCATCATTGGCCGAACACGAAGAATCTTCTCTGTGTCGCCAGTTCTTAAGTCTAAAAAGGAAGTGTTTAGTGAAAACGGATCATTGCCATAAAGCATGTTACCCCGTCATACTACACATTTCTCAAGAACATTGTCGTCAAACGAAAAGACGAAGAGGATTATGACTTCGTGGAAGGATTTCCGAGATCGTCACTAAATGACATTGAAGATATGTATCTCGCTAAGGTGCAAGGACGAATGCGACATTTCTCCACAACTATCCAACGTGAGTACATCAAGTCATTATTAATCTTCATCAGAAGCATTGTGATCCAAGAACGTGTAGAGGACATTCAGCTTTCTGTCGAATCTTATAAAAAATGGGTCAATCTCACAAAACCTCAACTAGACCTTCCCGACATCAACCGACTTCCTCAATATACCCTTATCAAGAAACCATTTGGGGTAGTCTACAGAAGTGAACTACACCACAACTGTTTCATGGCGTGTAAAGAGCTTCATAAGTTTGGGGATCACACATTGAAGAAAGTTAGGGACGGGTTAGCATATAGGTTGAAAGAGATTCATGAAGGCATAGGGTCACCGAAGAGATGGAATTCAAGGGAAAGAAGGGATGTTAAAAAGATCATCACGCGGATTGATGAAAGGTTGTTTAGGCGGGATCAGTTCAGAACATTGGAAAGTTTCGTTGGTGGTCGTCCAAGCATATCTCTCACAGGCTATCAACGTCCAGAACGCATTCCCGGAGTTATTATTGGATTACCTGAATCTCCTGGTACCCCTTGATCTGTTTTCTCTCTTATCTTATAATCTGGATGTGTGATTTATATATGACTATAGCTTGTGCACACATAACAGTGTACAACCCGTACTTGTAATGAAAGGGCCCTGTGGTACACTTCAGTGCCACAATCCTTACAAAAGGAGCGAAAGCTTCTTACTTTTGAGTAAAACAATCAAAACTTTCTTTATTTCAAAGTTTTGCTCAAAAGTACAAGTACTTCCCCTTATGATGTTCAAAACCTCAAAAGTTAATATCATTTATTGAGGGGGAGTATTTGCTTAAAAACTTTGTTCACAAAATTGTTCTTCGTGGTAATCTTCCCACAAAACTCGAAATGGACATATTCGATATCAAAATTTTGTTAAAAACAACATTTATATGCCATTTTTGAGGGGGAGAAAAATTATGTGATAAGAAATATGTTGTGAATTGCAAATGAATCATCGTGCTAAAGACTTAACCAATGAATTGATGAGATGTTAAATGTTAGTAACTCGAAAAGATTTGTCCGGGACGGGTAATAATTTCAAGCTAGCTCGCTAGTGATGTAAACGTGTCTCGCAAAGGACTTATCCGAGTAGAATGTACCATTCGAGAAACTCTTGGTAGACATGAACTTTGACGGGTTTGACAACCTTTCGAGGTTTGTCCACACTTTCAAGGTAGTTATTTGAGCTAGTTGTCACCTGAAAGCTGACAATGTAACTCTTTAACTATGCAACGTAACCGTGTCTCGCGGGGATTGTCTATCTTGATTTGATCAATTCAAAGTGTAAGCTCTTCTCTCACCGTGCGATTTGTCAAAAATACTTAAGCACGTGTGGAGGGGAGTATTTGTGCAAAATTCTAAACTCTCACAAGGGTACAAAATGCTTTTACTCATAACCACTTTGAGAGGTTTTTCAAGATAATGGTTTTATGGCAACATAGGTTAGTCATGGAGTTATAAGGTGACTAAGGTTAGGAATAACCGTCCTATGATCCGCCAGAGCGGGAGGATCTACCCAAGGACACCACCAATAGTTAGAATTAGAAGTTCTTAGGTATAATTATAAAAGGAGAAAATGAGAATCGGAGAAAGAAGGAGTTGAAGAATTAAAAGAAAAGTAAAGAAAAGGGTGAAAAGAAATAGTCCTCCAGATTATTCAACTTAGGCGCATAACCGTGTTCAATTCATATGCTACTTGGTTGTCACTTGATGACATCGGTATTGAAGATCAAAGTTGTCATGGACCCGATGATGCATGCACTAAACCTTCTTAGCCACTCAAGTTTCTCTCAATGTAAGCTTGTTTCATTCTCACAGGAACCCTACGTAAACTATCGGCTTTCTTTGAGATTGCCGGTATTGAAGCAAGGAAACCCTCTCCTAGTCTCCGCCGGAAAACCAAAGCGCACTATTGAGTCTAGAGCCACGAGATTCATCAAAAGATCTCTTAGGTACACTTGACATTTCATCACTTGTTGTTCAACATTAAGGACGCGAGTGATACATTATCGAGTCCTACACGTATCTTAGCAACTGTCGAGAACATTTATGAGAGGTTCACAAATGTGATCCTCGGTGATTGAATGGAAACTCCCGCCGTGGTCAACATCAAATGCCACAACAGAAGTCACTTGTAACTCCTTGTAGGTTACGCTTAGTGTGTCTCAAACGGTCTACGTCAGGGTGATGCTTCGGTGTACCTCAACACTCATCCGAATCAGAGGTGTACTTCGTACATCGCGTTATCTCACTTGTGGGACTCCGCTCAGAATACCCTTTGTGATAATTAGAGTCGATTTTCACTATGTCGTTAACACACTCAAGTTCAAACTTGTAAGTACTGGATTATTTCTAACCCATGTTTTATGTTTTCTTCTTATGGATGCCCGCGGTGGAAAAGATCGTCAGATTCTCCACATGCTCATACCAACATCAACACTAATTGAAGTTCTCTCAAAAGGTAACACAAAGTTAGAATGATTCTTTGTCAAAGCAAAAGAATCTACAAAGTTTAAAGACTTAGAGAACTACATCAGTACTGAAATCCAACGTTAAAGAGTGTGTGAGCATGTTGGAGAAAGACGTGGAGACACTGGAGCAACGAAGCGGACCTGATGCAGATAACCACAACATACTACCACTATCACCACAAAGAACAAATATCAAAGAACAAAGATAATGAAGACGCCAAAGTCGAAAACTTCAAACTAAACAAGATCCCTACACCGGGAGATTGTTCGAATTAAGACACTTCTTCACAAGAAAGAAGAATGTCAAGACGCCAAAGCTACTATTACATCAAGACCTACAACGTTATCACTCAAATCATTAATCACCAACACTTGGGGAGATTGTTGGAATCACTCCTAAACTAGATTACAAGTGTTAGTAATTAATATGTAATAGTTAGCTTAATTAGGCCTTTATGTTTGTTATTATGCTAAGGCTTATGTAGAAGGCCCATAAGCCTTGGCCCAAGCCTAATAAGGAAAGGAAGGGACTAGGAGTGTTGCCCTAGCTCCCTCTCCTATAAATTGCATTGTAAACCTTCATTTGAAGGTTGGTTGTTCATTTCATTTCAATATTCACGCATAACTTCTCTATATTCCTACGCGTATTGTTTTGGTTTGTTCAACCGATCACTTTATATCTTATTTCTTCATATGAATGCTTGTGTTACATAAATGGGAACCTAACACTTGTTGGTGCTGTTGCTTGTGGTGGTGTTGCTTGTTGTGGTGGACCACTTGTGTTATACTCGCTTTGTTGTTGGTGCCGCTGGTGTTGTTGGTTGTTGCTTTCTTGTTGGTGCTTAGTTTTTAGTTTTAGTTTGTGTTGTTGCTTTCTTGTTGGTCTTTGTTGGTGTTGTGGTGTTGTTGCTTTCTTGTGGCATTATAAGCTGAAGTGCTGACAGCAGCCTCCCTTTGAGAATCTTAGTTACTTTCTTGTGAACTTTGCGCTTTGGAATCCTACTTACCACATTCATGTTGAAAACGTAACTTGTGAAATTTGTTGAACTTGTGAGGCTTGTCCCGAGAACTTGTGACTTGTGCGATTAGTCAAGTGACTTGTGCATTTGAGACTTGTGAGACTTATGCGCTTTGAGACTTGTGAGACTTGTGCGCTTTTGGACTTGTGAGACTTGTGCGGTTTGACAATCCCGTGAACTTGTGACTTTGTGCGATTGACTTAAAATTTTCCGAGGAGATGATGATAACCGAACCGAATGGACGGTAAAGTGAGATCAAATCTCACTTTGCAACCTTCGAGTTTGAGCCTTAAAATTTTCCCAGGCGATGATGATTTTTGAGCCTTAAAATGTTCCGAGGCGATGATGATTTTTGAGCTTAAAATTTTCCGAGGCGATGATGATAACCGAAACCGAATGGACGATAAAGTGAGATAAAATCTCACTTTGCAACCTTCGAATCTGAGCCTCAAAAATTTTCCGACTACGTTTTTTTTAAAAGTTATAAAACTGAAACTAATAGTTGTAAAACCAAAAAAAAAAAAAAATTGTAAAAAAAGTTATAAAACTTTGTAAAAAACTTGTAAAAGAAAAGTTGTAAAAAAAAAAAAAAAAAAAAAAAAACAAAGACAACACCCCAAGCAAGACCCCACCTTATAATATTTTGACACGAAAATCGAGAAACCCAATGATTGGGAACCATATAAAATGCAAACACCCCCTACATGGGGTGCCTGCATAGCAGGACCCAAATCTCAAATATTAGTAGACACTTAAATATGCAGTGTTCAATGTTCAAGAGTTTTATTCTTTATTTTGATATATATTTTAAAGACTAAAATACACCGTTGGTCCTTAAACTTGTCACTGCGGATCGTAATGGGACAAACCTTGCATTTTTCATCATGGGGAGTCCAAAACTTGGGTTTTTAATGCCAAACTAGTCCCTTGACCACTAATGCCAAAGTCAATGTCTGATTTTTGTCATTTAGTCGAGGGTATTTTAGTCCATACACATTTATACTTTTGTTTCTTTACATTTGATTTTGTCAGTACCTTATTTCTTCTCTTCTTGTTTTTATGCATCCATTATCCAGATGGTTTCGGCTTTTATCACAGATCTACGAGTCCATTTATGGCGTATTTGGGATTTAGATGTCACTGATATCAATCAGTATCAACTTTAACGTAGTTCTTTTCTTTTGGTAGATAGTAAATAGTGATTCATTTTGCTAATGCAATAGATATATTGATTCTGAATGACTTGGTCTTGAACAACTCTATTAGTACGAGATTCTGACAGATTTCGTGCAAGAAGTATACTACTCGCACACATACTTGCATCGTGTGCTAGAAAAATAAATAGAATTACTTTTTGATTGAAAATGTAGTAATTTGCTTTTTTTTTTTTTTTTAAACGTAACTCGATGAAGGTATATTTAGTAGCAAGCGTTTGAGAGCATTTTGTACACAATGCTTGTTTGACAACAAGCAATTAGTGTTTGTAACATTTTAAGCGCAAAATTGAAATGGTATTTCTAGTGACATTTATCAACAATTAGCGTTTACACTTGCTAATTATAATTGTACAATTATGCTATCAAACTAGCTTTATCAATTCAAATTCTTATTGGTTCTACAGCCAGTTTCATGAAAATACTCGAAATAGATGTTAGGTTGCTCACATTGGTGGGTGAGCCATCACCCTCACCTCACCATTGTCACGTGCCACCCCACCCTTGGGTCTGCCCCGTCACGCGCCACGATACAAAAAGAGGAAAGAAGTGATGACCATGGTCACCTTTCGTGTATCGAGTATTTGTAGGCCCCATGACTATTTTTATTATTTAATTATTTGATGTGAGTGTGTAGGGGGTATTTTGCGAAGTATATTTGTATAAAGTGGGTACTTTTAATGATGGTGAGAGGAGTGCTGACCATTTTAGCCGAAAGGTGAGGGGAATGTCGATATGGCGCTGATGTGGTGGTGAGGGGAGTGGTGACCATTGTGTCTAGTCTTAGGCGGGTAGTAATGGTGATCGCAAGCGACCGCAGTCACTATTGCCGCCACAGCGCCAAGCCGCCAACTCAGTTTTCTCTCTCTTAGACCTCTGCATGACCAAGTACCCGTAATGGTGACCACGGTCACCATTTTTTCATTTACATTTTTGTAAACATTAACATTAAAATTCATTAATAATTAAAAACATTCATTAATAATTCAAATAAAAATCGAAAACTTAAACTAATAATCTAAATATTTTTCTGTTCATCTCCAACACCGACTCTCGTTGTTTTTCGGTTAAATGGACATCGGGAGTATGATAAAACATGAGGTCTTTCTCCCGCTCTTTTTTGTTTAAGTTGAAACATTTGACGTTGCAACTCAAGTTCTTCTCTCTGTGTGCAAGTCCAATTCCCGCTGATGTGCAAGCTTCTGTTTTTCTAATTCTATTTTCTTCCGATGCATCTGATCTTCTATTTCCAATTGCCGCTTCTTCAACTCTAAATAGGAATCCTCGATTTCCTTCTTTTCACCCCAAAAACCAGATGTGAAGGTTTTTTTTCCCATTTATCAACCAAATGATCAACAAGAGGTACAACAAATGAAGCAGCTGAAGAAACAGAGGCGGAAGACGCTTTTTTTCTTAGCTTTCTCCTGACCCATTGGTTGAACTTCCCGAACCTCTTCATCCGAAGAATCCACCACTTCTTCGTTAAGATTCAAACCACCATGTGCCGAGTCGGATTTGGCGTGTAAGGTGGTTTTTGACGGCTTTGATTTTTTAAGAGTCTTGCCTTTGGATTTGTAAAATTTTGGCATATCTCTCTCCGATTTTTATGTTCCGTCAAAAGCTTCCACGACTCGATCAATGTGAAGGCTTAGATTGTACGTCGCTTGATATTCTTTACACGCTTGATCGAACACAATTTGGTCATCTGCGCCACTATGGTTCCTCCGTTTCACATTATCGTGAATCACGCAAAATTGACCAACTATAGGATGAACCATATTTTTCCATTTACAGTTGAGGAAATTGTATTCCTTTTTCGATTCTTTCATTTCCTTCTCGAAGTAACCAAGTACTTACATCCAAAACCCAACATCCTTTTGAGCATTCCTTTTGACACTATTTTCGGACTGGTTTATCCAAGCTTTGCACAACACTAGCTCTTCCTACGGGGTCCATGGTTCAGCCACGGGGGTCGCCTTGGATTTTGACGTCGTTTTGTAGTATTCTTATCTTTAACAAGTGACACTTCTTCGACGGGAGAGTCGTATTCAACGGGTTCGGATGAACCAACCGAACCTTGGGTCGTAGAATAATCTTGACAACAAAAAAACAGATCCATATCTACATCAAGATTAAGAGGGTTAACGGAGAATATCGTTGAGAAGTTCGAGCTTGGTCAATTGGTTGGTTAAACGGTGGTGAATTGTGTAATGTAAACATTCATGACGATAAAATTGAGATTGTTGTTGTTGTTTGTACATCGCTTGGTTATAATGGATGTTGGAACTAATTATTTTAGTAAGATTGTTGTTGATGTTGTAATTTGTATATGAAACTTGCGGGGCTAAACTTAATGGGTAATGAGTGACCGGTTAATTGAAAATTGGGATTCAATGTCAGAAAGTTTTGAACGTTTTGCTGACGTCTGTGTTTTGGTTTTGGGAGTTTTGTGAGACATTTTCTGAGTTGGATTAATAGTAGATTATATAAGTTGAAGAATATGAGAAGTGCGTTTAAAAAATGAAAGTGGTATGGTATTTATAGAAAAGTGGTGTAGTATTATTTTTCAAAAAAAATAAAAATCCCAATTGTCATTAATGGAGCCGTTTTTTTTTTTTTTTTTTTTTTTTTTTTCTCACTCAACTGATAGGTGACTACCATTCAATTTTTGGGGTAAGTGATGACGTGTTTGAGGAGTCAAATGATCAAATGGACGACCTGCCATTGCTACGTATCTTAGAAAATGACAAATTCTTGTAT
Organism: Chrysanthemum lavandulifolium; assembly: GCA_022545495.1. Lineage (NCBI taxonomy): Eukaryota > Viridiplantae > Streptophyta > Magnoliopsida > Asterales > Asteraceae > Chrysanthemum > Chrysanthemum lavandulifolium. The sequence goes on from CM040242.1 coordinate 61,180,113, forward strand.
ATTAGGCAAAAGACACGGAAATGAAACTAACTTGTCATATTATTTTGTTGTGTAGCTATATTGTTTTTTATGTTGTATACATCATACTTTTGAAGTATGTCTATTGTATATCTTATAACCATTTTGCCCTTACTTATTATAAGAGTCATGATATATGAGAAACGTAAAATTGTTACAAAATACATAACTATAGGACAAACTAAAAAGGAATATGATACATGGACCTAATGTGAGGCCTAAAAACACTTGCCACCTGATAGGTTGTAAAATACGTGGTTCATGTCTATAGCCATCATGATGCTGCCAAGTGTTTTTAGGCCTTCCATTAGACCTCCCAATTAGGTTCATTTATCATATTCCAACTAAAAAGTGTTGTTTACATTTGCCCCTTGTAAATTTCCTTTATTAAAAACGTTAATTTTGCCTTTAAGTATGATTACATTAAACTAATCATTAGCAACTTCCATTACCGTTAATTTTGCCTTTTAAGTATGATTACATTCAAACGTTAGGTGTTGGTTGTCGTATCTATGTATCATCCCAAATATTTTGTTGGTTTTGATATTGTGTGTGGGTGCGAAGATGAAGAATGAAGATTGGTGTTTGATTTAGTTATTACTACGTATTTATTTTATTATATTTTTTGAGTAGACGGATGAGATTTGAGAATGATTTTGGTGTTAATTTTGCAAAGAAGCGAAAAAGAGATAACATGATGGTGGTGGTAGTGATTGTATAACTTTTTATTAAGTCTGCTGCTTAAATGCTACAGACCACCAAAATAATCAACAAAACGATAAAATAATCATTTTGCCTCACGTCAGCGATACGAGAAGATAACAGACGCTGATTAAAATGGACCGATTTATACTATAAAACTAGGTGTAAATGTGAGTCGAAATCGAAGATCGCTGACTCGAACTCGACTCGATTAGTAAACTCGAGCTCGCTCGAGCTTTGATTTCAAGCTCGAGCTCGGCTCATCATCAAACTCGAGCTCGAACCTCGACTCGAGCTCGATTATTGCCACTTTTAAAGCTTGAACTTGATGTAAAATGCATATCGCTCGACCGACTCGATTTTACGAACTATATGTATATGAAGGGTAAAAGTGTAATATCATCAAGCTCGATAAGCTCATGAGCCTCACGAGTGAGCATATTGAGCTCGAACTCGCCGAAACAGATCTCGAGAAGCTCGAACACTCGCTTATATCGAGTTGATTTCGAGTAGCTTCTGGTCGATCTCGAATAACTCGCGAGTTGTCTCGTCTCGTTTACATCCCTAATAAAAACCTTGTTTGGACTCCCCGCGATGAAAAAAGACAAATTTTTGTCCCAGCGTAATGTTTGGGGACCTATTTTAGTCTTTAAAACCGTTGATTTTGCCTTTTAACTATGATTACATTAAACTAATCATTAGCAACTTCCATTACGTCCCTATATATACCCCACTCTTAATAAAACCATCACCACCGTCACACCACCGTACAACCACCGTCAATGGACACTATCACCGCCGCACAACAACCGCTCAATCTCAAAACCCTACCACAACCGCCGCCGTCCATCGCCGAACTCCGTCACATCTCCGACGCACTATCACAGTTCCTCCGTGACTACGACGACTTACATAGCCACATAGGTTTTGTAAACTCCGCAATCGATGAAAAACTATCGGTTCATTTTGAAGGTATTGCCGTTAACTTTAACGATTCTAATAATTCTGTTAGGAATGTTCTAGAAGGTTCTGTTGTTGAACGAAAACCTAGGGGAAATATTAGTGAGTGTTTATTTAGTGATAATGTTTTAGAAGGCGTTGTTTCGGAACGAAAGCGTAACGAGTGTGTAGTGGATGATGATGTTAGGATGCATGCAAGTAGTGATAGTTTTATTAAGGATAGTGATCATCGTGTTGTAAACGATGTTTTAGAAGGCCTTGTTTTGGAAGGAAGTGAGAGCGAGTGTGAGCAGAGTGATGAAGGCGTGAAGAATTATGAAAAAAATGATTGTGATGGTGTTGTAGAAGGCGTTGTTGTAATGGAAGGAAAGTGTGGAGGTAGTGAGAGTGAGAGTGAGAGTGAACGGAGTTATGAGGATATGAGGATGTATGAAAGTGATTGTGATGGTGTTTTAAATGATGTTGTAGAAGGCGTTGTTGTAATGGAAGGAAAGTATGAAGGTAGTGTGAGTGAGAGTGAGAGCGAGTGTGAACGGAGGGAGGAGGATATGAGGATGTATGAAAGTGATTGTGATGGTGTTTTAAATGATGTTGTAGAAGGCGTTGTTGTAATGGAAGGAAAGTATGAAGGTAGTGTGAGTGAGAGTGAGAGCGAGTGTGAACGGAGGGAGGAGGATATGAGGATGTATGAAAGTGATTGTGATGGTGTTTTAAATGATGTTGTAGAAGGCGTTGTTGTAACGGAAGGAAAGTGTGAAGGTAGCGTGAGTGAGTGTGAGCGGAGTGATGAGGATGTGATGATGTATGAAAGTACTAATTATGTAAAGAAGCGTGAAGAAAGTGATTGTGATCGTGTTGTAAATGATGTTTTGGAAGAAAAGCCTAAGGGAGATGAGAGTGATTTCAAACGGAGAAATGAAGATGTGAAGAATGATGAAGAGATTGATGCATCGGTGAAGATGGAAGAAAGTGATTGTGCTAAGATCATAACTGATGTTCCAAAAGCTATTGTTTCGGATGAAAGCTCTAAAGGAACTGTAATTGAGTGTGAACAGAGTGACGACGATGTGAAGATGTGCGAAAGTCCTAAGTATTATACGAGTTGTGAAGAAACGGATGATGAGGGTGAAGAAATTGATGCAACGAACAATGCTGATGACGAGGGTGAAAAAATTGATGCAGCGAAGAATGTTGAAGAAACGGATTATGATCACACTATAAATGAGTTTCTAGAAGAAATATCTGTTATAGAAAAAAATCCTATCAGAACCGCAGGTAAATGCGACAAGGTGAGGACGCCTCAAAGCAGTTGTTCCTTGGAGAATAGTGAAGAAACCGAAGACGAGGATGGCGAAATTGAGGCATCGAAGAAACCTGAAGATGCTGATTATGAAGATGCTGATTATGACCGTATTGTAACCGAACTTCTAGAAGACATTGATGTAGTACCAAAACCTAACAGAACTGCGAGTGATTCTGATGAGAGCTTTGACAAGCCTCAAAGCCCGACTTCTTCGAAGAATTGCGAAGAAACTGATGTATCAATGAATCCTGATGATACTGATATCTCGAAGAATCACAGAGAAACTGTTGTATCAATGGAGCCGGGAGAAATTGATATCATAAATGATACTGTAGAAACTGTTGTATCAGAAAGACATGATGAAATTGATATCCCAACGAATCCTGATGAAACTGATGTATCAGAAAAACATGATGAAATTGATATCCCAACGAATCCTGATGAAACTGATGTATCAGAAAAACATGATGAAATTGATATCCCAACGAATCCTGTTGAAACTGATGTATCGGAGAAACCTGAAGAAATTGATACCGCGAAGAATCCTGAGGAAACTGATGTACCGGAGAAGCCTGAAAACGTTGAGATCTTAAAGGATCTGAAGCCATCAGTTTCTGAATTAGAAAGGTTGTGTAAAAGTATGAGTGGTCGGGAAATGAAGAAATATGTAGTCAAACATATTTCCGACATTGATAAACTTCAAAAAGAACTTCTAAAGGCATTAAAGCTCGCAATTAATCCTGCAAAACTTGTCCTAGATAGCATTGACACGCACTTCTTACAGAGTGGTAAAACATACAACCGGGGCTCATACCAGTATTTGAATGACCAGATTGATGAAAGGCAGGCTTCAGTTTTGATTTTGGAGTGTTTTGTGATAATCAGTGGTGACGGGATCAAGATTAGTAGAAAAGATAAAAGGTATGCAGCAAAAACTTCTAATCTTTGGAAAAATCGGATGATTAAAGAAGGTGGGTTGAGATATATAGAGGAGGCGGATGCCCGGGGTTTGCTTCTGCTTATCAGTGGATTTGGGATTAGTGATCGCCATTTCAAAATTGTTGATATTATGGATTTGATGATGGCTAGTAATGTGAAGGGATTTTCCAACATACTTCGCCGTTCAATTGTTCTTATGCCGAAAATTCCAGGTTTGTTTCGTATATGATATTCTGATTTCCATACTTGGTAAATAGTACATTAGGTTTTTGTTCTTAGCTTTGTTGTGTTAATAAAAACATGCTATGCTGCTTTGAATTAAAGACAGAGGTAGGTACACTTTCTCCCTGATCATTAATTAGGATATCATTTATGGCTGCATGATGGTTAGATAGTATTGCAATATGGGAACATCTTTTTTTACTTCCTTTTATATATTGTAACCAGCATACCCTTCTTATTAATTGGACTTAGTGGGTGTATACTGTATTGAACTTGGAAGAGGTATATTTTTTAGTCAAAAGCATTGGCGGATTTTAGGGTTTAAGCTCTAAACTGGTACAGACTAATATTAGAAATGCAAATTAACAGATGCATTAGTGTTACAAATACTTGCAATGTTTACATTTCATAAACCTATTAAAAAAAAAGTATTAGGACATGCATGTGCATCCCTAAATCTAACAGATCCACTCATGGTCAAGATTGATTTTGGTATAGCAGATTATGTAACAGTTCAGATTTTGTTCATTATACTCTGATCAATTGCATCTTGGGTGTTTTTTTTAAATTACCGGGACGGTATTCGGCAAAATTTATGAATCAAATATAATTGTACATCTAAATGATGGGACCCCCATAAAAAACCAAGATTCGACATGCCTCAAGATCGAACAGAATAGCCTACTCGAACATCTCCTATAAAGATTTGTAGACAACTAATATTATTCACTAGCAGACCTTGTTTGAAGACATAAGAAATGGACATATATGATAATAAATCTAGTGTAGATTTAAACATTGAAGTGGAGATTATAAGTTAGTACTTTAATGACAAAGACATAAACGATAGATTAAGTGAACAAATTCCATTTTGTATTTCACAATGGACATACAGAGTATTTGGTGGAATAATCCTATGCTGCCACAGTTTGTATTTCACAATGGACAATTCAAGTATTGTGAGATACAATTAGGATAATGTCAAGGTTTCATTTACACTTATCTTTTCAGTAATTAGACATATACTTCTTTGTTTCCAAAATGTAACTGAACATACTTTTTGAATGCTGAACAATTGTGATATGCAAATTTTCAAGTATGTGCATCATAACATTATTTTGACCCATCGTATATGCTTTCAGTGAATCTAATAGCTAAGCTCTTTCTGATAATTTATACCTGTTTCAGAGGTAATTGATACGATGGTTATGAAGAAGCTGGAAGTTGAAGCTGCTGATCTCGCCTATACATTCGGATTGGAAGACAAGTGTCACACGCTTACCATATTGAAGAAGTTCTTGCGAAATATTAGCGGATCACCTGTTCAGGTGGTAACCCATACCCTCTCTCTTATAAAGAATATTCTATAGTCTCAAATTGAAGTTTTGCACCATCTCGTCAATTCCAACATTTTATCTGCTACTAAACTTATCTTTATTTACCCCTAGTTTTCAGTAGAAAGAATTGGAGGACAACCTGTAATCTATTCTCAGGTGGTGGATGTTGTGTTACTCTAGTAGTGTACTTCATCTATCCCATGAAAATTGCAATAATTTCTCCAATTTGACCACCATTAATTTGAAATCACTTGTTTGTCCATTGTCATAACTGATATTTTGAGTTAGAGGTGCCGTATTAGTCGGTGAGGTGGGGTGGGTAGTTAGACAAAGGGGGAAGTTTTGGTATGAGTTGAGTCGGGATGATCTGAAATACCTTTTGTCCATTATTATTCAACCTTCTAATAAATTTTTAGTGTGCCAAATATAGTTATTTCATACAATAATATATACTTATGAATATTAAGTTTTAGGATGTTTTGCACTTTGGGCAACTTTGAACCAGGGTAAAAAGCGGCCACCAGCCGCCCTGATTTCACAAATCGGCAGCAAAGGTGGTCAACACCGTTTTTTAACTTTAAACTTCCCAAAAAAAAAAAAAAAAAAGTGTGACGTAATTGTTGTAGATGAGAAGAAGAGAAGATTAAATTTATCAATACTAGACGAGTACCCGTGCATAGCAACGGGATTTAATAGCGGTAGATAATTGTAGTGATAAATTTTTTTTTATGGGTTATAAACAAAATATAATAAAAGTTTAAGAATTTGAGGATTAAACACGATTTAAAGTTTAAACGGAATGAAAATAATATAGGTTATGGGTTCTAAACGAAAATAATAATAAAAGTTTATAGTTTCCATATATAGTTTCTTAATTTTTCACTTTCAAGAATATGGGTTTTCGTTTATATATAGTATAGATATAGATATACTTAAATTTATCAATATACATATAATTTAAATTTTATATTTAGAAAAGTCCAACCCGCCTAGGTACCGCCTCAGCCGATTACTAGCTAGGCTGTGGTCGACCGCCCGACTGGCGCCTAGCGCTTTTTTCAACCATGCTTTGAACCCTTTTTCCATCTCATATTAAGCTTTTTGTAGATTTTTTTCAGCTACTACAAGATATTAGCCAACCAGTGGATTTTATCATGTTTTAGTTATTTCACTATCTATTAATTTATCAAAATTACTTGATTTTGTTTATAAGAAATTGTGGATCATGGGTTTATCAACCTTCTTTTGGTACTTACGATTATGATTATGGAGTCATGAGGCATATAACTACTTATTCTAGGTTCTAGCCGGTTACATTTTCTCTACTCAAACTTTGTTTTTGTCAAATGATTGCAACGAGTTTTCTATCTGCAGCCCGTTATCACTCTCTCTTTGCCTTGTTTTATGTCTTAACTTTGCAACATATCAATAAAAGTTTCCATAAAATTTTATGAGATCCTCTCTTCTTTTGGATCGTAACCCAAAAGAGAACATATCTTTTTTCATCCTATATGGATCCAGAAACCCCTGCACTTGCAATATATGTTTTTCATTCTTCGATGGTGAAGGCTATATCACGTGTGACCAGCAATAATGGAGGCAAGTGGTTACTCGGAAGACACAATTGATCTTCCGAAGAAACCGAGAAAACACATGTCATCAAATGTGCCTCATTTCTTGCAGTCGGCGCATGATAGACGACCTTCTTCATTGAAGAGAGAACACATGCAAGTCCACTGCAGTGACACGAGTTCAAAGAAAATTAGAAGTAAAACAAGGCAAAGGAGTGTGATAATAGATGGAACCAACATTCATTTCTTCAAAACAAAGCTTGAAAAGCGGAAAAATGAACAAGCGGAATATATCAACTACATAGCCGAGGATTCTGTGATTTGATCTAATAACTGCTAAAAGATGATACATGATCCCAATATATACAAACTCCCAGAATATGATCTCATAATCTAAAAATCAGCATATAATTTTTTTCAAAGCTACTATTCCAAATACAAATCCACCTTTATGTTTTAGTTTGTCTTAAAAAGAATGTTTACTTCCATGATATGTCAAGTTTACTTCTTATTCATAATGACTTACAAAATGGCATTAATTGTAAATCTCTAAACCCATGTGTGTTTCAAAAGGATAACATTGACATTTAGCTATCATATAATGCATATATTCCTAAAATTATGTTTTTTCTTTCCTTCTAATTGTGAAGATTATATTTTGGGATGGAGGCAGTCATATTTCTAATTTAATCTGTTTAGAGAGTAGAAATAATGTGAATCACTTGCCACAAGGTAAATAGGCTGAAATCTCATCCTCTAAATTAGTAAATTGATTTGGGTCAACTAGATTATTGTAATGCGTCATTGTTAAATGGTAACTGAAACATTTGGTTTCTAGTCAACCATTTCTTATGAATTTACTTGATTGGTCAAGCATGGATATTTCATATCACATGGGAACTAAAAACTGTGTTTGTGATTTGCTACTTTTCAGTTAGAGGCAATGAAGCAGCAGTTAGATGATCTTATATCCGTAAAAGAATGTTTAGAATCTCATAACATTGATCCTTCAAAGGTTCTTCCCGAGTTCAAAATCGCTGAGAAAATACGTCATCTGAAGAAAGAACTGAAGCTACAGTTTCCTATTCAAAAGCGTAAGGCAATGGACATCGAATCTTTACCAAACCCGAATCATCAGGAAGCAAAGCGTACTTGTTCCAGTCACAAAACCATGCCGCGTGGCATCAGTTCATACAACCAGTCAATGCAACCAGGTTACAGCTACCATGACTTTAACCCAAACCTTTCCAGTAATTACGTCACCACCTATTCATCCTCGTCTTTACTTAATGCACCTGCACTACCAGTAAACATAACTAACTCAGTACCCAGTGGTTTAGCGGGTCCCGGTGGCAATATTCGGCCTTATGGCTGGCAAGATGACTCAGAGTGCTCGGAGTTGGTCGAGAAGTATTTGCCGAGACAAAGTCAAACATATGATTCACAGCCTTATGACTGTCAAGATGACTCGGCGTTGGTCGAGAAGTATTTGCCGAGACACAGCCAAACATATGATTCACAACCTTCATCGACTGGTTTGTTAGGGAGACGGCCGGGATTTCCGGTTTGCATGCCAGGCCATCCAGGATATCTGGGATATTTCCCATCTGGTGGGTTTCCAGCTAGGCGTGGCCCGGGCTCGGATCTTTATGGTTTTGCTGATGTTGTTGAAAAGGAAAGGCGTGGCCCGGGCTCGGATCTTTATGGTTTTGCTGATGTTGTTGAAAAGGAAAGACGTGGCTCTCGTGCAGTGGGTAGTGGTACAGCACGTTATTAGTTGGTCTTTCTTGTACTGAGCAAATTATGTTATTAGTTCAGGTCGTTTTTATGCAGAGCTGTAATTCTTCTTGGTATAGATATGTGGTATATCCGGTTTTAAATAAAGTTGCGGAGATTTGATGGTATGGTGTTGGAGTACCGTTTTTGGTAAATGCATCAGTAATGATCAATGGTTCTAATAACTAATTTTGTTTATAAAAATCAAGAGTAGAAATGTTAGGGAAAGGGAACTATATGAATTGATGTTATTTGGCTGCTGTTGTATAATCATTAAAACTATTGCCGTTTTTTAAAGGGAAAAATTATATAAACATAAAAATGTCATATTTTCCTAATTTATCAAAGATGTTCTATGTGAGTATAAAATAACATAAAGCAGTAAATCAAATCCTACACGCTATGACTTTGGCGAGACTTGAGATTCTTCATTTGAAGCCCAAGCGCATACCCTGGGACAACTTTGGTGCGAGTACTTAGGCACTTGTTCCTAATGTAAACGTTTTATGGGGTCAGAACTCAATGACCGTTTCACCTAATCGATCGTGGTGAAGTCAACAATGGATTCGGCGGATCATCCACGTCACGGCAGGCCCACTTCTAACTAGTTCTCCGCACTATTTTTCTGTGGTTAGAATACTCTTATGCCTATTTAGTGAAAAACAAGTTGTGGTTACCTTGCGGAGCAAACAAAAGACCCCAAATCACACTGCCTAATTTGAACAAACAAAATTTGTACAACCAGCTTACGTCAAAAAGATTTCATATTCTATGCCACTAGACTCGTGACATCCGTGTACTGAGTCCTCAAATGAGCCATGTTAAGAAAGCTCAAGTTATACGCATTGGGCCATAAGGTGCCCCACCCAATAAGGCCCGAATGAAAGACCCGAGCCTACATGAACCATCACAAAAAGAAGTCCTCAAAATGGTCATGTTTCAATGAAACCTCGATGAAAGCCCACAGAAAGGCCAAAACACAACAAGCCTACCCATCAGGCCATCATTAAAGTAAGCCTTAATGGAACTCCCTACATTCCCTATTAGACAGTGTATTTAGTAGTGCTTAGGCCCGGCCCTATAAGCTATATTAGCCGGCCCTACTTGTTTAACCTAAGTCTATATATAGTCATCTATTGTAATCTTTGTAATACACACAATTATACAATAATACACAAATCATTACCAAGATTATCTTGGTATCAGAGCCTCTCTTTTTCCTAACCCTAATCAGTGCACCACCACCCACAACAGACTTTCTTTTCTGCCGCCACCTACAACAGCTTTTCTGTCAGCAATCCCAACCTTACTCCCCTTTTTCACACTACAATGGCCCTTATAGCAGCCTTCTCTCAGGTTGACAAAACAACTCACAATTCCCACAAGTTTGCCTTCAAACTTTCACCCACTAATTATGGGTACTGGAAGGCAATGGTACAACCCTTTCTTCTTACCAACAATCTGTTTGGTTATGTTGACGGCACCATACCGTGTCCACCAAAATTTCTTACACCCACCGCCTCTTCAGACAAAGAGGCCACACCACCGCCACAACCAAATCCTAACCATCCTATCTGGATATCCAATGATGCTCATATCCGGATGCTTTTGGTCTCTACGATTTCTGAAGCCTCCTTTCAGCATGTTACAAGCAGCAACACCTCCAGAGAACTATGGCTTGCTTTAGAGCGAGCCTATGCCCCAAATACGGCTTCTAGGGAATACACCCTACGTGTACTTAAGGTCGAGATGAAAGGTGATGAAACTCCCTCTGCTTATCTTACACGTGCTCAAGAATATGTAGATGCCCTCGCCAATATTGGTGCGTCGATGAATGAGAAGGATGTGGTTATGCTGGTCGTTTCTGGTTTATGTGAGGAATACACAGGGCTGAAACAGAACATTCTGACACGCCAGTTCCCTACACCATTTTCTGAACTCTATGGCCAACTATCAGATCATGATTACATGGTCAAAAAATATGTACCTGATGTGCCTCGTGCTCGGCGTTCTGCCTCCTCCGCCAATTCCAAATACCCAACACCTCGTGTAACTCGTTGCATCACCCTCAAATATTCAGCACTTCAAGAGGTTCTTGGACGACTGGTCTTCAAGTCCATCCAATAAACTCATCCGCTCCACAAGTTTTTACACCAACATCGGTGCTGGAATAACCGCGTCGCGGAAATAGGCGTGGCCGTGGTAACAACAATTCATATAACCGTAGCCAAGGCAGAGGTAATCAATCTCAGTTTCCTTGGGCTTCTAATCAGAATTTGGTTTTTGGTACATGCAACAGGTGCGGTATTGGCCATGTCCCTTATCAATGCCCTAATAGGGATCCGGCTACCATTCGAGGACGTCAACCATCAGTAAACTACACCGATTATCGTTCTCAAGCATCTGATAATCGCTCCCAATCATCTCCCTCTTGGCTCAATGACACTGGTGCCAATGAACATGCAACTTTTGATCATTCAAGCATGGATTATTCTGAGCCATACCGTGGTAATGATGGTCTTCATGTTGGCAATGGTGAGTCCTTACCCATTATTCATATTGGTTCCACTCATATCTTTTCACCCAACAAAACCTTTGTACTAAAAAATGTTCTTCATGTTCCTGGAATCAAAAGGAACATCCTTTCTGTCCAAAAATTTTGTCGTGATAATAATGTCTTTTTTGAATTTCATGACACTTTGTTTTCTGCGAAGGACAAGTCTACACACACTACCCTCCTCACTGGTCCAAGCATTGATGGGTTGTACTCTTCAACTTACCAACAAACCAACCACCTCCAAAACCGCTCATCCGTCCGTGCTTCTACAAACACCGCATCAACGGCTTGGTCATCCGTGATTCTCAACTTTTAAACTTTATGCTTTCCCAAGATTGTTTACCGCTTCTTCTAAACATTCTAGTATGGATTGTGATTCTTGTTCATTGGGAAGTCTTCTAAACTTCATTTACCATTATCTACTTTTAAAAGTTCTAATATTTTGATTTGGTATTTTGTGATGTTTGGGGTCCGGCCCTACACTTCCAAAGTGATGGTCATACCTATTTCTTATTGTGTGTTGATCATTACTCACGTTTCATGTGGATATTTCCTCTCAAACTTAAATCGATGTTTATAACATTTTCAAACAATTTTTAGTCACCGTTGAACGACAATTTAAAACCAAACTCAAATCCGTCCAAACTGACTAGGGAGGAGAATTTAGGAAGCTTTCACCCTTCTTCTCCTCTCTTGGGATTGTACATCGGCTCTCTTGCCCACATACCAGCGAACAAAATGGGTATGTTGAACGTCGTCATAGACATGTTGTTGAAACTGGACTCACCCTCCTTGCACAATCCAATGTCCCACAACGTTTTTGGCATTTTGCATTCGACACAGCTGTCTATCTAATTAATCGAATGCCATCTCGCACCAACTCCAAAGTCTCTCCTTTTGAACAACTTCTTCATCACCCACCCGACTTCTCATTTCTTCGGGTATTTGGTTGCCGGTGTTACCCTCATCTCCGTGCCTACAATAAACACAAAATGGATTTTCGATCCATGCCTTGTGTGTTTTTAGGGTACAATACCTCCCATCACGGCTATCGATGCTTGGACATTCAATCTAACCGTTTAAACATTGCTCGTCATGTCCAATTCCATGAACAAGTCTTTCCTTTTAAACCACCTCCTATTTTTATCCCTTCACCACTCTCGTCTCCATACTTCTCATCTTACCCGACTGATCCTCACCTTACTCCACATAACACCCCATCCGGTGATCACACATCATCGGACCAACTACCTACATCACCTCCCACCACTACTCAGCCGACACCACATCCTCGGCCCCATCCACCACCCAACACCACCACCCTCATCCGACTACGGCTCGCCCAAACCACCCGCACCTCATCCAACCCAACTTCACCCCACACTACATGTAACCACCCAGAATTTCACCTCGATTAAACTAATATAATATTCTAACGAAAGAATACATGTCCATTTTCTACGTCCAAATTTTTTTTAAGAAACAATATTCTTTTATTTGATCACAAAAACTAGCCAATGTGATGAACTCACATCTTTAATAAACATAAACATCTTTATATGTAAAACTATAAAGGTTTTCAACTTTTATTTACCACTTTACGTTATTTCGTTAACATACTTATTAAACTTTCGAACTAAACGTTAGCCATTTATTAGAGTTTTCACGAAGCCCTAATTTATTTTAGCTATGATTTTACACAACTAAATCATAATTCCTAAAGTACAACATTTTATACCTAGAGTACAAGTCATTAAAGCACGGAACCTAGCTATACTTTAATTTCCGCTATAAGCCCTAATATACAACTCTATGAATTTATGTACATGATATATTTTCAAAATATTAATGTACAAGTCTTTCAAGCATAAGTACAAGTCCTTAATGCATAAAGTTTAATGTTTACATAAAATCACATTATAAACCTCAATGTACCTACCTTAAAGCACATGGTACAAACCTATATTGCACAAGCCCTTAAAAATTTACTTTCCTAAATTTTCAAACCTAATGTACAACTCTCCAATGCTTGTGGTACAAGTATTTTATGCATATATGTTAAATATATCATTTACCTAAGTTAAACTAGTAATTTACCTAAAATAAATTACCAACCTAAGTAAGTACTTACATTACTACACAATAGGTACAACAATAAAAAGCCCTAGGTACTACCCTTCAATGCCAACGCCCCTCCACATTTACCATGGTTAAAAATGAACTAAACTAGTTACACTTTAGTTACCTAGCACTACTTGTAAATCTCCTAACCACCAATATTTACTTACACCAAAAATAAACACATCATCTTGTTTCTTCATCTCCAACATTTAGCAATCCAAGCCTATGTGTATTTTTTTTAACCATTCAAACTAAATGGACACAAGTTTAACAAGTAATCATCATGTATGTGTCTCTTTCAATCCATTCGATCTAGAAATCAAGCTTATGGCAAGTTTTCAAACACCTCACTATGTCTCATTTCTTCCATGACATGGTGACCTAGCACCTTGTAAGTCCATGCATCTCCTTCCCTATATATAACGCCTCACTCTTTGTGTCTCATCCATCACACACACTATACCATACTCCTCACACATCACACGCACTATAAACATTTCCCATACTCACCAAACATACTGAAATTTGACCCTAAGTAGTGTAAGGAAAGGTTAATCTAGAGCTTAGAAGGGTGGAACTACCTTGAAGATCATTAGCGACCTTTAGGCGCATTTTCCGTTTAGGCAACTCACAACTTGTGTTGTTCCAACTCTTTCTTTAACCATTTTTTTACACATTTACTATCACTCACTTAGGGTAATAAACTCATATCATGTAAAATTAAAAGATGGAACATGGTTCATGTAAACTTTCAGAAATGAGCATATGCATAATAGCCTTTTGTTTTGTGATATTGGCAAGAGAGAAACTATAAAATTAACCATTAAGTAAGTCCATTAAACTCATTCAATATCATTATCACCTTTAATATCAGTTGCATGTTGTTAAAAGGATTTTACAAGGAAAACGTGGCAATTTGAATCACTTAAAACGAGTATACGAGTCAAAAGTTATGGTCTAAAGAAGTTGCCAAAAATCTGTCCGAACATTCGTGGATGTAACACTCGGCACGCGAAACGAGGCATTTATGGTCCGTTTCATGAAAAAGTTAAAACACAAAAGTTGTCCGAACGACGTTTTCTTCAAAAACTCGTGCACGAGGCCGTAAAACGCATAACGAACTCAAAATTTTATAAAATCCCAACAAATTGTTAAGTATATGTTATAAAACAATTCAAACCCCTACTTGTCCCTCATTTATCTACTTCATGTTAGAGGTATTAGGGTCAACTAAGGTATCATTGTAAACACCACCGGATACTACAAACGCCCCATAAACCGGTTAAAAGCCTACTCATATCTTTAAAACAACCATCATTTTGGTCAAAAGTCATGAATGTCAAAAAGCTTTTTACAACAAATATTTGGGAAAACATGGGATTTTTGATAAAATTGAGTAGGAACTATCTTAGAAACATTAGAAATGGGTAAAACAATATTTCACAAGGTCGCATGCAAAAGATATAGCTTAAAACTGAAATTTTCATAAAACGCGTCGTGGCCAAGTAGCCATATTCGTGGACTTGTATCTTTCTAACCAAAGACGACTAGACATGAGACTTATGCCATATAAGAGAGCTTACAAGAAAGTGTTTGAAGGATCAAATGCTCAGAGAAACCCTAGCTTGCCTCGTAAAATCGCTTCTTTTGGCCCTCGTATTGCCCAAAACAACAAAAAGCACATGACCCCTTACTTTGTTAAATCATTGCGACTAAACCGTAAGAGCTTAAGACCTCTAGTTTGAACCATTAGAAAGACCACCGAAAACTCTTGAAAGGAACAAGAACGTAGTAAAACTTATTAAGGCCTTGTTTTTATTCACCCGCACTTTTATCCATTTAGGCCAAAACTAGTAAATTTCTCTTATAGAATTTTAAGCATAAAATTGTAAATTTTGTAAAATAAAGTTCCTTTGGACTAAAAATGTAATTTCTGTGAAGTTAGTCATATAAGGGCTGATTTTGTCAATAACCCATAGTTGAGGGTTTAAATTGTCATTTTTGAAAGTGCAAGGGTAAAAACTGTAAATATTTAAAATTGTAAATTATAACATTTTGGAAACATAAAATATTTAACAACTTGGATTTCGATTAACAATCATTCGAGCCATAAAGATAAGTACGATAAGTATAATTAATTTTTGTAGAAATTTCATGTTATCTAATTATCGATAAAGCAATAACATTGCATAAACTTGAACTCGAATACTAAAACATGACATACTAACTCAGTCACGAGTCGGAGAAGTTTATTCATATTACTTAATTTGTTTTCCATCCGACCATCAGAACATCGAAAGTAGTCATAGCCCTCTTTTCCTTATTTTGAATATTTTGGGGAGATACATGCTCAATTACTTTCTTTTACATTCATAAGTACTCTACAACTTTTACATATTACTGTGAGTCATAGCCCCATTTTCTATCATTTATTAGTTTTGTAAACTCTTTTGGGGGAGATACATGCTCAACTACTTTCTTTTACTATCACAAATACTCTAAACTTTTACATACTATTGTGAATGCATAGCCCCACTTTTACTCTTTTAACTGTTTATACTATTTTGGGGGAGATACATGCTCAATTACCTGTTTTTACTTTCACAAGTACTCTAAAGCTTTTACATACTACTATGAGTTCATAATCACACTTTATACGCTTTGCTACAAACCCGAACACAAGTACTATCTCAGATGCGATCCCGATTGCTATTGCTTAAGTTACTTCATCACGCAATCGAAAGTCCTCATATCATGAACCATTAATCACTTGCGAGTGAACGCGAATATAGTGAATAGATCTATTGGCGTTGACGCCCATTTGTGTTAGCCGATAGGTAACCAAATGCACTTTATTCGAGAATACTAGAGAATGGCAAACCCTACCGTAGGCATTGTTGCTCACATCATCTCTATGGTGTCGTGAACTTACATCATTAGTTAATTACTATGATGTCAGATCGTTAAGGTTCGAGTTTCATGAGACTTAAGGCAATATATACCGTGTTGCAATGATACAAATGTCAGAACCATCGAACTTATGGGTGCAACAACGCGCCCAACCTTGAAACTTCAGGTTCAATGATTACTAAGCAAACAAACTATGGGTGGATAATAACGTAACCACGATAAGGTTTTAAATGTACCATTTTGAGGGTCGTTAAGTCCTTATTTGATCACTTTGTATCCGTTATTGCTTAATATCGCTCCTTTTCACTTTTAGGTCTCGTGAAGGCAAAATGTCGAAATGACACTTATTTGGACGTAAAGCGCGAATATATGAAGAAAATGGCCAAAGTCGAAATCATGACACTCACAACCGAATGTGTAAGGCGACGGCGTCGAGATATTTGCGACGCCGCCGGAGAATTGTTGCGACGGGTCGAACTCAAAACTCGTGTTTTCAAGAGACGGCGCCTAGTGTGAAAGAGTAGGCCGTCGCTACTCGCACGGCCTAGATGCGATCCGACGACGACGCCGGTCAAGAGACGGCGCGCCACGGACATAAGGTGACGCCGCCGCAAGGTTAACGTGCCAAGACGAAACCCTATGAGCGGCGACACGACAGCGCCACTAAACATAAGGTACGCCGCCGCAATTGTAATCTTATATAGAATCCGAATTTTTCACCTTTGTGAGAGTCTTTGGAGTAAAAACCTAAACCGAACCTAAGGTGTCTTGTACAAGATTTTAGGTTTTTAACCCTATCTTACACCAAGATAAGTCTTTGCTTCATTAATTCAATTATGTCTTTGATTATTTGTGTGTATGCTTGCATGTTCTCCATGTCCCGCTAATTTATTTGTGTGTTTGCTTAGGAAGTATGAAACTTAATTATTGAATATTGATTGGTTGTTTCTTATCTTAGTTGATTAATGATCTAGTAATGCGATAGGTCATTCGTTGTGTACTTAATGCTTGATTCATCTTTGTGAACCTTAGAGTATGATTACCGAGTGATTGTAGGCTAAAACATCCGAAGAGCGCCTTGTAGTAGAGTCTATAATCTCTACGTGATTTGTAGACAAGACCCTTTGGTAAGTTCAAAGAGTTGGGAGAAACGACACCCTACAACTTTAGAAACACAACGCAACTAGAATAAGACGTGACACTCAACCATCAATAGGAGATAATTAAGAGTAATACAAACTAAGTAAACACATCTTTAAACTATCATACGAGCACACATTAATTAGACATAGACTCCCACAACCTTAGTTTAGATAATTAGATAATAGTAGAGTAATCGTAGAAATACCAACCCCCAAATCCAATACCCGAGATTCGTACTTTTCCATTTTCATAAAATATAAAAAGATAAAAATAATCTTCCTCAACCTTAACCTTAGCGTAGTAACTCCCTACTAGCATTCCTATTCCCCAGAGAACGATATCAATACCCGTGGCTTACCCTAATTACTACACTACAACGATTAGGTTCATCGCCTGGGTGTTATAAAACTTGCTCAAGAAAAGGAAGTTTCTCGACCCGAACGACGCGTGTAGCGTTATCAAACCCACTACTTATTTCATCGATATTTGTATTTATTACAATAATCGCTCAAACTCGAAACTTTTGAACTCAACTGCTTTAATCATAAACTCTATGAACTCACCAACCTTTGTGTTGACACTTTTAGCATGTTTATCTCGTGTTCATAATTTACGAGGATGGCACCAAGCGGCACCTGATACTCAAGAAGGCTATATTATCATTCGAAAACTTATTTAATAAACTCAGAAACCACGGGACCTCATTTTGTAAACTCGATATTTATATAAATCGAATGATAAATCTTTTAAAATGATACAATTAGAGTTCGTCGTTATTGTAACTGTTGAGCCATGAAGTAACACCCACTTGAATTCCACTGCAGATCACGAAATCGGGGTGTTACACCACACCACCCACCCACAACCACCTCATGCACTCCACACCACCACCACGCACTCGCCCTTCACACCTTCGCCCTAATCCTAAACTCGTTAAACGGACAACCCTTCTTCTTTTCACACAACTACAACTTCGAACCATCTTCCTTCACCATTGCTAACAAAGATCCTCACCGCGCTACCGCCACGGTCATGAATATTCGCTTTAATGAAAATGGTACATGGTCCTTGGTCCCACGTGCTCCTAACACCAATATTGTTGATCAGATGGGTATACAAAATTAAGAAAGATCAACATGGGCGGTTACGCTGTTACAAAGCACGCTTGGTCGCTAAAGGTTTTCATCAACAACCGTGCATCGACTATCATGACACGCTTAGTCCGGTTGTCATGAAACTACCATCCGAGTTGTTTTATCCATTGTTGTCACTAAAGGTCGGTCTCTCGCCAACCGGATGTACATAATGCTTTTTGCACGTGACCTTAAAGAACAGCACTTACAAAGAACCACCGGTTTTGTGGATCCGAATAAACTGGATCATGCGTGTCTTCTACACAAACCTTTATGGTCTAAAACAGCCCCACGAGCTTGGTTTCACAGATTATCTACGCATTACTTGGTCTCGGCCAAGGGATCCAAGACCGATCCATCCTCGCTCATTTTATCTCGCCGTGGCACTTTATTATACATGCTTGTCTATGTTGACGATATTATTCTTACAGGAACAATCCTAAGGCGATTGACTATGTTGTTCACAAGCCTCAAGAAACTCTTTGCTATTCGTGATATGGGTTCCTTATCATTCTTTCTAGGTATTGAGATTGTTCCCAAAGGGTCGACATTATTCTATCTCAAAAGAAGTATATTTTGATATTCTGCTCGTGCAGTCTCTCTCGAATCTAAACCATTCGCATCTCCCATTTCGAGTAATCGCACATCTCTTCGTGATAGCTCCCCTTGACAATCCTGCTCGATATCGCCAAATTGTTGGAGCTCTACAAGATGTTACACTTTCTCGGCCCGACATTACGTGCGCACAACAAAGTGTGTCGGTTATGCATTCTCCCACTACTAATCACCGGACGGCGGTTAAATGGATATTGCGGTATTTACGGGTACTTCGGTATGGTCTATTGATTCAACGAAACTCGATCTCTTCTACATGCCTATACGGATGCTTCGCTTAATTTACGCGCTTTCATATGCAGATTGGGTGGTTGCCCGGATGACCGCCGATCCACCGGGATTTGCTATATCTTGGTTCAAACTTAGTATCATGGTCCGCTCAAACAACGGATCGTATCACGATCATCTACGTAATCCGAGTACAAAGCTCTAGCAGATACGGATCCGAACTCACATGGCTTCAAACATCATACGGAATTGTGTGTTCCAAAGTCTTCGGTTCCCACTGTGTGTGACAACTTAGGCGCCACATACATGTCAATCAATCCAGTGTTTCATGCGCGAACAAAGCATGTAAGTTGATTTTCATTTCGCTCGGCAGAAGGTCGCCAAGGAAGACTTTGGTTCAATTTATAAAGACAGATGATCGATTGCCGATGTGTTCACTAAGCCTCCGCCTCACAACGGTTTGTTTGGCTTCACTAAGCTACAGTCGCTTCCTACCTTAGCTCATGGGGAATATTAGATGTGTATTTAGTAGTGCTTAGTCTCTACTCTATAAGCTATAGTAGTCGGCCCTACTTGTTTAACCTAAGTCTATATATAGTCATCTATTGTAATCTTTGTAATACACACAATTATACAATAATACACAAATCATTACCAAGATTATCTTTCCCGGTTTGTAAAACACATTTAAACATTATCTCAGATGCGGCTTTCAAAAAGAGTCACGCCAAGTTTAAAACGAATACAAAATGCATCGAGTCCAAAAAAAATCTTGAGTTAGCGTTGTCATTAAGCCAATCATTTTTACCAAGGTTATAAATAGCGCGAGACGTAGCGCATGCAGACGACCAAGCCCTCACGCTCATGCAAAAGCTTTTCATTTATAAACGCGACATACTACAGTAGACAAAATTTGAAAATATTTATATATTTATATCATATTTCATATATATCGAGCTTATAAAAGACATAATATAAAAGACACGACGATACGATCAGCCTTACGCTACTTAAAAAAAAAAAAAAAAAAAAAAAAAACTTTAATCCATGACCCAAACACTCCTTAACTCCCATGACACAATCCCAAAATGATCAAAAAAAAAAACCAATCCCTCAAAAGTCTTCCTTCTCATTTCCTAATCCAATAATCACAATCACCTCAATTTCATCAACCCCAAACAATCAACAATGAACCCAAACCCTAACCCTAACCCTGATGTAACAGAATTACAAGACTTTTGCACAAGCATGCGTCCCAAACACTTAAAAAAATACATCTCATCAAACCCACATCTCAAATCCCACCTCCCCCCCTCTTTAAAACTCGCCAAAAACCCCGCGAAACTCGTTCTCGAAGCCATTGGCAAATACTATGTCAACAGCAGTAAAATATACAACAATGCCCAACAAATAGCTTCAAGGGTAGCTTCAGTTATGTTACTAGAAGCATTTGTCATGATAAGTAGTGATGAGGAGGTGGAAGTGGGGGAATGTGAGAGGGAATTGGCTGCGAAAGGCGTGGTGGCGTGGCGAAATAGGATGGTGAGAGAAGGGGGAGTTGGAAAGGTGGAGGAGGTTGATGCTAGAGGGTTATTGTTGCTTGTTGGTGGGTTCGGGGTTAGGGATATTCGGATTGGGACGTTGAGGGATTTGATTAGGCGTGCGAATGTGAAGGAGATTGCGGGTGCGTTGAGGAGGTCGGTTAGTTTTATTCCCAAGGTGCCAGGTTAGTTTGTTTGCGTGATGAAATGAATTGTTATTGATATATTTTTGGAGGTTGAATTAGCTTAATGATTGGTTTAAGTGTTGCTCCTGTTGTCGTGGAATAATTGTGTGTGATACTTATTTGTTTTTCGGCTTATATTTCATAAGTTCTAATTTTCCAGCTTATTTTGAGATTTGTGAGCTTATGTAAGTTTATTACGATATGATAAACTTATATAAGCCCATAAATCTCAAAATAAGCCGGAAAATTGGGGCTTATGAAATATAAGTCGAAATCAAATAAGCTCATAAGCCCACATATAAGCTTAAACACCCATAGCGACATTTTTACTCTTTGACCAATATGGAAAGTTTATTAGTTTTACTAAATCATTTTCTAGAAGTGATCGATTTGTTGCGGCTAGTTATAACTTTACAATAGTAAGGTTGTGTACTAATTATGCTGTGGTGATTGAACAAGTTTGATTTATATGGGGTGTCTGGTATTGACTTTTGAAAGTGATTATGTGGTGTGTAATGCTTATAGTTGGATATTGAGCTCTAACGAAATGGGAACATGCTGTATGGGACGATCTTTAGCTGTGTTTAAGAATGATCCATCAAGTCACTTTAAGAATGCAATGTCAAACAACCCCATACATTAAATCGTTGTTGATAGTGTTGTTATGCTAATACAAAAATGCTATTCAAATTTGAAAGTATCATATTATAAAGTAGGAGATTTTATGTAAAATATTCTGTTTGGGATGTAAGAGTGTAAGACATAGGTACAGATTCTATTTTGTATTATGCATACTTTTTCTCTTGATTAGACTAATCAGGTGTATGGATTCGCTGGTGATTGGTACGTATGACTTTTAGTGTTTGTTTTTATCGACAAACCAATCAGATTTCGAGTTTCTGCTGTAAAACTGTCTGGTAAAGATAAATTCAAAATACCCCTACTACCCTGGCTTAATTCACTCTGTTGGGGATGCTAATTCTGATTCTTGAACGTCAGTAAAAATACTCATATCCAAACACCCCCTAAAAAGCAAATGTTTTCATATTGGTTTGGGAGTATACACAATGTGAAATACAGTTAAATATAAAAATTTAGCAGGTTAGGTTTGATGTATATGGAACTTGGAGGAGGTCATTCGTGTTCCGTAGTATTGAGTGTATTCAATACATGATTGATGAGTTGATGGTTTAGTTGATATTGAGGCTGTCCTTGGGGTAATTTGTATGTAACCGTTTTTGTTTTTTATCTTACAATTTAGCATATTATTTAAGCATTTAACAGCCTCCCACATTCACCATTGAATAAAGCACTAAAAAACTAGGTGCCTATCACAACCCATTTACCTGACAATGCGTCATGTTGAGTTTTAATCTATCTCTAACGGGTATAATTTTGACCCATAAAACAAACAGATAATCACATTCAATTTCGGTATACCAGACACTAGGGAATTGATTATCTGCTTCTTAAAACAAAATGCAAGAATGAGAAACACTTTCAAAACGCAATGCCAGACAACCCCTATACATTTGGTTTTCGTTGTTAGTTTTATTAGTAAAAGAATGCTATTCGAAGTATCAGGTATATCATGGGAGGGTTATCTTCAACTGTCAGCTTTAAATTCAAGACAAATGTTATGCAGCAATCAACTAGAATTTCATCTTGGGTTGCATGATGGCTAGATAGAATTGGTACTATGATTTTCCTATAATTCAATATTCAGTTTATGTAAACATGATGGGTGTTTGGGTCCGCTGTAAATTTGATCGGTTTTGCGTTTCTCTGAAAATATGATTCTTGATGTTGATTTTACTGAGACAAAACCAATCATTTTTTTGTTGCTGCAACAAAATGTTCTCTAATGGCATGCTGTAGTTGCATAGTGCCAGCATGAAAGCGAGCCATGGTCTGTGACGAGTGCTATGCCACATGCCTATTTCATGATATAAGAAAGGAAAATATATACTATAACAATTGATGTACTGAACAATAGGTATTATCAATCTCATTGTGTGACCAACTGCACACGAACAGAGAATTTTGGAACATATTTCTGTATTACTAGTCAAATGTAAAAGCGAACAAAACAAAACTAGAGCCAAGATGAGTAACAAAGTGAAAATAATTAATCACAATCGGAAAAGAAAAAAAACTTAAGTCACTATAAGAAAGCTATTGTGAAAATTTTGAAGAGTTATGACGTAATTAGTGAAATCAACAGCATCGAATGCAAGCTCTTATAAAAGAGATTGGTTGAGTAACTGTCTATTTTTAGAACCTTAAACTATCTATAACTGTAAGAAAACGGTCAGTAGCCCAGTATAAGTCACCTTTGACCCTTTTGCATTCCTTTTTAGGAGCTTAACAAATTCCTTTGGTAAATTGTATCAATTTCAGAGGTAATTGATTTGATGGTGAAGGATAATCTGGGAATCGAAGCTGCTGATATTGCCTATACTTTCGGGTTGGAGGATAAGTGCCACCCTGAGACCATATTGAAGACATTCTTGCAAAATAAAGATAAAGGCATTGAAAACGGTTCTTCTTCCCAATTGGTAAGTCATACTCTCTTTCTTTTACTAAACGTGTTCTATTATAATAACCTTCTGATCTGAATTTACATACTTGCCCCTTGTCATGACTACCAAGAAATTAAGCAGTGGCGTATATCATATCAGTTGACCCTTGTATTATCTCAGTAATGCTCTTCTTTTAGTAAAATAAATTAGAAGGTTACTGGAATTAAATTTGCGACAACTTTGACCCATTTGACTTGTTTCCTTTGAAGCAATTTTTGTATTTCACCCGTTTGGTGTTTGGAGATTAAACATAACTCAAATAAACGTACTTTTGAGTAAATGATTGAAATTGCCACCTCTAAGGAGGTGTGGTGGTGGAGAGTGGTGTTTGGAATCGCGTTTTGAAATAGATTATGTAATATGAAATAATCAGATAATCAGTTTCTAATAGCCACTCTCAAAGTCCCAAAACTGATCACCAAAAACTATAGTAATTATTTTACCTTAGAAGAAGTAAATAATTTTACATATGCTGCATCCATCTGAACACTGATTGAAAGTTGACTATTTGCAACTTGAAAACGCAACAACGAGATGAATTAGTATACTATTTTAAAATGACATTCCTACCTAAACTTAGTAAGTTGATTTGAGTCAGCTAGATTACTCTATTTTGTAATTGTAAAAGTTAAACTGAACATTTGGCTGACAAATGTTGTTTGTTATTTGCACGTTTCAGTTAGCAGCAAAGAAGCAGCTGTTGTATAATTTCAAATCTGTCAAAAGATGTTTGGAATCTCACAAAATTGACCCTTCAAAGCTCCTTCCCGACATCAATATCAATGAAAAAATACAACATATGGAACATGAAATAGCCGAAGAGAAAAAAAGAAAGGGTAAGCAGAGTCCCCGGGCGCCCCCGCCAACAGGCCCCAAAGCCAACAGGCGTGAGGTTAATCGTAAAGAACCTAAAGCTAGAAAGGCGGTCTCTAGCACGCATGGACATGAAGAGAAAACAATCCAAAAGAGGAAGGCAATAGAAGACGAGTCTTTAGAAAACCTCAAACATCTAAAACAAAAACATTTTATTCATGAAAACATTTCACATGACCAGAAACCCGTTGATGATCAATATGGTCTGATCCCCTATTACAGGTCAACACAACCGAGTAGCAGCTACTTTGACTTTGATCGAAACCTTTCCAGTAATCATGTCACTACCTATTCTGCTCCATCTGTGTATAGTGCATCTGCACTACCTGAAAACAGAACTAGCTCGATACCCAGTGGTTTTGCGGGTCCATATGGCTCCAATACTTTAACGGGTCCCTATGGCACCACTGGTTTAACGGGTCCCTATGGCACCACTGGTTTAGCTGGTTCTTATGGCACTAGTGGTTTAACGGGTCCCTGTGGCACCAGTGCTTATGGGAGAACGGTGACTGACCAATTGGTGCATACTGTCGACTCAGCCTTAATCGAGAAGTATTTGGGTCAACCCTATTCGAGACAAAGTCAAACATATGATTCACATCCTCCATCAACTGGTTTGTATAGTAGACCATCAGGGCTTACATCACTAGAATCATATACCAGATTGCCAGATTATTCCCCATCTGTTCCAACAAGGCAGGGCCCGACCTCAGATCTTTACAGTTTTGCTGACACGGTTGAAATGGAATCACGCGGTTCTCATGCATCACGTAGTGGTATGTCACGCTCATCCTACTTGTATCAGCAAAGATGAGTTGCGCTAAGCTAATGCTGGTGCATAATATTAGGGTTATCATAATGTTTGGTAGAGCATAGCTGTTTGGTTAACTTGTAACAAGTACATAAGATCATAGTTAATTTATAGTCTGTTTATAAAGGTCTTCAATTGTATACCTATTGAAGAATTGTATGGACTAATAATTTTGAATTCAATTGTATTTGATGATCGGCTAATGGGTAATTTTTCAAACCATGGATTGTTGCAGTTTTCCTGTAACAAATGATGATTTTTTTTTTTTCCTTGTTGCAAAAGAAGAGTGTGTATTGATTATGATTAAAAGTTAAGTTGCACTTAGCGAGACAGAAGGTCTAGCAATGATCTTCATGATACCAAAGAAACTTCTTGACTTAAAAGAACTGTTTTATGACACACTCCATGATCTACGACCCAAATCGTAGATCATGGAAAACTTTGGTAATCAGCTGTTTTCAAGTCTAGAAGACAATATGATTCAAACCTTCATGGGTAAGCATTTTAGGACAGTAGTTTGAAAAAATAACCACGGAAATAACAAAGATACTTTGGCGTTTGCTACTTTTTAAAGTCCCCAAAAAAGGTAAAACAAAAAGTAAAGTAACTATTCACAATAACCAAATAAAAAAGAGAAATGCTAAACATTTCTATAGAAGACTTACAAATGTGCTTATTGATAGGATGCTGACAATTGTCGGAACTGATGGTTTGAATGTAAAGAGAAAATGAGTGAGAAAAAACTATATAATATTATCACACAGAAAAATTTTTAGTAAAAATAAGATAAGGGTGTAAAGAAAGTTTCAATAAAAGTTATAGAGCATATTTGAGTAATAGTCGAATGATAAGTTGATCCACCGTTGTTGTCGATAATGACTTTTTTTTTAGAAGTGAAACAAGCCGAGCAAAGCTTGAGATTGCCAAGAGTTAGAATTTTAGTTGAGCTTGGCCAGAAAGATAGCATCACGCCAAGATCACGTCATCTAACGCAAGACTGCCCACGACACCGCCTCCTCATGCGCCATTTCATCCTCCAATTTCTTCGTTTGAGCGAATAGAAGTTTTTATTTATTTATTTATTTACTTATAATTTTGAAAAAAAAATTTAACTGGGTTTTTGTGTTTTACGTAGTCAGATGATAAGTTGATGCATCGTTGTTGTCAATAATTACTTTTTTTTAGAAGTGAAACCCCAAGCCTGAGATTGCCAAAGCTCGAGTTAGAACTAATTTCAAGAGTTACAATTTTAGCTTGAGCTCGGCTCATGACAAAATTCACAACGACGCAAGTTCATAAATGAACCTAAACATAATAAAGCTCGAGTCGTATCAAACCAAAACCGAGTATTTGACGAGCAGCTTGACTCGTTTACACTCCTAATCTCAAACAAGACTAAATTGAAAGTAAAAAAAAATGATTTTTAGTAAAAAGTAAAAAAAAAAAAAAAAAAAAAAAAAAAAAAATTGTTTAATAAAAGGTTTGAGGGGTGGTCTCATATTCATTCCCTTGCACCTCTATTGGGGTTTAAGCTTGTTATTACTTCCTTCCTTCCGACTGCTACTTTGAGTTGACACACGAACCAAAAACACAAAAAATGGTTCGATTGACTGCAGATTTGATATGGAAGAGCCCTCATTTTTTCAACGCTCTTCGCGAACGTGAACTAGATCTCAGAGGTACCTTCTTAATTAACCCTTCCTCCTACCTTCTTCTTTTTATTTAATTAATTAAACCCTAATTTTATTTTACAGGTAATAAGATTCCCGTCATTGAAAACTTAGGTGCTACTGAGGTCAGTCTACTAGACCTTATTATGATGCATGACTGTTTGTTAGGGTTAGGGTTTTAGAATCGCTAGGATTAAATTGACCTTCTTTTACTGTTTCTTAGGGTTAGGTTTGTATTTATTTTTAATTAGCAACCATGGTTTTCGGCCGACAAATCCACGTGGTTTAAACTCACTGCCCACAGACTGACTTTCCTTCTTTAGGAGGTTGGCGTGGCCATTTCTTGGTTAAATCAAAGCTTGTTTATGTACCACTGTTTATTATGCTTAGTTTTAGGGTTAGAAATTGTTGATTGTTAGTTATAAACAATATTATTTTCATTATAATGAGCTTATTGATGTGTAAATCCATGTGGTTGATTGTTTAAGCCTATAATGTGGCTTATGAGCTTATTTGTTTTGCTGCTTATATTTCATAAGCTCCAATTTTTCTGCTTATTTTGAGACTTGTGGGCTTATATAAGTTTTTATGATATGATAAGTCTCAAAATAAACCGGAAAATTGAAGCTTATGAAATATATGCCGAAATCAAATAAGCTCATAAGCCCACATATAAGCTTGAACAAACACCCCTTATGTTAGGTTAAGGTTTTGAAAGTGTTGATTAGCTTTTATATGTGTGACTGTTTGTTAGTCTTAGGGTTTTGAATGTGTTAATTTGAGGTTATTTGATGTATTGGTGTATGCTAGGGTTCGGGATAGTTTGTGTTTTTTGGTAATGATATTGATGATATTTTGTTGCTAATTATAAACAGGACCAATTTGATACTATTGATTTGTCTGACAATGAGATTGTCAAACTTGAGAATTTCCCCCACTTAAATCGACTCGGAACGTTGTTGCTCAATAACAACAGGATTACTCGTATTAACCCCAACATTGGAGGTATTACTATGACTTTTTTAAATTTGTTTAATACGGGCCGTTTAGGTAAATGGAGTGTGTGAGTTTGCTTATGCTTCTGCTTAAAGTAAATACTTATACTTTTCCTAAATTAAGCACTTCAAATAGTGTTTGGATTTGCTTTTTTGTTAAAAAAGCAATAATAGTCGATAGAATAGCACTTTGTTTAGAAAATTAATCAAGACCGCCTATTAAAGGTTTCAGGGTTATATATGATGGTAAGAAAATAATGTTGATTTCATCTAAGATAAGCACTTTGAAATAAGCAGCTCTTACTTGATTATGCGGAACTGCTTATTTTACCTCAAAATAAGCAAATAAGTAGAAACAGTTTGGATGTTAGTCTGTTACCAATCTGCTTTTGCTGAAAAATAAGCAGAAGCGCCTCGCAACACATAGTATTTCTATTTTACTTGTTCTGATGTGTCAAATGTAGCACACTTGTTATGTTTCAACTGGTTATTGGGTCAAGTCATGTCATAAAGTGCATATTATGTACCTCTATAAACAGATATGAAATGGGGAAGAGTCATATTGTAACCAAAATACCAATTAAATATGATGTTTGAATCTTTTGGGAAGTTGCTTCCTGTTTGGATCTATTGTTACAGTTTGAGCTTAAAAGAAAACAGAAGTACTATGACCTATCTGAACGGCCCGTATTATTGTTTGTGATTTTTCTATAACAAGTTTGTGGTGTTTAAATTTACAGAGTTCTTGCCGAAACTGCACTCTTTGGTTCTTACTAACAATCGACTTGTTAATTTGGTTGAGATTGATCCGCTGGCATCCCTCCCGAAGCTGCAGTACTTGAGCTTTCTGGACAATAACATCACAAAGAAACCAAATTATCGATTGTATGTTATCCACAAGTTGAAATCTCTTCGTTTGCTCGACTTCAAAAAAATCAAACAAAAGGTTAGTTATTTGATTTCTGCATACTTATGTTTATGATCGGAATGTGACATTACTGCAAAGTGGGAATTTGTGCTGTATTTATATTTTCGTTGTATTGTTTATTTTGTGCAAAGTTTCTATCAGTAGCTTGCTGTTTTGGTTCTGATAGCACGTAGGTGCCACCATAAACATAGTTTGTGTCCTTATAAAATGTACCCATAATATCTCGTTCGTTCTTTTGATGATTTGATGTTTTGCGAAGTGAATACTTTGCATTCTTATAAAATTTGCTCATCATCAGACCAGATACAGTAATCGAAACTTATGTTTTCCATGACATTCATCATGAACATGCTTAGGACATACATTTCTTATTATCAATGGAAAATATGAGGCCTAGCATTTCTTAAAGAATAAACTTGCGAGTATTTGAATCCTTTTATGGCACAACTCCAAGTTTCTTTTGAACTAAAGTAGTCAATTTCCAATTCATTAAGTGGAAGCCAAGGTTCAGGGAAATAGTAACGGTGAATGTAGAACAATAGAGTAAGGATAAGAAGGAAGACTATTGATTGGTTAATAGTTCTGGACTAAGAATAGCAGAATAAGAACATAGGCAACTAAAATTGTGTGTTATTATCCTTTTGGTCCTCTGTTTAATATACTCCTTTCCTTTCAATATAAATGTCCACTATGGATGCGGCACACTGTTTTAGAAACCAATAGGATGTCACCTATTTTTTTGAGTTTTTCTAGAACTTGGAAGTGGACACTTATTTTGGGAGAAACTATAATAGTTAGGTGGAGACTTATTATGGGAGGGAGGGAGTCTCCAATCACTCTAATTGTAATGGTTTTTTATATACACCTGGCTTGTAAATGACATATAGTCCTCTTAAATTGATGAACCTTCTAGGAAAAATGTTATTTAGTCTGTTCGCGTTACGTACACTAGCAATGGAGTCTTGCAGTAATGATCACTGGTTCTTAACCAAAGAAAACTAATGTGTACCTAATTTATTTACCATAGGGATAAAGTCATAAATATTGCTCCATACTGATCACATTCTACCTTGAAGTTATGTTGAAAGGAGTTAAGTACTGCAGAAACAGCCACTAGCAAAATTATAAGTGATAATAGATTGTTTCGTCATTCGAAGAAATAATTTGATGTTTTGCTTCCAAAGTTTCTCCAGCATAAACAAACCCAACGCATTAGAAAGCATTGTAGAATGTCTCTGCTATCTTGTTTTAAAAGTGAGCCGGACTTGATCATCTCTCAACCTGTTTATGATAATGATGATCAAACATATATAAGTATGTTATGGCATATTTAGTTAAAATGAAATAAAAGTTTAAGACTGAAGCTCTGTGGTGCAACTTAAATGTTAGTGTGTGTGTAACGCTTGCATACTATATATGCTTTGACTCTGACTTTCCGTTTTTTTTTGTTGCCAATGTTCAGATAGAGAATGCAATCTAACCTCTGAATCCACACTTGCTACATGCTTACTCTATCATATTTTTATGCTTTTGAGTTATGCTTGTTTATCTTCTGCTATTAAGTTCATTTTTGGCGATCCTTTTTTGAGAAGGTTGTTTGTAATATTGTACTGTTGATAATAGGAGCGAATTGAAGCATCCAAGCTATTTGCATCTGAAGAGGCTGAAAAGGAGGCTCAAAAAGAATCTGTCAAGACAGTGGTACCTGGTGAGGTTACAGCTGAGGAGCCTATGGAAGAGGAACCATCTAAACCAGTTGGTCCCACACCAGAGCAAATTATCGCTATAAAGGTATCTTACCTTCATACAAATCCATCGTTCATCTCTCTTTAAAATAAAATTAAGACTATATTTTAATACGTGTTTGTAAAATATGATTACTGTGTTTTTTTTAATAAAGTAACAGGAGGTTGTTGAGCATTTAATTTACATGCTAAATAACTTGCATGGTATGTGCAGGCTGCCATTGTTAATTCCCAGACTCTTGAAGAGGTAGCAAGGCTTGAAAAGGTGAAATTTCTTCTAATCTCAGATTGTAACTAGGAAATGCTCTAATTTCAACTACTGACTGTTTGATGTACTAACGCTGATGGGTGGATCAGGCTTTGAAGTCTGGTCAAGTACCAGCAGATCTTTTGATTGGGAATACCAATGCAACTAACAAAAATGCCACAGATGGTGGTAAAGAAGCGACAGAGGATGGTCCTACAGATATGGAGCAGGTAGTAAAGTACCATTTTAAATTAGGGGTCTAATTTGATTATGTCTTATAGAGATTTATAGACCCATTTATATGAAAGCGGGTCAAGCTCAGTTGTATATTATCATAACGGGATAATGGGTATAAGTTGCTTTTTAATTTAAAAAAGAACAAGGTGGATGGCTTAAAGTTGAAGATGACAACCACTTAAATTGTTTTATTTCTAACAAATAGATGATTATGTTCTTCAGAATTTCTATAAAATTTTGTGGCTCAACCCAACTGCTTTTTGCCACCCTAAACATGTACCTGTTTTGATGGTTTGACCTGATAACTAACTGTCATACTTTCTCATTGTGCCCCTACATTTCTTAACGTAACTCTTGTTTATGGAATGCTTCAGGAATGAGGATGCTGAGATCAATGGAGTTGTAGATGGAACAGTAGGTAGAAATTGGAAACCAGATCCAATCATGTTTCTTGTCTTAGTGATTTCGCATCTTTTCAGATTGTTCCAAGTTGTTTACTGCTGAGGTGAAGTCACTGTTGTACTATCATTTTGAACTGGAAGAGGTGGTTTTAAGCTTATGATATCCCTTAGTTGAAACTAGTATTTGAGTTGCTCTTTTGTAAGCTGAAAATGGAGAATTGGCCTTCAAACCAAAGTATTTGAGGTAAAGATAGGATTTTGCATGCCACATTCAGATTCGTTTTTCAAACTGATGTATCTAACCTTTTATTTTGTTAAAATCTTCCTCAAGTGCACTAAAACCTGCCTTTCCCCTAAAGAACCGAGATCGAGGGTGAAAGGACAGTTTCAGCTTTTTTACTTCTAGAAGCATGCTTAGCTGTTTGTGTTGCTATGTTGCTATGCCGCAGGCTTACGAACAAAACACAACTTAAGTAGACCTATGTATCTGGATTTGCATAAACTTTTTTGACGTAGTTAATCATAATATTAGAATTTCTAATTATACAACTAAATTCTGTTACCCGCAAGTTAAGGTATTTCATATTTGACAGTAAAAAACCTCGGTAGTGAAAAACGATGGCAAAAAAAAATTTTTTAGCCCAAACATAAGCCAAAAATGGTTAATCCTAATATTAAAAACTGTAATAATCAACTTTAATCTATGTACTTAATCATAATATTTAAAGCTTTGGACAAAAGACGCGAAAATGCCCCGCAACAACGCGCAGACAGAATCCTACTCGTTATATGTCTCCTCCTAAAAAAATAAAATAAAATACACAGTACACCTATACCACCATCAAAAGACAGTGACCATCTTTTTAATCCATCATAATACAAATCCTTAAAAACAGTCATCTTCCTAAAAAAAAACACAACAGAAACACAAATCCATCCATTTTTAATCAATGAAAAGAAAAAAGGTAAATCTCCCCTTCAACGCACATTAGTTTTCCAACGTGGGGCTTAGCGGCATTGGATTTGATGGGGTGCCGGTGTGGTAACGCCTCCCATGTAAGATTAACGTCGATCCCACGTTACCATACCTGCCCTCTTAAGGTGCTCATGTGAATTACTCATTCCTGCTCCAAAAGTATGCTTTCTAATTCATTGCTGGATATGGTAAGAAAAGCATCCATCTGTTTACTAGGAAGGCACAAACCAATTTCAAGATCTCCTGGTGAATCTTTGCCCGCATTAACCGAAATTGAATTGCTGAAGTCAAGTGATATAGTCTCATACTTTTGCGGTTTCCCCCACCCAAAGTCCACATCGTAAACATTGAGCTTTGGCGTTCCTGCCACACCAATTGTTGGAACCGGAATAAACAACATCTTCAACCTTGTCTCGACATCTTTGAAAATTCCTTGCTTAAACTTCAGGGTTTCCTTTATACCGTTTCCTAGCACTTCAACAGCATGAGTAAATCCTTTGTTTCCTGCTGTTAGTAAGGTAGTTTTTGTTGGGGCCGTAATTAACCCAGCACAATTGCCAAAATAAGTTTGAGGCACAGGTGGATCTAAACGACCCCTCAAATCCGCGACACAAGCAAATCTTTCTACATCATATTCGCCCTTCTTTCCTTCAACATGAACACGCGATTTGGCTATGCAACTCCATACATATGCACAACCTACAGTGAAGGAAGATACATAATCTAGTGTTGGAAGTTGAACCAACAGCCATTTCTTTAGCCGATTGATTTGGGTTCGGGTCAAGACAAATATGGCCCGAACCTTATCGGTTTGGTGAACAAGCTCAGGCGGCTTGTACTTTTCATCAAGATTTTTTATTGGCGGTAGACTCAAAAACATTTCATCTAAAGAATTAGGATATTCGATCACTCTATCATAAAACGGCAAAGAACTAGCACTAGCTAAAAACATTTCATCCGTACCATATTTGGCTATTGAAGTCCACGCCATCAAGAAATCGTACCTCGACCTTGCATCACAAAGAGCATGCTGATTTGTGAGCCCGATAGTAATACCAGAGTTGGGAAAAATCGTTACTTGAATAGCAAAGACAGGGATTTTCACATAGTCGTCAACTTTAATGCCACCTTCCAACAAAGGTACTAGAGAGTGAAACTTATTACAATCTCGTGGATGATTTCCTTTAAGATCATTGAAATCTAGATCACATTCTGCGAATGTAAGTGCAACTGAATCACCCTCCACGTAACGAAACTCTGGTTTTCTTGATTGACCCGAATGGTTTTCTTCAGGAAACGCGACCAAGTTGCTTGCAAAAAGGAAAAAGTGTTGAAGAGTTACGGACAACGAGTGTTTAAGGTTGGGAAAAACTTTTTCAACAAACTCGGCTTTCGAATAAGGGTAGTCGTAAAAGAAAAGTTGGTGAACTGGATGTAATAGTATCCATACCATATCAAAGAAAGTAAGTGGTATTGTTTGTTCACCGACTGTGTTGGGTGGTGGTGAAATTCGACATGTTTTAAGAACTTTTAAAAACGCTGCCATTTGAGGTTTTGTTTATGGTTCATCATCAACTATTCTAGACTTCTTATAGCCAATATAATTTGGGGTCAAGAGTCAAAATGATAGTTTAGATACCATTCAAGATAGGTGGCTAGCTCTAAATGACTGTATAATTTGGTTCTTGATGTTGTTTTTGTACTTGTTTATTCTTTTGTTTTTGTATTTTATGTTACTGACAATGGATTCAAATCAGACCTGAATTTGATAGTATATCCTTACTCGAGCTTTAGTTAGGCAACGAGGTAACGTCACATGGTATTATTATAGATATATTAATTAATAATTAATCACATTTATAATCTATACTACTTAAAGCTTATCCCCCTTAATTTAATCGCAAGGGGTTGTGACAACCAAAAACGACGATACATACATGACTATGCATACCGAAATAACTACAATGAGGTCTCTATTGATTCATAGCATCATTTATTTTCCGGAGTGAATGCAGTGAGGAAGACTTAATATGAACTGCCCATCATTTATTTGCATGGAATGAATGCAGCGAGGAAGACAAATATGAACTGTCCCAACAGTTTCAGGAATGCAAACCATTCTGCATTGATGATGAAGATGTTCAAATGTCGACTTATAAGTATAAATACAATTGACTTATGCATCCAAGTCACCCAACTTTCCCTATAGCCATGGCATAGTTTCTAATATGGTTTGTTTTTTATTGCAGAATATCACTTTGAAGGTGAGTAGGGAATTGAAGGTTCGTGGCCAGATACAATCGCTAGAAGAAAGGTTTTTATTTTTTGGTTAATTCTTACATATTACCATTATAAGTTTAGAAGATATATCGTTTGTGCTTCCCAACACGAGGATGAGGAGGTAAGTACAAACTAATTTTAGTATATGAGCATGTTTTAGTACTAGAAGTGTAAGTCGATTTGCTATCTTATGTTTGATACCTAGAATTTTAATTTGGACAATGTACTCACCGAGCATCATACCCTTTATATGTGGTGTTTTGTAGCATGCTGCTATACTTGATTATGACAACTCAACATATTTCTTTGGTGTTTACGATGGCCACGGAGGTAAGCACACACACATATGATACTGATGCAATTGTTTCTTCATTAATTGGCACCTTTGGTTCATCTAGGGTTGTTTGATATAATAGTGAACAATTTAACTTCAAAAACACAAGTTTATTTTCTCTACCATTAAATTATTTGCTCGCTTTCACTTTATTTCTATTGATTGGTTTTGCACAATAAGTTGACATAATATAAATGATGATCCACGCTTTAATAATGTCTTTAATAAATAGAAAGTCAATTACTAATAGGTATGATTCGGAATAGATATGCATGCTTATTAATATCTCATTATGACTTATAAACTTTATTTAATTTTATGGCCTCGCTGCTTAATAGCTTGCGGTCAAGCGCCTCTAAGTTCTACGCAAAGTTTCTTCATCGCAAGTGATCAAACATGAAGCTTATTCTCACGGTGATATTGACACCATCGCTTCAAAATCTTTTCTCATGTAACTCTTATATGTCATATTCAACAAGAATGAATGATATCTTAGAGGTGTTTGAATTTGCATTGTAAAACTCATTATCTAATTATTATAAATCGCTTTGATGTTTGATCGAGAGATCACTTCATTATTTAGGGGTTAAATAAAGCGTGTTTCAAAGATAATTACAAAAAGAGGAAGAAACTGGGGTTGAGATCGTCAATGACTAATTCATCGACATCAAATGTTACGACACAATTGTCGTCTTCCTGCTCTAGCAATCATGCAGGTTATGAAGTGATGGAAGATGCTTATGGTGGTGATTATGACGAGCAATAGGAAATTAAGTCGATAATATATACTGATTGTTTGCCTTCTTCAAATAATGGTTTGTTTTAGGATTATATGTTTTCTGAGTCTTTACTATTAGTCAATGAGTGATTCTTTTATAGATGTATGAAGTTGAATATGTAGGTTGAAAATTTGTATATTGAAGTGCTATATGTTTGCACCATTTAATCTACCAAACATTACACTACGAACAAGACTACAAACAAGACTCGAAAAACAAACACAAAGAACCCAGTCTATTCATTTTGTGTAACAATCTTCAAATATTTTTTTGTGCGAGAACCAACCCCATCATAGATATATAAGAAATAATACTTCTTATTAAATATTCAAAACTTAAAAGAAAGATCAAAACAAAAATTATATAGCCCAAATCAACTAAAATAAATCCAATACATTACCTATAACTAATTACATAAAAATTATCCTACAAACATAAAATAAAATAAAAAAACAATAACAATAAAAAAAACTATAAACTTCTCAAAAGGCATCTAAATGCAACCATGTGCACATATTCAACCATTGCTTGCACACCAATAAATACAAATTTTCATGAATGGTTTAAAGTGGGAGAGGATTTGTGCACTAATCAAAGTACGGTACAACCAATGCATTGCACACCAATCTATCTATCTATATACTACTTAAAGCTTATCCCCTTTAATTTAATGTGCAAGGGGTGTTGTGCACAAAATCATGTACGGTACAAACATGTCAATGCTTCACAAAAGCTCTCAATTGAATGTAATGAAATGAATGTGAATATGAAGTGTTCTTTGAAGGCTACAACATTCATGTATGATCATTAATCGGAGGTATCAAGAGATATGAAGTTACATTGTGATCATTACTTAGAGGTATACAAAGAAACACCGCATTTAGTTGTTGCAACACTCATATTCATCTTAAGGAGCCTATAAATACCACATGTATTTCTTAAACTTTCCACACCATGGAGTATTGCAAGTCGAAAACCACCAATCAGGTGCAAAGTTCCGGGTTAACCCACTAGAAAGCGTAATGAGAAATGATGGGAAAACAAGGTTTTGACACAAGATGGGGAACCCATTTACCATTTCTTAAACACGCCAACTTTCAATGAGTATATCATCATTGACTCGGCCAATCGTCAAGATTGATCCAAAAGCTCCCTTAACAAGATGACCTTGCTCGCTTGTTGTCTCTCCACAGTTTGTAGTTTGTATATATATACCCTTATTAATTAGTTAAATTTATTTGATAATTAATTAGTTATATTTAATCATGCATCTATTGGTTTTAGTTTAGATACAATAATTTATTTATATGTTTGAAGGTTTTGAGTCAGAACCAATACTAAAGGTATACCAAGGCTCAACAACAGCTGGTCACAGCAGGGATTATCGGTAATACTAGCTACTTAAATATGTTCGCTAAATCGCTTGTTATACAACAACTTGGCATTAGCACCGGATTATCATCGTTGAACTTTAATTTGTTATACCCATGGTGTGGAAAGTTTAAGAAATACATGTGGTAGCTTCAAGTATTATAGATGTAGATAAGCTAACATGATTAACTGAATTTAAGTTACTAACCGAACAACTATATCTAATTTTCTTTTGCAGCGCATCAAGAAGCATTAAAGAAAGAGATCGAGAGGTTACGAAAAGTGTATCAATAACAAAACATGCAAAAGGCCGAGAACAACAACGACGACAACAACAACAACGACAATGACGCCACGGCCACCGGTGAAAACAAATGTAGCTCCATGAATGGTCTCTGAGGAGGTGAAAGGTTAATATGTATCTTTTGGTATGGTGGTATGTTGTTCTCCTTATGACTTTGATCTTTGTGCCTCGAAGGTGGTTAAATCACTACGTAATTTGGGCAAGTCCACTAATGTTAACATATTATGTATTATGTATGTTTTCATTGATGCATCTTTGTTGCGCTACATGGTTTGCAAAATGTGTTGCTCGCTTTTTCTATGTAGCACCATAACTAAGAATGAACCGAATCACATTTCATGATAATGTTTGATTAGTCCAGAACTTTGTAATGTGCCCAAACGAGATGGATGTAGTTGTGTATTGTGATCTCAAAAGATGATAGACTTGCATTTGAAATTTGGTTCTATAAATTTCATGTGAATAAATACTCCACTCAAACAAAATTTATTATTTCAATTTGTTTAATTGCAAAATTAAGTATGCTCAATTCTTATAAAGTAACTCCAAGGCTCCAAAACTAAACTAATATCAACCAAGTTGCAATAACCTCGAGACAAGTCGCTAAGTCACCAAGTCGCTAAGTATCAACTCGCTAAAACCTCAAGTCGCTAGAATCAAGTCGCTAAGCACAAGTCGCTATGAACCAAGTCGCTAAACACAAGTCGCTAACGCACCAAATCGCTAAGTCGACAAGTCGCTAAAGAACAATTCGCAATTATTATTATTTATTTGTTCTTATTGATTTTTAGATTCTTTTGCCCAAAAATAGGCGCTGGGTAATTTGGATTTTAGATGTAGAGGTGTTATTTTATTGGTTTTTCTTCTTAATTTTTGTAATTTATTTTGGTTATGTTCTATCACGGGCCAAATCGTGTCATTGTAGTGATATTTGTAATGTGCATGGGATCTAATATTATTTCTTTGTTAAAACTTTAAACTGTCCCCTTTCTTATTATTTTTATGATATATAAAAGCATCATTAATGAAAATGATTGAATCATAGAATATTAATTAAGGTAGATGCAAAGAGAATATTGATTTAATAAGCGATTGTTGCATTTAGCAATAAAGAGAGTGTTAGTCCATTGATCTTTATCTTCATCGCAGTAATGATAATATTAATTGGCAATTTGCTTCATATCATGTTTGACAATGAAGCTCGATTGATATCTCAATAGTCCATAACGGTCATATATTTTCCTTCCATTCAACTTATTCACATTAAATGGTTCATATTAATTTTAATGGTTCATTGATTGTTTGCTATTAGTGATTCGCATTTAATGTTAATATATGATCGTTAAGTATTTAGTATGAGTTTCCATCATTTGTTGATAATTTTATTAAATGATCGTGTTGTTTTTGCCATTACACGCCTCAAATGATGACAACAATCAAAAGCAACTTTGATAATGCATCATCTTCACATGCCTCGCTGACAAACCACAAACGCATACAATCATGCAATTTAGATGATCCCAAATATTCATCAAATTCTCTAACAACTCAAAATTTGTCATTGAAGAGTACAAATAGTTATATAATTCCAACAACAAAAGTCACAAATAAATAAGCAACAAAACACTTATGTAACTTACTCAAACTAAAATACTACATATGAAAAGACTATGTTAATAAAAACTTTTAATGAAAATAAAATAATATAAATACAAAAGTAATTATAACATTATTAGGCATCTAAATATAGATTCCACTAAAATAATATAAACTAAAGTAATAATAACATTATTAGCCATCTAAATAATAAATACAATGGAACTTCTCTAATATGTATTTAAATACCATCATATACAACATTATGGATAAAAACATTCCCTCTCAACCACTAGACCGGGCATCGCACGGGTTGAGGGAAGCCTCGTTATATAAATCAATCACATATAAACGTGGCTAAATTATCTACGTATTAATCAATCACATTTAACTATATACTTATTAATCAATCACATTTAATTATATAAATCAACATATAAATTAGTGACTTTTTCTCTCTTACATATGGACTAATAATTAAAGAGGTTGACAAATATTAGCTTTAATGTTTGTGCACGTAAGAGGTTCAAATATATACATTAATAAAGTGTATAATTATATTTTAAATATATAGTTTCACAAAAAGGTGTAAATTGACGGGAACACTCTGATCTCGGATGTTTTTTGACATCAGCTATTGTCCACCTCACAAAGAATAGCTTCAGAAACTTTCCTTGCTTAGTGGGGCACCAACTGGAGTGAGCACAAGTCAAGACTCGGACCCCTGACGCAGATTTTATTAGTAGGTTGACTATGAGGATAGGTGTGAATGTTGTTGATTTGATGAGTCTTCTTCATAGTTACATAACCCGCATAGTGAGCTCTTTTTGCTTCGATCATGTATATGTATTGTCAAACTATTTTTTTGATTTAAGGACTTGTCAACCTGTACACATGGAGGATATGACATTGTTCTTTGACAAAGGATCGCGTGAGTCAATCGAAAACATAGTGGTTTGTGGAAGACCTTTCTTTGGAGATTTACAGTGGTGACTTGCTTCTTTACCCATTCAATTTGGTGGTTTGAGTTTGTACTCGTCAAAAGTGGTTTCCTCTTATGTTGCACATTTCTTTTTTTTTTAAAAGCCTACTGTGGGACTAAGCTGTTCGTTATGATACTTTCAAATTTCGAAATCTCCAATGCTTCCCCTCTTTCCCACTCTAAACGCGAAATCACCAAAGCTGATATCATGTAGGTTTTAGTTTTTGAACTTCTAGAGTTCTA
>CM040242.1:61220883-61601629 GCA_022545495.1 Chrysanthemum lavandulifolium
AAGTCTTTCGCAATTCTTGAAGTGCAGAGGGTACATAACCATTTTGTTACTTCTCGCCGTAGGTCTTTTTTTTTATCTTATGTGTTTTTATGTTCTGGGGCTCGCTTGTGTTGGTACATAAATGATACAAATCGCGGGCTCCATAGGGGCGAAGGGCCTATCTAGCAGGCTTGTCTCGATTTTTTTCAGAAAAATCGGGTGTCCTCCTACTATGAGGGTCGTTCTTTCTCTAAGTATGGCGAAACTCTGCGTTTTTCCAGATCCTCCTTTGAGCATGGATATTCGCCTCTTTCGCCTTCAAAGTGCCTATGGTACCAGTTCATATTTGTTACCCAAGCTCATGTAGAGGCACGTCTTTGTGATCCGTCATCTTGGCGGGAATTCTTTTAAAATTGGGAACCTATGGCTTTTTAAGATTTTCAATACCCATGTTTCCTGAAGCGACACTTTGTTTTGAATCTAACCAATCAAATTATTTATCAATCAAGTTCAAAAAAAAATTATTTATCAATCAAAGTTTGTGGCAACAAAGATATGATATTACAAAGTACATGATTTACCATAAATTTTCATTGATTTTCATCTCATGTTTGCAAAGACGACTTGAGTTAATGCCAAGCATATAATCGCACTGGATGTCTGAAACTATGGTTCCTCAAAAAACAAAAATAAAAATTGTTTCTTGTTGTTGGTGATTTTGGGTGAAAACTTAATACGATCATGAAGTTGGATTTTTTTTCTTTCTTTATATGATCATGGTTCCCAAAAAAAACACAGTTGGATTTTTTTTTTTCTTCTTTAGATGACTAGTGATGGCATAATTATAATGTTTATAACAATTTTGCTAGAAAACATAGATTAGAACAACTTTGATAGATCAGCTAAGCCTTGTATATGACATTGCAATGAAATCATGTTAGTTAGATTTATTGCATCACTAGATAATAATAGATTAAATTAAGTTTTAGAAAACAAAAAGGTCGTTGTAGTATAGTGGTAAGTATTCCCGCCTGTCACGCGGGTGACCCGGGTTCGATCCCCGGCAACGGCGCATTTTTTTCACTTTTTTTAGTGGACTTGCTCTTTTTTGCATGAGAGAAGCCCAAAACATCGCTCTTCAATTTGTTTCACAGGCTTTCGTTGAATCGTTGCAGCAGAAAAGCCCATGACTAAGTTCCAAACCTTGTATCGTGCCATGGCTACTTTATAAATATGGTCTAACTCATCTAACCCAACGGATTCAAATAAGCTTTGATACCAATTTATATTGGATATATAAGATGTTACTCTTACTAAAATAGCTTAGAAAAATTATTTCAACAAAATTTAAAATCACTCAAAAATATTCTTTATTTAGAAACTTGAAACACTTTATTTTCTTTGACAGCGCACTGGTTTCATACAATAATTGGCTACTAATAGATTCTACTGACTCAACATGTTTGCTTATTTTTCAGTTGTTACTTGACTTCGTTTGTAGAAGTAAACTTCACTTTTTTTCGCCACAAAATCATGTCTAAAAAGTTTTTCCAACTATTCTGTTATCAAGCTTCAATAGTTGGCCGTGTCTCAAAAATGATTTTCCTTTCCTTGTACTGCAAAACACATTAGCTCACATGTATGACTAAATAGAACGATTTTGTTGATTCAAACATTTCTTACTGAAAGGTTGCATTTGTTCTACTTTCTTAGACAATAATTGCAAACAGTTAAGAAATTAATAAAAATCAGAATACATAAGATTACACTAAAACATGGTTTCACAATTAATAACTCTAATATCCCTGTAATAAACTACTCAAATGATTGATTAAAAATAAAGCGTTAAGATCTCTCTACTGATAAGTAATCAAGGCTTTCAATGTGGCTAAAATACAGAAACTATTTTCACTCTCTGAACGAACAAAATGCAATAATCCCAGAGAGATAGAACTAAATTTTAACACTGGCTGCAAAAATAATAACGTGAAAAC
The DNA here is from genome assembly GCA_022545495.1 of Chrysanthemum lavandulifolium. Taxonomy (NCBI): domain Eukaryota; kingdom Viridiplantae; phylum Streptophyta; class Magnoliopsida; order Asterales; family Asteraceae; genus Chrysanthemum; species Chrysanthemum lavandulifolium. The sequence continues at coordinate 61,222,857 of CM040242.1, forward strand.
TCAAAAATAAACAAGAGTTGCTGATATATCTACAGAAGCCAGGAACTAAGAAAAATGCTAGAATATGATCCCCTCTCTATTTAAATGTGCTTCTCCATCTTTAAAGACTTTGTTTCCGCAATAACTTTCCACCTTTTAGCTTCAATCATCAAGTCCATCTGAAGCACCTGCAAAAAGAACTTGTACGAAGAAACAATTCACCAAAGTCCAATAGAATTGACTTGTCACAAATCTAGAGGAACATAGCTAATGTTCAAATTTAACCAGATAGCATTCATATTAAAAAAATCTAAGAGATATTAGTGACCTATAGGTCACTACACATATGCCTTCATGACCATGACATAATAATGCATAGGCCAATTTGCAAGGAGTTGACACAAGTAATGTTACTAATGAAAAATCAAGATCATGAAATTGGCAGTAACTCAAGTAATGTTACTAATATGACAGAAAACGCCAATAACTGGGTGCCAAAACACCCAAGCAAAACAGGAAACTAACCTATTTACATTATACTTATACCTTTTAGTCAACAAGTATACAGAAAGATTAAACTTTTATTTTCTAATATTTGAGTGATACCGCATATATATGGCTGGGGGACATAGAAGCTAAAGCTTACAAGATAAGTCTTTTTTTGGCAATGAATCATTCTTATTGGCCAATTACGGTATTATTTATGCCTAACTAAGGGAATATTCAAGTGAACAAACTAAATTTAAACTTAGGTAGGCAATAACAAGAAAAAATTCGTAACACTTACCTAAAAAAGAGCCAAATTTCCAGCAACTTCTCATGCTTGAATAAGGACATCATCTGTAAATACGTAGAAAAGCATTAAGTTAGTGCACAATATGAATGAGTAGACCTAAATAAAATTAACTTAAAGAAACATAGAGTGGAAAAAGATAAATAATTGAAGGTTAACATATAAGTATCATACCAATATGTAAAAATGAACCGAACTCCATTTACCATCTGATCACTCTCTTTATTTCTCTACTCCTTTATCCTGCATAACATGAAATGTAGAAAAAAAATATTATCATATCTGACATATTAATTAGAGGAAATTAGTACAAGTATCTAAAACTTATATACAGAAATATGGATCATATAAAAGACCAGTATCAGATATGACATACCTTTTGAGACAAAAATGTGGAAGAAAGGTAGTCTTGGTCCTCCTTAAAGATTTGAAGATTCTTTATCTTCAGAAGGAAATCCACTTCTTCCTCTTCAAAATTAACAAGGTAACCCAACCTTATTAGTTCAGATAGATGTGGCACAAGTTCTGCATTCTCCCACAACACCCCATCGGCTATTACTTCACCAAAATTAGAGGCATATTCCATCTTACGACCGCAAGATTTTTCCATACTCCGAACAAAGAATATATGACGATTCTTTTTATCCCAACGTATCATTCGCCTTGCTTCAACATTAACCATGTCTCCAGAAGAAATGTTTAAGCTATATTGCACCTTCATAGGTTCTGATGTCTCGTACGCTGTTATTTTAAGTAGCCGGCAAACAGCTCCCTGTCTCCTTTCTGCTTCGAATTTTAACTTCGGATCAGCAAGAAAGCCTAGAATGAGTTTAAACAGCCCCTTTTTGATAATATATTCTTTTGGATTTACTGGCTGGAATTTCTCAAGATCGACGTCAAATATGTTTTTCTGAGCAGATTCAGATAAACTACGAACCCCGATTTTCGTGAAGATATCAATAAGCTTAGTTCGGGATAGAGAATTCATACTAGGCTGAGGATACCATGCGAATGTGGGATGTGATGATCTTTGAAAGAGGTCCATTAAATAAAGATCGTCACCAATGAAAACATCACTCTTTTCAATTAACAAAATTGCATCAGAATTAGGATCTTGAACAGGAAGTTTTGATATGTTCTTAATGAAAGTATCTTCTGTCTTTGAGTCCCAACTTTCAGCAACAAACTCCCAAAAGGAACGACATTTGGTATTTTTTATCTTACGTCCTGAGCTTTCCCAAACCTTCCAAAGCTTGCAGTAATCGTCAACAGAAGGATGATCTTTCACATTAAAAACCTTAGCAAAAAATGGAAGAATTTTCTCATCATAGTTAAAACTCGACAAAACATTCAGCTCAAACTCAAACAGATTGTTTTTATCATGAATAACACATTTTTGTGGTGTTACCCACTCTCCGTTTTTGGTCCCCCTTGGTATCCAAATCCTTTTATTCTCATCATTAGCAGGCTCCCACTCATTTTCAGACAAGTAAATATAGACTCGATTAATGCTTTCAAATTTGGAAAGAGAGTTGAGGTAACTACTAATCAACTTGCATCCCATCTTGACATCAGTTATAACTCCTAAAACATTAAGCACCTCTTTGTAAGATCCAATTTCAGATCCGTAAAATTCTTCATCGATGAATGGAGCATCGCCAAGTTTTAAGTAAGGTTCCCAATCAGAATAGAACAGCAAGCACTCGTCCGGGCGTTTGTATCCGAATTTGGTTTTTATCCACTTTTTCTGTGACAGATTATCTAGAAATTTAGCCGGAATTTCTGCTTTCTTTTCTAGAAGCATCTTAGCAGAATCGAGCAAAGAGTAAACACTTACACGAGTAATTCTTCTGCCATCCTGAGGTAAGCAAAGGCCATTAGCTACAAACGTTGCACCATCTTTGAAATCAGTAGTTACACCTAACTGCTTTAACTCCGCTCGATAAAGACATATCTCACTCCCATAAAAGTTGTTACTGTCATCAATGAACGGAAGCATTGAAACTCTAGAAATGGGTAACCAATTATCTGAATTAAAAAGAATGCACTCATTTGGTGATCTATAATCACCAAGTTTTGTTCTTAGCCATTTTTCTTCGTGTAAGCAGTCCTTGAGTTCTTTAGGAATTTTCACCTTGTTTTTCTTCAACTTTCTTAAACATTCAAGAAAGGAAAAAATGTTTTCTTTTGTGATAGAAGATGATGAAACCTTTTGCTTAAAAGTGCGAGCAAACTCTTTTGCAGTGTCCTCAAAATCCACCATAACACCAATTTTCTTTAATTCAACCGACATTGATTTAATTGAACTTCCATAGAACCTTTCATCAAGAACCGGGAATGATCCAAAGACATGTAGAAGACAACTCCACCCAGATTCTGGATTCAACAAAAAACATTCAGATGGGCATTTGTAGCCCATGTTTGTCTTCAAGCAATTTGTGTCTTTAACCGCTTGCACCAACTTGTCTGTTTTTTCGGACTTCTGTATGCACCTTAATATCAGTAAGAAGGCCTCAGACGACAAAGAATTCAATATATACTTGGACTTGATGTTCTCGGAAACAAGCTGGTAACACTTGTCATCAAAAGATACTACCACACCGAGTTGTTCAAGTTCTTTTTTGAAAGGATGTATTTCTTTGCCATAATAAACTTGATCAATGAAAGGAAGATCACTTATTTGTGAAGCATCTTTCCATTCATGAGTGAACATAACAGAGTTGGTTGAGTCATATAACCTCGCTATGCTTTTAAGCCATTTTCCTTCTTTGATACTGTTCACGAAGTCTTCACTCATTGCAAGATTAATACCCAAATACCGAATAAATTTCAGCATTGAAATAACATTGTCTTTAGTAAGCGTTGAGGAAGATGCAAGAGACATGAGACGTGAACCTATAAATTCACAAGCTTCTTTATTCTCAAAACGAATACCAATTGTTCGGAGCTCGTCTTTGTATTGCCTTATCTCATCACCATAAAAAATTTCATCAACCAATGGGATATCAACAAGCACTGATCCATTCTGAAGAAGAGGACCAACTGACGTATCAAGCATAAAGGACTCTGAAGGTGGTCTGTAACCAGGACAACCGCTTAAACATATCTTCAACCAACTTCCATTTCTAATCGACGACAAAAACTTTTCAGGCAAACTAGTCCTGGCTGTGTTTAACTTTTTAAGCCAGTTTAAGAGCAAAAAAGTATTTGATCGAGTTAGAGGGGATGACATAGTAGGAACAGCAGCATCAGGTGGAGATAAACGAGGGATATCATAAGCTTTAACATAATTTTCAAGAAACCAAACAATGTCTTTAACAGATGTAACAATACCACAATAGGACAAACAACGAGTATAGTCCTCTCCCAGCTCAGCATAACTATGCTGCATCCAAAGATTTGAACCAATCAACTCCACCCATTTGCTTCCATTAGCAGGTACAAGAACACCATTTCTGCTTTTGACTACTTTCCCATAGTTATCAACAATAGGCATTTTACTGCACAAAGCATGAACCTGATCCTTATATAAATATTTCCTTTCTAAGGAGTTGTGAAGGAAATGTGCATAAGCAACAACGAGGTTATGGTCAGCATCAAGTGAAAGGCCTAAATCCTCAGCGTATTCGTAGATGGTAACAAATTTAACCTTCAACTTTTCACTAAGCCACTTCTTTAAAGGTTTCTGATCATTTGAGCACGATGAAATGGCTTCTTGTGTGGCTTTTGGCAGAAAGAATTTACGAGTTGACCATTGAAACTCTGTGTTCCAATTAGTCATCCACGAAAGATGATCAGATTTCTCGGCAAAAAGTATGTTTGCACATAAGCTCATTTTTAATAAATTAACCTTCCTATCCATCCCGAGATATTTTATGATTGGTATGTTAGTGATGTTGGTCCATTGAAATGACTCCCAATTCTCTGCTATGAATACCAGAAGCTCTAAATAAACATCCTCTGAGACGCCCATTACAAGATTACTACCAGAAATGCATTTTGCATACCATTCATCATCTACATATTTAATCTCCAAAAAATGTAGAATGTTGTTGTACTCCTTTTTATCAAATGAAGAATTAAGAATAAAGGTTCCATGAGATGAAATATGATGTAAACTGACATTTTGCCTCCTTGCGTTGTTCAATATGGTCCAAAAATTAGGCTGTAGCCTACCAACTTCATTGGGTTTACAGAACATCTTCTGACCAGTGTAGGACTCGCATGGGATAATAGTCTGCTCCTTTAGCTTTTCTTGAATTGCCTGGCAGACACGGCTCAGTTGATGATGTGGATTCGAAGGTTTGATAGGTAAGAACCAAAACATATTTGGGAGGCTAGAAACAGGAGCATTTTCTGTAGACTTCACCAACGAGGTAAATGCATTTACAAAAGCATCAGGCACACAATCAAGAATCCCTTGGTTCCATTTGTTGTCCCAGAGGATATTCTCCCTTGATGAGGCCAAAAGAAAATCAGCTTGTATAATGAATGGAAGGTGCGTTTCTGTATCTGTTGGTAAAAACGCGTAAATACCAGGAATTCTTGAACTTCTTCGGATTCTTTCACCAATTGGGAAAGCCAGTGTGATAACCCATTCCTCTACTTCCAGTCTAGTATCAACTTTATTTTCCTGTTTCACGGGAAACCTTTGTTTCCACATGTGGTAGCCACATTCATTGCCAACGTCATCAGCAGTGAGATGAATCAAGTAGGAATCAGCATCCATGCTCTTTGAAGTAACGAAGTTTTTCTCACTAGAGATAGAAATTGCACTCACTGTGTTGAGACTAGGATCATCATTTTGTTCTCTAACAGAAAGCCGCTTTATCTTTGTAAGAAATAAAAGAGCTTCAGGATGGACACTTGAAAGCTGCTTCTTAACTGGTATCACCTTTTCTGGTTTTAAAGGCAACACTAGAGTTGTGGTAGGAAGATGGGTAGCAGAGCCATATACACCTTTAATGGCAGATAGAACTGTGTCATCCTCAACCCATTCAGGAACAATATATCCAACATTGCAATGCTCACAAGGTTTTTCATTAAACTTTATCTGATAACCGTTGCTAAAAATGTAAGGCTGGGATGTTATCAGAAATACACTCTTGAACCCGATTCCTGAATAGAGATTTAGTTATATCATAAACTGCAATGATTTACATATAAAAATTATATTGAATAAAAAAAGTGTTGGTTCCAATTTAGCACACTTAAGACACCAAATGCAAGTAGACCTAAACTATATTTGCACAAAGGAAACATTTGTTGACCGCACAAACACATTCAGAGTAAAAACATATATGCGTGCTGCAGAACATGTGCATATTATTTTCTTCCTTTATGCTAGCATCTATAATAATATTAACATTAATCCACATCTGATGGTTAAACCTTATCTGTTTCACATGTAACTGAAATTTGTTGGTAGAACCCTTTATATTGAATTTGGATATTTCATCACCTTCTTCAATTCTAACACATATATAAATTAACTGAGACTAGTAGGATTATAGTTGATAAAAGGTACACTAAGCATGACTAAGTGACTAGCTTTCCGGTAATTAAAATGGGCCAATTGTCTCGAATGTATGTAACTTGTCACTTTTATAGATTGTGTAGCCAATTATTTATCTTTTCTAGACCTATGTAGCATACTTTTGAATTCGCCTTTTGATGTATCCTGTGGTATCATTTGACGATTTCACCCTTAATTGGTACACTCAAATTTAACCGGAGGAGGAGTAAATCGGTCAAATAATACACAAAACTGGTCATACGATACACCAAAAAGATGAAATTTAAAAGTATGCTACATAGATCTAGAAAAAAAAATAATAGACTACATAAAACTATAAAAAGTGACAAGTTAGATACATTTCCGTGCAATTAGCAAAATTCATGTAATAGAAATTTAAGACATGAAAATGAACAACTAATGAGTCACCGATGAATAATTATATTAAAATGAGAAGTGCATACCTTTTTCCCCTATATAACCATGCCCACGAAGCCCTTTCTTTGTAGAACGCCCCACACTACAAATGGAATCAATATTCTTACTAGAAAACCCTTTCTCATTGTTGAAAACTAACAAAGTGGCAGGAGCTCCGGTGTTTGTTATGTCCTTTGACGTAATCACAAACTCCAGTGACGGGTTGACTCCTTCCGGATACTCGTTATCCTCAGCATTCTGTGGAGAAAAAATTAATCAGATTAAAATACTATCTAGAAAAGAAATTTAATCACAAAGCATCGTTGATTCATTAAACACTTCATGCTTGTAAAAAAACACTACAAGATGACACTATATTTAATAAAAGCTGAAAATCACTTCATAACTATTTAACAAAAATAAGCCCGCAGTTTCGGATAATTTTTATAAATATAAAAACATTCAACTTTTTGAACTGCTATGCAATATGTTCAGATTGTTCATATAGACCTTTGTCAAAAAACATGATACTAGTTTATTGACTTTATGGTTCCACTTGCTATACATATCTAGGATTGTGTTTGTGCGTTTTAACTATCATGATTCTGAAACTGTATCCAAATGTTTTGACCTAAAATTGTTTTAGTTATTGTCATTAAAGTATTGATAAACAATATTTCCTTGTTCGGAATGGGCTGATCTTGTTTTTTTTTTCCTTCCTTTTACAAAGAACCTAAACTGTTTTATAAAATTAGATCATTAGAACAAACGATTTCTCCAAAATATGGCTTAGTTGAGTTCAACAAGATTCAAGGACCATATATATTGCAACTGTAGTGACACAAGATGAAGGGACTGATTTGGTAACTAGTGACACTTTTAATCACAAAAATACCTGGATTAGTTCCATGAAACAATGAACATCTTTTGCATAAAGCTCGGCAGACAGATTTTTAACAGCCTGATGAAGATCCTCAGTTAATGGATTGGGTAATCCACCAATCGAGAACTTCGTCCTCCGTATCTCTGCCACATGCTCCTTCGCCGACATACTTGTCGACCCAATACTTGATTCATTGTCCTGTTTATGCATAACAAACAAAAATATGTATTATTATTTAGTTAATACTATTTAATTATATAAGCATAACTTGAAATAAAAAATTTGTTTATGATCATGATCAAAAGTATGCAGATGAAATTCATGTTTTAAACATTAATAAAATATTACAGGTATCTAGCAAACTAGATAGTATACACGTACACTTAATTTTACCTAAAACTGATTTACATATTTGTTGGATTTGTTATTAAAATCAATGAACTCCATAGTTTAATTTCAAACCATAATTTTGTTAACTTTAATACACTAACTAGTAAACCCTATAGAACCTATTAAATCATGTAAACCAAAATTATGTAAAGATTATAACATGTTCTTATAACAATAGTAACTAAAATATAATCATACCGTATTTTGCGATTGCTGTTCTTGTTTTACAACTACAAGTCCCAACAAACTGTCATCTTCATTCGAATATTTTCCAATTTTCGAGTTTCTACCCCGATCCGAAATACCCTACACGCACGAAACTTATTAATACACGTAGAACATAATAAGTATTTTCTTTGTTTCAAGTAACATGTTACACTTAATCAATAACAACCTCGCCATCAGAGTCATCATCGACGTCAATAATGTTGAGGTCAAGCGAGTTGTTTGGTTTTTCGTTCGCAACCTTACCCTTCCTGTTACGTTTTCTGGAACTACGAGTAACCTGAATATTACTTTGATTAGTTTTAGCATGAATATTGTCAACAATAACGTAAATAACGTAAAGAAACCAAAAAGATATTACTTATGACATTTACCTTCATATTAATTGTGTGTGTTTTCTTCACGACTGTTTCTTTAAGTGGTTTTAGCTTGATGTCACTACAAAATTGAATACATTTGCTTATCAAATCAAGTGTGAGTAAAAGATACAAACAGTCACTACAAAATTGTAGACATTTGGTATGTCAAGCGTGCTAGAAGATGAAGTAAGACTGTTGTCATCATTATCACATCGCATGATAAAGGCATCTTTAACTTTAACATATCGAACAGCTAACCACCCTTCTAACTTAGGATCACGAGAATAAAAAACTTTATCAACTTGAGATGCTAAAACGAAAGGATCATCAAGTAATTGAGCACCTGTGTACCGCATACGACAAGTTCATTAGTGTGACACCAAATTCATCGTTTTTACATCCTCTACTATCTATCCACAATGCACAAAATCCTAAACTTAAACATCAACCTAACCAAATATTATAACCAAAATTCACTTCAACTCGTCGATTTTTCATTTTTCGACAAATCAGTAATCGAGTTTAGTCCGGTAAATAAAACCTAAATTATACGCTCAAATTCTCGTTAATATTTTTCACTACGTTTAAGTTAATCATCAACCTGAATTCACGTCATTCATCATTTATACATAATTCAACTATTAATTTACACAAAATGAAGTCCTAAAACCTAATAAGCACATATCAACACATATTTATAAACACATAATCAGCTGTAGTAATAACATATCGATAATATGATAAAATTTTAACTAACACAAAAACTGAAAAGAATATGTATTATACCGAACTTGATAACGGTGACGATGACGGTGCCGGAGGTGGTTGTGAATAACGAGGGTGGAGTTAGGGTTTATACATTTGGGAATTGGGATGATACGGTGGAGTTAGGATTTGAAATTTTGGGTGAGATTTGGGAGGGAGTTTGTGAGAATTGTATTTATTTACTCCGTGTCTTTTTGTGTGATTAATTGTGTCACGTGTTTACTCCGTATCTTTTTGGTTTAATTTTTATTTTATTTTTTTAGTTACTTACTTTTATAGGTTTTCTCAAGTTTAATTTTGAGAATAAATGAAAGAAAAGAAAATGAAACTGTGAGGAACTTGTGTTGTTCGGTTTTTTTTAAGGAAGAAAAAATAATGAAATGAAGGAAATTCGAGTGAAAAGTGTGGTTAAAACTTTTCTCTCAAAAATGGGAGAAAATATAAGAGTATCTACAATATATTAAATTTTTAAAAACCGTATTTAATACATTTAGGGCGCTTTGGTTCACTGCTTTTGGCTACGGCGTTGGTTTCAGATTTCGCTTGCTTTTAAAGACGATTGTTTACGGACGGTCAACCCATTTTAAATCGCTGACCAAAAAAAAAATGAGGCTTAAAAACCACCATGGAGGTGGTTTTCAATGGTTTTCATGGTTTGGACCTTCTTTTTTTTTTTTTTTTTTTTTACAAACTTTTTATAAAGTTTTTATAATTTTTATAAAATTTTTTATAAATTTTTATAAACTTTTTATAATTTGGTTTTATAAACTTTTTTATATATTTTTTATAAACTTTTATAAAACTTTTTATAAATTTTTATAAACTTTTTAAAATTTTTATAAACTTTTTTATAATTTTTTATAAACTTTTTTATATTTTTTTATAAACTTTTTTATATATTTTTTATAAACTTTTTATAAAACTTTTATAAATTTTTATAGATTTTGTGATTTTTTATAAAACTTTTATAAACTTTTTATAAAACTTTTATAAACTTTTATAAATTTTTTATAAACCTTTTTTTATAGATTTTGTGATTTTTTTTTTTTCAAATTTGATTTGTGTCAACCAAACACGCTTTCAATTTTAACCCCACCATTTGAAACACCTCCACGTTAAAAATACTCCGTGTTTTTAAATCCACGCTTTTAAAAAGTGAACCAAACGCCCCCTTAATGACCTAAGATTTTGAGAAATGACTTGAAGTTTATTAAGCTTTTATAAAACACTTTTAATGCAATGCAAAAAAAATCTTTTAAAAAGCTTTTTAGAATAGTAAAAAGCTATTTATTGAAAGATCCACAACGGGTCGAGTCATGAAAGTTTTTATTATTCTAAAAGTTTTTGATAAGGTTTTGCATTGCATCCAAAGTTTTGAAAAGCTTTCCCACAACAACTTAGTAAACTTCAAGCTCATTCACATGCTTTAGTCTTAATCAGATTATGCATTGAATCGATTAAATGCATCAAGTCTTTAAGACTTGATTATTGTGATGCTCTTAGTTTTTGCCTTGAAGATGAAGATGATTTGCATGACTAAAATTATGCCTAAAAACATGTTTAACTCTAAGATGACGACACACGACAAGATTAGTGGTGAGGATCATGAAAGAGAAAATGCGCATTTCACATGTCACATAATTAATTGGTTAGGCATAAATTTAGTTATATGAATTAGGTCCCTCTATCACTACTCCTCTAAGTAAACTAAAGTCTTGTATGTCAAATGACAAACAATCCTCATTTTTTTAACTTTAAAACTTAAGCATATGGGTATAATTGTAAATTGACCCATTATTTTCATTTTCACTCTTTAATTTTCAACTCAAGAACACAAAGCCTTACTAATCTTTTCTTCCTTTTCCCTTCTTTGTTTTTCAACTCAAGAATATAAACTTTTTTTACTCTCCACTTTTTTTACTTTTTTTACTTTTCGTTTCTTCTTTATCACTTTCTTTTCTTTTAATAAAATCTCGAGAACAAAAATAATAATAATAATAATAATAATAATAATAAAAATAAATCAATAAAATAAAAATTAGTGAGCAAATGCCACAAATTTTGTAGACATGTGTCTTGTTCTCCATGATGATATTTGAAGTTGAGATTTATGTCAAATCTTCTACACTAATGATAATTTAAATTTAAAACTTATAAAAGATGCTTGTTAAAAGGCAAGTGATAATAATCCTTACTTTTTTTAACTTGTTAAAGATTAAATTTTAGAAAGAGAGTAGTTATAAAGCTCGTGCACACAAGGGTTCAAGACATAAATCAAATATGGTTTTAGTGTAACACAAAATTTTGTAAAAAGTGTAGATTTTTGGATTTTATATCTCAATTATAATTCATAGTTGCATTATACATTAAAGTCAAATCTTGTACGACTTTCAACTTCTTCTTGTTTAGCTATTTGTATTTTATTTTACCTTATACTCTATTTCGTATTGACCCGTTAAAGCTAAAATATAACTCAAAATCAGCCGAATTTGCCACCTTCTACAAAATACCCATTATAGTGGGAGTAAGTTGTTAAAAAAATTGACATGCTCAGCTTGTCCGCAATTATAGCTTAAATTTGCTTCTTTTTTTCTTCCTTTTGCTCCATTCGATCTCAAGACCAGACATTTCTTTTCTTTTACCCATCATCAAATTACTTTCACTTGGCACCTATTCCAATCAAACAGACAACAACCCATGAATGTCATAAACTTTGTTCTTTGTTTCTTAATCCTAAATCCATTCATAGACTATTGGAAGTCGTTCAGCTTGAGACGACGGTTCTTTCTTGCTATATTTTAGCCTTGATGACATTTAGAGTCCAGGGTTCTTTGACTGATATTTGAAGGCTTTGATTCAAGAACCCAGGACTTAAATGAAATGTTTTGGTTAAACAAGAAGTGTTGCTACATTATACTGTAATGTAACTATACTCCTATTAGCTTTTCAGCATATAGGATCAAAAGTGGTAAAAAGTAAAAACAACAAACACAAAAGAATATCGGGTTGAGTTTTTTTCTCCTAAAAACTTTATATTTCTAATTACTATATGACTAATAGATTATATATATATATATAACAAGATGATCATGATGTATGTTAAACCAAGGATTGCATATTTATAATAAACCTGGGTGCCACAATCTGAGATTGATGCAAATTTCAATTTGGTTACAGTTCAAAAACTAAAACCATTAACCACCAATCTCAGGATTTGCAAACACAGTACGTAAACACGAAAATAAAGTAACTTCGGAATCTTAGATAACTGCATAGCAAAAGCTTCATCTATCAACTTTCTCCACCAAATAGAATTGTCCACCACGATAACCAGCTGATCATGTCTTCTTATGTTTTCTCCTGCATTTTAAAAACATAATATAAAATCTATACATAAATCAAGATTTTATAAGACAGAATCAGTCACACTAACTTTTAGCATCTGACAGTCATATGGTGATATGGGACATCAAGTAAATAAGAATCAAACGACAATTTGACCTGTGCTGCCAGATTAAACTATCTAACCAATATCTTATTCTACATTTTATCTGTGACTCCACCCTATCTCACTACGCTTGATGCTTGAACCATTGCTGACTCGAACAGGTCGGGTTTTCAACATATTAACTTAACACATTATACTTAAGAAAACCAGCAAACCTTAAGATATAACAATGTAAATATAAAATGCATCAAATAGAATGTACCTATTAAGAGGAGAACTTGGAAGAAAGATATTCTTGGTCTTCCAGAAAGATTTGAAGATTCTTGGTCTTCAACAAGAACTCGACTGCTTCCTCATCAAACTCCACCAGAAAACCCAACCGGATCAGTTCTGAAAGTCCGGGAACAAGCTCTTCATTCTCCCAAATCACCCCATCAGCTATCACTTCACCAAAATGAGAAGCATATTCCATAAGATGCTTGTAACCAGAGGACCTATCCAACTTCTGCATAAAGAACTTCGAATTCTGCTTGTCCCAACGTATCATTCTCTTAGCTTCAACATTGAGTACATCTCCAGAAGAAAAAGAAAGACTGTATTTAACCGTCATTGGTTCTGATGTCTCAAACGCTTCAACTGCAAGTGCACGACTAGCCACTTCATGTCTCCTTTCTGCCTCGAGGTTTAACTTAGGATCAGCAAGAAAACCAAGAATGAGTTTAAACAAACCCTTTGTTATAACCTTTTGACTTGAATTCATTGGTTCAAAGTCAACGTGATCAACATCAGATATGATTTTCTGAGCAGATTCAGACAAAGTGCGGACACCTAATTTGCTGTAGATATCTAAAAGCTTAGTTTGGGTTAGAGTTTTTAAACTTGGTTGAGGATACCATACAAACATTGGACGAGAACATGTCTGAAAAAGGTCCATCAGGAAAAGATCATCGCCAATCAAAATGTCACACTTATCAGTTAGAGAAATCTTGTTAGAGGTAGCATCCAAAACAGGGAGTTTTGATAAGTTCTTGTTGAACGTTTCCTCTGTTCCTGAGTTCCAGTTACTAATCACAAACTCCCAGAAGGCGCAGCATTCAGCATGTGTTATCTGATGTCCCAAACTTTCCCATTTCTTCCACAGTTTGCAGTAATCACTAACTGAGGGATGAACGTTCACCTCGAAAACCTTTGCAAAAAAGCTGAGAATTTTTTTCTCATACTTCAACTTCTCCAACACATGCAACTCCTCGCCAAATAGATTATTTTTATCGTGAAGAACACAACCTTGAGGATTGACCCATTCCCCGTTGTCAGATCCTATTGGGATCCAGATCTTTTTGTTGTCATCGTCAGCAGGCTCCCACTTTTTTTCCGACAAGTAATTATAAATTCGATTAATTGTTTCAAAATTGGAGTGAGATTCAAGATAACTAGCAAGAACTTTGCATCCACTGTCAATCTGAGTTATTACTCCTACAAGCTTAAGTTCATCTTTGTAGGATCCGATTCGTGATCCATAAAAGTCTTCATCAATAAACGGACCATCACTGCATTTCAAGAAAGATTCCCAGTTCGAAGAGAATAGCAAGCACCCTCCGGACACTTGTATCCAAAACGAAGTTTTCAACCATTTTTTCTTGGACAGCTTTTCAAGAAATTTATCACGACTCTCTGTATTAACTTCTTCCAGCTTCTTGACACAATCAAGCAATGCAAACACGCTTACAGGAGTGATGCTACTGGTATCCTGAGGTAAGTAAAGCCTATCAGCCACAAACTTTGCACCATCTTTGAATTCAGTAGTGACGCCTAGCAGCTTCAGTTCCTTATGATATTCTTTAATACCAATTCCATAATAAATATCACTGTCATCAATGGAGGGAAGCAGTGATATTTGAGAAATGGGTTCCCATTCTGTTCCAAATAGAATGCAGTCTTTCGGTGATCTGAAGTCACCAAGTTTTGTTCGTAGCCATTTCTCTTCCCGTATGCAGCTGCTGAGTTCTGAAGGAAATCTAACCTTCATTTTCTTCATATTTCTGTAACATTCAAGAATCGCAATAACATTTTCTTTTCTGATGGATGATGACGACGCCTGCTGCTTGAAAGTGCGAGTAAATTCTTTACTGGCATCCTCAAACTCCACCATAACACCTATCTTCTTTAATTCTTTGGACATAGAAAAGATAGACGGCATACACCTCCCATAGAACTGGTTATCAACAATCGGGAATGACGTAAACACCTTTAAAAGACAGCCCCATTCTGAGTCAGGGTTCAACAAGAAACAGTCAGACGGGCATTTGTAACCCAGATTTGTCTTCAAGCATTTTATGCTTTTGAGCACTTTCACCACCTTATCTGATGATCTCAGATTTTTTATGCAACTTAGTATCAATAATAAAGCATCAGATGATAAGAAAGTCAACGAAGATGGAGACTTCAGGTGGTCCGAAACAAGCTCGTAACAGCTCCTATCAAATTCAACAACCACTCCAAGCAGTTCAAGTTCTTTCTTGAAAGAAAGTATTTCACTCCCATAATATTCTTGATCAATAAATGGAATATCACTTATTTGTGTAGCAGCATTCCAATCCCGACTGTACAAAACAGAATCTGTAGGACTCATATCACCTTGAGATGTTCTAAGCCAATTTTTGTCTTTAATACTGTTGATGAAATCCTTGACAGGGAGATAATTCTGTCCCAAAAACTGAATAAACTTCAGTATTGAAAGAACCTTGGATCTAGTAAGCTCTGAAGAAGTTGCAATAGACATGAGACGTGCACCCATGAATTCGCATGCCTCTTTGTTTTCAAATTTAACACCAATCACTTTAAGCTCCTCTTTGTAGCTCTTTATATCATCTCCATAAAACTTCATATCCACCAACGGGATATCAACAAGCACCGATCCATTCTGAAGAAGAAGTCCAAATGAAGAGTCTAGCATGAATGACTCTGAAGGCGGTCTGTACCCTGGAGAGCCGCTCAAAGTGATCTTTAGCCAGCTGCCAGTTTTATGGATGTCAAAACCTTTCTGGTAAGCCAATTCTTGACATCCTTAAGTTGTATAGCCACCGTAGAAGCAATAATGTGTTTGGTTTTGTTAGAGGAGAAGACAGAGTAGGAATTGCAGCATCTGGTGGAGATAAACGAGGGACATCAGAAGCTCCAACATAATCTTGAAGAAACTTAACCAGTTCTTCACCATATGTTACAACACCAAAATAGCTCGCACGACGGGCATAGTCTTCTCCCAGCTCAACGTAATTATGTTTTCTCCAAGGATTTGAACCTATCAGCTCCACCCATTTGCTTCCATTGGCAGGTACAAGAACCCCACTTCTGCTGGTGGTTACCGCCCGTAGTTATCCACAATTGGCATGTCACGACAAAGAATTTTAACCTCGTGTTTCAGCAAGTACTCTTTCTTCAGGGAGTTGTGAAGAAAATGAGCATAAGTGATAGCTAGATTGCGGTCACTACTGATTGAAGAGCTAAGATCCTTGGCATACTCATACAAATTGACAAATTTAACATTGACCTTATCTTTTAACCACTTCTTTAGAGTTTGCTCCTTTGAACATAATCGTACAGCTTCTTGTGTGACTTTCGGAAGAAAGAACTGACCATTTGAACCTTGGAATTCCGTGTTGCAGTTAATCAGCCAAGAGATGTGATCAGAATCCGCAGCAAGCAGCTTGTTTGGACATGCACTGATTTTGAATAGAGCCACCTTGCTATCAAGTCCAACATACTTCATAAGTGGGATGTTCTTGATATTGCTGTTGTGAAACGAGGAGCTCCACTGTTCTGCTATGAATACCAGAAGCTGTACATACAAATCCTCTGAGACGCCCATTACAAGATTAGAACTGGCTATGCATTTTGCATACCATTCGTTATCAACATATCCGATATCAAGAAATTCCAGTATGGAACTGTACTCCACTTTATCGAATGAAGAGGCGAGAAGATACGCTTCATGAGATGATATATTTGTGAAACTCACGCCTTCAGTTCTTGACTTGTTCAATATGCTCCAAAATGCAGGCTTCAGCCTAGAAACTTCAGAAGGTTTGCGGAACAACTTTTGCACTGTGTATGATTCACACGGAACAATAGCTTCGTTCATCACTTTAGCTTTAATTCCATCCCGAACATGGTTCAGTTTTGGATGAGAAGACTCATTGACAGGTAAGAATCTAAACATATTAGAGAGACTGGAAACAGGAGCACTTTGTGTTGACTTTATCAGTGAGGTAAACGCATTCATAAATGCAACCGGAACACAATCAAGAATACCCTGGTTCCATTTGTTATCCCACAGAATATTTTCCCTTGATGAAGCCAACATAAAATCCGCCTGAATAACAAATGGAAAATTTGTTACCGTCTCAGTTGGTAAAAATGAATAGATGCCAGGCATGCTTGCACCTCTATTGAGTCTTCTTCCAACTGGAAAAGCCAATGTAATCACCCATTCCTCAACTTCCGATCTAACATCAACCATATTTTCATGCTTCACAGGAAACCTTTGTTTCCACATGTGGTAGCCACATTCTGTGTCAAAGTCATTTCCAGAAAGATCAGCAGTAAGATGAAGCGTATAGGACTCAGCATCCATGCTCTTCAAAGTAACAAAGTTTTTCTCACTAGAGATAGATATCGCGCTCACAGTGTTGAGCCTAGGATCCTCATTGTCTTCTCTGACTGAAAGCCGTTTTATTTTAGAAAGAAATAGGAGAACTTCAGGGTGGACACTTGAAAGCTGGTCTTTAACTGGTTTGACCTTTTCTGGTTTTAGAGGCAACACGAGAATTGTGGTTGGTAGAGAGGTAGCTGAGCCATACACACTTTGAATGGCGGATAGAGTTGGATCATTTTCAACCCATTCAGGAACAATGTATCCAACATTACAGTGTTGACATGGTTTTTCGTTGAATTTGATATGATAACCATTACTAAATATGTACGGCTGAGCTGTTATCAGAAACACACTCTTGAACCCAATACCTGATTACATAGTAAATAACGTATCAGAAGCAAAACAGAGCTAGAAAGAAAATACGAAACAAGAGATCATCAAATAAAAGTAATGTTATTCCATTTTAGCTCACTTAAAACGTAATGCAACTAACACATATACTGATACATTTAACTTATTTAAGTATAAAACAACACATACTTTTTCTTTTCTTTGTTTGCAGCAGCTTTACTTTCATCTGGTTTAAATTCATCTCATTGTTAATCTAAAGGAATAATCAATGTCAAAGCCAGTAGGCCACCAACGTTTAAAAGGAAGCAACCTGAGACCTAGGTTTTAAAAAGCGCGATGCACGTCGATGCAACAAGGGTCAAAAAGCCGAGGCGTGAGGTGCCGAGGCGAATGCGCGCGCATCACGTACCCAAGGCGACAATTTTATTAAAAAATATTTAAATTATATATAGTACACAAAACACATTAATAACACATTTTACCACATTTAATGTCAAAAGATACCATGCATGTTCATAGTTCACGATTCCATATCGCTAAAATACATAAATAGTCGAAAACTAAGATCAAAAGTCTTATCGTTTATAAGGAATTGGTCAAATTGGACCCATATCATAAAAGTAAAGCCCATGAAAGAAGCCCAATACACATTATCAAGTCCAATTTTATGTTATAAGGTCAAAACTCAAAAGTACATGATGCACAGAAAAACGCTAATGCGTGCATCGGCTGATGCGTGCCTGATAGAATTTAAGATAAATTATTAGATCCTTCATAACACTAAAATACCACCACCAGACATATGCAACTATATAAATAACATGTCGATCATATATGAAAAAATAAACTGAAAATGAGAAGTATATACCTTTTTCCCCAATATAACCACGCTTACGAAGACCTTTCTTAGTTGAACGCCCCACACTACAAATTGATTCAATGTTCTTCCTGGAAAACCCTTTCTCATTGTTGAAAACCAGCAATGTGGCTGGAGCTCCTGTGTTTGTGATGTCTTTCGACGTAATCACAAACTCCAGTGACGGATCTACCCCTTCTGGATACTCGTTATCCTCAGCATTCTGTATAACAATTATCGATTAAATAACTTTACTAATCACAACTCACAAAGCATCTTTGATCAATCATCTTCCTAAAATTTACAGAGTACAAAACATAATTTGGCTTTTTATACACATTCAGATAAAATGAAATACTTAAATCAATAACTAAACTAAAAATCTCTAGCGCAGTACATGAACCAGTAACAAACCCACGACTAAAGGCTACCACATGGTTTTTCATTAAAACTAGACAAGAGTTGTAACACAAAACTTTTAAACAAGTAAAACATAAAATTTTAACAAAAAACTCCCTACCGATTAAGAAATAGAAACGCCGTAAATTTCATAATTTAAATACAAAACACTTTATTTAAAAATAATAATTCTAGTGTTTTCTTGATATAGTGCACATAACCGAGCATGAACAATAACCTAAAGCAGCGACTAATACAAATATGTCACTAGAAAAGCGCGTCTAAGTGTTCATTTTGGGTTACTGAATTTATGTAACATGACATTTTGGGGTCATTGTACTTGTACATAATATACGTAAACATCATTAAACATGTAAAAGCGACAATTTTTTTTTTTTTTTTTTTTTAGATTTTTTTAATTTTTTGTTTGGGTAACGATGGGTTTGAGCTCACCGCCACACAGACTCAAACCATGTAAAGCCCCTCCCTTTTCAAGAGGTTAGCGTGGCCAAAACGCAACATTTTAAGTTCAGTAACCTAAATAAACAAAATAAAAGTTTGTTACCTTGCGCGCACTTTTAAAAAGTTTAGTGACATATTTGTATATATATTAACTCATCAACTATATATCATAACAGAATTATCACAAGTATAACAAAAAAATATATATATAAACCTGAATCAACTCCATGAGAAAATGGACGTCTTTAGCATAAAGCTCAGCAGAAAGATTCTTAACAGCCTGATGAAGATCCTCCGTTAACGGATTCGCTTCTCCGCCTATCGAGAACTTCCTCCGTCGTATCTCCTCCACATGCTCCTTCGCAACCGCCGTAGTTGCCATTACAATGCGACGTCGTTTTAGTTTTTGTTGAGCATGAAAATAGTATTAGTTGTTGTTGTAACTGATGATTCCTTTTTATAATCTTTTTTGGTAGTACATTTTTTTAAGGGATTTTTTTAGCCGTGAGTGATGGTTTTGATCCTTGTGAAATATATTATGTTTACTTTGGCCACGGAGATATTTTTATGAGAGATGGAAGCTTTATTAAAATTAACACAATGGGAGGTCGACCTCTCGGCCATGTTCGGTTGTCAACCGGTTGGTTCCCACAAAATAGACGAACTAGTTTCAACCAACAACCGAGTTGGTATGTCACATGTGACAAAAATCAAACCGCTTGGTTTTTAAAAATCTCGCACACCATCATGAATTGCGTCGTCGTCGTCGTCGTCGGAGAGAAATGACGATCAGGCCGACCCGGCCACCATCACTGTTCACCTGGGTCGGTTATTGGTGATCACGCGTGAGGTGATGATGTGAAGTAGTGGTGACATACAAATTCCATTACGAGGTGGAAGTATCACGCATAAAGGTGGGTTGGGTGAGGTTGCGTGGTTATTGATATTGAAGAAATTGGGTTATATTTAACGAGAAAATCACTATAAATAATTCTAACCTTTTCAAAAAAATAATTGGGTCCTAAAACAAACCCAAATGATAAGTTGAAAAAGTATCCAACTTTCAATCATAAAAAAGATGGATAAATATCCTCTAAAGTTCGTACCAACATGATAGGTCATGTTTTCAAATAATGTAAGAGGGAACTAAAATAGTGATTTTTTGATTTTTATAAAATAGGTCAAAAAGATCTTTTTGTTTATCTTTATTCTTATTGGTCAACATGATGGGTCATGTTCAAATGAACTTTAGAGGATCTATATCCGAAAAAGATATATTTTGATTGAAAATTTACCAAAAGTTAAATACATTTTTGTGTCATTTGTCAAATTGTTTAAATGTCAAAACGAAATTAAGTGTTAGTTATCAAGAAGTTAATACATTGTTATTTTACTAGGGTAAAACCTTATTCAAAAATAAAAAGTTAATACATTGTTACAAAATTAAACAAATGGCTATGGATCAAGAATAATTTGTAAACTGAATTAAAAGGGTTAATTGTCCGAAAACATACAAACTTTTCACTTTTCTATCATGACAATAAACTTTTTTTCTTCTTATTGTAACAAAATAACTTTAACGACTATTATCAGAACCAAATATGCCACGTGGCATAGTTAATTACCACGCTAATTACTCCTCCGTCCCATATTAAGTCATTCACAATGGAATCTTTGGATGTCTCAAATTAAGTCATTCATATTCTATTTCAACCAATGAGATGAGACTTTAGTGGGTAAAATGATATTTGATTGGTGGAAAGTGTAGTTAGTGGAATTTTCTAAAACTTTGTGCATGATGTGTTTGACACTTAATATGATTTGAGGAAGATTTTAATGACTATTATTTGGTTACAATAATAGTCATTAAGAAGTTATTTTGTTACAATAGGAAAAAAAGTTTATTGTCACAATAGTAAAAAGTGAAAAGTTTGTTTGTTTTCTAGACCATTAACCCAATTAAAAAAATACCATGTGCAATTTAATGTTCAGATAGTCAGACGCACGGTTGTCGCGACAAACAAATATAGGGTGGGGAGGGTGTATTTTGTATAACTTTTAAAGTTGAAAGTTGTAATTTTTTTTCCTCGGTTCCCTTTCACCTATAATTATATTACTAGACGAGTATTCGCTAGCTAGCTAGCTTTTTTTAGCAGACAATTAACGATATGCTATATATATGTTAAGTTTTTCAGTATAACGCTCAAAATAGAACGTAAAAAGATCAAAATGTAATTGCAAAATGTTGTAACATGTGATAATTCAACTCTAGATGAGTACCCGCACAACAACGCGATTTTATAAATACGATAATTTTAGTGATAAAAAAGTTTACAAGGTTATAAACGAAAAATAATAAAAGTTTGAGAATTTGGGATTAAACAAAATATTTTGAAACCCTGTCGACCCCTCGTGTACAACCAGCTTGAATCGCTCCTGTTAAAAAACGGGTCAATTTATACGGGTCAACCTACGGGTTAGAAGCGCCCCGGTCAACCCGGTTTCCAATGTATTAATAGTTTCCTTTTGACTTGTTGTTAAAATGTCTTGTTTTTTGTTTTCGACATTATAGCAAGAGTTGATGAAAATAATTGAGAAGAGAAGGATAATTTATAGTACTCATTTTTCGTAATTATTGCTCCAAGTAGTAAATGCAAAATGGTAAGTCATCAATTGATAATTGTCGGTTAACAAATTTCTTCTCTCAGCCCATTATAAGACCATATATAAAACGGTAACACACTAATTGAAAAATTAATTATATGACTTTCCATGATTAGTTAATAGTTGCTTCCAATAGTAGTTGACTGCAATGCATTTCAAAATTTCATTTTTCAACTTTTCAACATTAATAGTTTATAGTCGAGTACTCGCGCCTAGCGGCGGCGGTGCCTAGTTGCAGACACAATTTCGGTGGTAGCAATTTAGTTTTCAACATAAGTTTGATGCGTTGATTTGTGTCTGGTGCGACGGTTCATGTGAGTTCTGCTACTGTGGTTAAAAATTAGTTGTGGTTAAAAATTATCGACGTATACAAAATACTAAATTGAAATAAATTCAATAGTCACATATTGCAACATCACAAATGAGATTATATATTCCAATCCAACCTACCAACTTTCTTTTAAATAAATTCCCGTATGAAAAATATTTGGCTCTCAATTCCCATATGGAAGATATGTCAAGCACAAAACAAATTATTGATAGAAGATATATTGTGTATGAGTTTCAACATTTATTGAATATGAGTTTCAACATTTCATTTTTTCCTTTTTAAACATTCAATCAGTACGTATAGCATTTAGCATATTGAATCATTTCACAGTAATGTTTATGTTTATATATATGGTATTGATTATTTGTTGTCATGCATGTTTAGTGAACCATAACTCATTCAACAATTTAATTTTTTCAACATTCAACAAAGTCAACAATTCACCTTTTGATCATTTTTTCTTTTTATGTAGTTAAGATTTTTATTTTTGACATTTTAAAAGGTTTCAAAAATTTGACTTTCAATATTCAATATTCAAGTTTTCACTTTTCCCCTTTGACCATTTTCCATTTTAGATAATAAAGATATAATATTTATTGAAGTTGAGCTTGGGAGCCGTACTGTTGCGAAGCCGCTAGTTGGGAGGTCAGTGCGGGATGAGGGTGGCTTAGGTGTGTTGTGGAACTGCGGCTCGAGCCGGCACTGTTCACACTCCGAGCCGAGCCGATGGCTATGAGGATTACAAATATACTTTCCCGTTGTGTTTTTTAGCAGGTCTTCCACTCAATTTCTGCTTGATTTTTTGGCATAATTGCATGTCTTATACATATTTTCCATTATCATAAAATATGAAGGTTCAATGCATGCTATACACTTGTTTTCTATTATTAATTATACAACTATTTATATAAGGAATTTGTAAGGTTACTAAACAAAGTAGAATCAATTACACATAAGAGGAGGTAGGCGTTTTAAAGAGAGAAAATTAAAAGAGAGAAGTGGTGAAGAACATATGTGTAATATTATTATCTCATTAAAATACACACACAAAATGAACTCACACCCTCATATGATGCATATGAGGCATTTACATACATAAGGCAAGGCTTCATTAGGCTTTGGTTGGCTTGATATTGGATTGGACTTAACTAGCTTGGTTACTTAGTTTTCATAACTAGAAGCCTATTAGCTTAATTTAAGTATAACCAAATCCAATAAACCCAATACTAATACTATATATTACAACGTGTATAACATTATACAAGGTTTCTAAATGTAGAATGACCATCGTTTTTTCAAAGTTAACAATCTCCCCCTGAGGGGTGGTCATTCTTTAAAGACGCTCCTTCGTTTCTTGGATCTTCATTCTTTAGTACTACCTCCGTCCCATATTAAATGTCCTGTTTTGATTTTTGAAGTATTTTTTTTTTAACTTTGACCTTAAATATTTTGATTTGTGTTGTATAATATTTGATGAGAATTATACCAATGAAAAATATGTTTAAAACACAATCATTCATATATTTTTCATCAAGTATTGTATAACACAAACAAAAATATTTAAAATCAAAGTTGTAAAAGAATGACTTTGAAAAGTCAAAGTGGACATTTAATATGGGACGGGGAGAGTATCTTCTTTTGAGCTTTGAACCTTGTGTGTTGTAATAGATTAGTCATGTTTCTTTCGTTCTTTCATGCTTTGTGATCTTTGATAGAACCTCTTGATTTTTCTTGCCTTCAATCAACATTTTCAAATGTTTGTTTTGGCGTCCTCTCCAACATACTCATACTTCTTGTAAATCTTTGATCTTCATACTGATGTAGCTCTTAGTCTTGAATTCTCTTGACTTGATCTTGTTTGAGGATATTAGTATGAGTATGCGGAGTTGAAGGTTGTTTGTGAATGTGGTGATGGTGTACGGTCTTTCTAAACGGCGGCCTTCATCAGTACATGCAAAACATATATCTTGATATATTTGTTAGTCCCGGCTCTCAGTGTTTAGATATCTCAAAAGGGTGCATCTTAAGACGCTAACGACGCTCTTTGAATACTCTAGAACGGATGCATCTTAAGACACTAACAACGCAAATATCGAATCATAACGTAAATGCTTTTAATGTATGTTTGGGTATGGGAAATATGAAATTGCCCTTATTTTAAAGGGATAATTATATTATTAATCTAAATAAAATGTTATATATACCCAAAATACAATTTTTGAATGCACGATGCACAAATGCAATTAAAGCGTGTTTTGTAAATACGATTATCATGTTTAAATGGTAAATATGGAATTGCCCTATTTTAAATTGGTTCCCTTTAGTTCGATTTCCTGATCCTGTGGTTAAAAGCCGAATTATGAACACCCCTGGTTAAAGACCTTTATGTTACTTATATATATCGTAGCTGATTATACCTCATTACGCGGTTAGCTTTGCTTTGAACTCGTTTTGGATGAAATGATTTAGTTGCTAATGTGGCTGACTTTTCTATTTATAATATCATACCAAACTACCAATAACTAAAACAATGGGATCATTTCAACATAAATGAATAGCATCAGTGTATTTTTTTAAATTAAGTACAGTATGAAAGAAGAGAAAGAGTTTTCTCGCCAAAGTCATAAATTACAATTTCTATAGAGACGCGCTCTCTCGAAGGAAAAAAACACCTTTTGCCTGTATAATGTCGCGTGATAAACACGTCTATTTTGCCTGTACAATGTCGCATGATTAAGTCAAATATCGTAGAAACAGAATGGATCACGAAAGTGACAAAACCAATGCTCGTGAGAATGTGTAGGAGCTAGACTCTCTTTATCCCCACACAAGATCACAAGTTCATGCATGTCACTTCTCGGATCAAGAAAAGAAGAGCAAAACCAGAACCTGAAAACCCCAAATAAGAAACAAGAGCGAGGTGTTTGTATAATAACCCGACTAATACACTTCTACTCGGGCTATGAAGAAGTGAACGATTAGCTCTAAAAATATATCAACTTGAACCCCAAAGTTTTTCGGCATAAGCCTTCTCATCTTCCTTCTCCTCAACAACAGCATCCGGAACTTCTAACAATTCTTCTTCCTCATCCATTAACTCTTCTTCATCATCCATAACTTCTACCCTATTCTCTCTTTCTTGATAAGCAAGTTCCGCACATGCCCTACTCATAGCAAACTTTGTTGCTGGTATATCCACGGATCTGTATCTAGGGGCAGGCACAACAAACGGCAGAACAATATCATCCAAATCTGAGTGTATGTTGTCGTTGTAATAAGTTCTTTCTGATGGTGGGACAATGAAGACGATACCAAACTCATAGTTACAAATGTGGAGTCTCGACCCTAATACAGATTTGCTTCTTGCAACCCCGTTTGATTGGGAGTTAAGTGAATTGTGTAGTGGACGGCCCCACGCCGCTGCACTGAAATTGTGTGAGCCACAATAAACCCATCCGAAGGAAGATGTGTTTGTTCTGGATTGAAAGCGTCTTCTTGCCACCTGGTTACCACATATTAAAAAATAAATGGGTTGATTTGACTTATGTTTGATCTATAATGGGTCGAGTCAAACTGAAATATTTAACTTAGAAGAAAACGGGCCTAAAAGGGATGAAAGCAGACGCATATAACTTATTAGTCTCTTTGTTTATGAGCTATATTAAACGAATGAGGTTTTCCCTATTCTGGTCTCCCTCGGAGGGCGAGTCTTTGACTCGTATTATTAGTGCAAAAGTATAGCTTTTATTTAGCACAACGATTATTTATAAAACAATAAAGAAAGATGAAAAATGGATGGACCCTTTGACACAACCCATTTTGACCAGTTACTAAACCAGCCCACTTAGGCCCCTCCAGTAAATTCCCATCAGATATTGAACGTTTAGCATACTGAATAATCATTACTCCCTCCATTAAACCGAAATTGTAATGATTGACTCAGCACATACTTTAAAAAAAGTGGCTTGACTATCTTTTAAATGATGAAAATAACCTTTGGTATTAACAAGAATATGCTCGAGATCCAAAAAAGGAAAGGTTTGTGACACGTCAATTTTCATTTGAGGAGATAATTATTAAGTATAAAGATGAAAATGCAGACAGCCAAAGATGCAGTCAACATTAGGGAAATTAGACTAAGCTAAACAAACATGTGAATTCTAGAAGGGAAATGCTAAATTTTGCTATTTATATTTACCTTAACATGCATAGGATGTCCGATTCTACCAGCAGAACGAGGAACCGCGTCATGAAGTATGCTCAAATGTTTTAGCCTCAGCCAAGTTTTCTGTTGTACAAAATTTGACTAGTCAAGACTCATGATGTATAGAAGAAGCAGGACTGAAACTTAAAAAAGAAAGACAGAAGATAAGATGTCCTTTTCCATCAATCTCCAAAAGTACAATAACATATTGCTAAATCAATATTTATTTCAGGCAGAAGCAGCAATAACTTAGCTTGTGAAAGAATGATCCTGTACCTGAGAGAAACATAGAATGTATTTGGAAGCAAATATTCCACAAGTTGCAGTTTTTACTCTCTCGATAGTGGGAAAAATAATTTTAATAGATGGATTCCGTAACTCTTGGCTAGCAGTCCAGCAACCCCACTGAAACAGTAAATAACGTATAAATGGCTATGCCAATACTTTAGAAGTGTTTCTAATAAATCATCGTTTGGAGATCTTTGACACTTACATCCGGATCAGACTCTTCTGATTCAGTAAACTGCGAAGACCGCTTTCCAGTTGCAGCTGAAAATGCAGCTAAAAATGGCGCATTGACAGCCCCCACCGAGGAAGAACCTTTGACATGGAAAGTAGCAGCCAAAAGCAAGCTAGTTAAAAAGAATTCTAAACAATAATCTCATAAGAGAATTAAGTCATGCCTTATAAAATGTAAAGAATTTGATGTTTGGTATACTCACCAAAGGTAAAGTCAGTTTCCCAGTGCTCAGGCCATTTGTAGTGACCCAAAATCTGTAAGACAAAAATAAAATAAATAGTGTAAGGTAATAAATATATTGACCAAATGATTAGTTTGTAAAGGGTGCTACCGTTTTTTTTTTTTTTTTTCTAGGGTGTCCCATAAGAGTTGAAACATTCCATGTTTCACACAAGGTTTTTGTGGATAAAATACCAGCCTACTTTTCCATTTGACCCCGTTTTAGTCACTGTACTTTTTTGGTTACATCTAAGTAACTAGAAGCTGGCCTAGTATTCCATTTATATCAATTTGTAACCAAAACCCTGACTTTTAAAAAAGATAATCTTTATATAGATATGTTAAATTATAATATTAAAATGTTCTATAATTATTTTATACAAACGGGACACAAAACCATTTTTTGATGACTCAAGTGTGCAAAAACGTATAGTGAATAAATTATAAAACGGACAAATGAAACACTAGAATGGTATTTTATATAAGAAAAAAGATACATTGGCAAAACATTCAAATTAAATCCCCAAATTACCCACTAAACTAGTCAGTGTTAGTTTTTTGCACATAATAGACCCTAGACCCATATTGTATAATTTATATTCCGTTCATAATGCATAACCAAAACTACAAGATATTAACCTCATGAAGTCGCCACAGGCCAGAACACCTCTGAATTGATGCAACAAGACCGCACATTGCAGAAGCAATTGCTGGTGAGCCTGACTTTGATATGTTCAGATAATTAGGGCCCTGCACATAACATGACCAAAACTAGATTACATAGCTATTAAAAAAAATAGTTTTAGTTACCGAACTATAACAAGACCACTTTATGAGAAGAAATTGACTCATTTACTTATAAATGGATCAATTTGGTTTAGTTTTTATTTCAAACAGGTCAAATTTAAAAGTTAGCTTAATGGAGAATGAGTCAATCAGGTTGAAAGTCTCTTAAAGTCTATTTTAGTTGAAACAGCCTCGTAAATCATTTTGATAAATAATTAATGTTAACTTAAACAACATGATTTTTATAATCATAATTAACGCGTTAATTATTTATAAAGTTTACACAAAATGGACCAAAGCCTGTTAGTGAGTCAACGCAACCTTGTCTGCTTCTACCCATAGTAAAAGCTACCTGTTTCACTTTGCCCAACCCATCATCCCCCTGCATTTTCTAAAAATCATTGCAGACTATGAACTAAACACTATAAAGAAACATGCCTGATATACATATAGAATCAGGTGCGCTTTGTTGTTGCTTCCTTCAATAGCACATGCAAGGACTTCTTTTGGATAGATATATGCAGAAAATGCAAACCAACCCGCATCTGACAATGGAGCGACCCATTTTGCAACATCTCTAGGTAGAAAACCAATTTGAATGCAACCTAGAGCCAGGAGTGAAATAATGTTTGCATAGTTAAGTTAACTAGCTTCTCAAATACAAAAAGTAGGAATACATCAAAAGGTAAAGCTAGATGGAGAGTATGGATTAGAATTCTGAATTTGCAAGTAAAAAGAAACTTTAAAAATCAGATCTGTATTAAGTGAGCAAAAAAATCATTTCTGGACAAACTGCATAGTAAGGTAACCTACTTTAGACGATTTTTTATTTTACATAACGAGCTTTGTTTACAACCAAAAACCCATTAAACTGTCTAAAATATGATCTAAGGTCATCCAAACTAGGTAACTCGGCTAAAATTAAAATTATGTCATGGCAGCTGACACACAGGTAATTTCTGAATTTCTGATGTGAAACTGCTATGGCACCTGAAAACTGGTTACCTTATAAGAATACCTTTTTGAGACGTCAAATAGTCTTTATAGGTTAAAACGAAACTGATATGGAAATCCACCTAAAGTATGTTACCTTTCTACTGCAATTTTTCCATCTTTAACACATTTTATACTTTCAAACCCCCTTGTATACTTCCAAATATCAGGCCAAAACAAGTTGAATAGGGATAAAAAAAACAGACTTGGAATGTGAAGAAAATCTCATGGCGTAACAAAACCTACCTCCACCAGGGGATTCTTGTGATTCAGATACAGCAATACTAACAGCATTTGCATCGGCTGCTATGTTAACATTTCTCCTTAAAATGACGTCCAACAACCCATATGCATTGGCAGAGATATTTCCAAGAACACCTGCCAACCTTTTTAGCAATGCTCCATTTGAATCTGCAGAGGTTCGAAAAAGATAGCTAATACCAACAACAGAAGCATCGACAGACCCAAGTAGCACACGTCGCAGAGGTTGTGGCGTACAACAATCACCCTGAAATCAATAAGCTTCTGTACTTAGAATGCTACAATATATAGACCATTGCACCGTGTCTAAACATAAGAAGACCCCCTCGAATACCCATACTCCTTAAAAATATAGTTATATATAGTGATATAAGCTAGTCATTTTGTACATTTGATTCAGTAAAAAAATGGTTTTGGTCCACTTAATCAGCATTTGATAGATTATCCAACCCCGAGCAATCTTAGTTATTGGTGGGGGTTCGGTCCGTTAGCTGGTATTTGTTTAGTCATTCAGATAGTGACTGGCGTTTGAATGGAACCTCCTGCGGATAAAAAAAAGGAGGAAGTCAATAAAAAAGAGATGTTAATGAATCAAAGGTCCAACTGAATAGCATGGCTGGGGGCTAAGATAACTCAAATGGGAGAGCCGTGTTATGGGTGACCTTATTGCACGGTCATTTTTGTATTTGAATCCAAAAATGTTGGGTCGTTAAAAAGCCACTTTTTTGTGCGCTATTATTGTTTCACGGGGAGGATCAACAACAAGAAATCCAGTCAGTCTCCTTCTCTCTCGTGCTATGGCTTTAGGCTCAGGGACAGCAGTCTTTCCCATCTCTCTCATGCTTTCGGCGCTTTTCCCTGCTTGAGATCGGGGATCATGAACTTTTTATTCGTTTAACAGCCCGCGTTTCTTTTCCTTTAAAAAAATCAATCAATCAAGCTTGGACCCGTGCAATTTATAGGCCTCAGTCAGGGTGATTTTGTACCCCATAATCTTACCATTTATACTCGTGTTACTAGATAGTTGGCTCCCCAACAAAACAAAGATACACATCAACATTTTTCAGAGGATGATACGTTATGAGGTCTCAGCACAGATATCATGTCAGTCAGGTAAACACAAATAAACAAATAGAGATACTTACGGATAAAAGATGTTGGGAATCTGATAGGTATGGATGCTTAGGGGAATAAATGCCAGGTACAGAAGCAACCAGATGTCCAGCAGCATTGCTAAAGTCAAACTTCGTCAACTCCAAAATCCAATGGGCTTGATCAGGAGCACCGACTAATAAAGTTGCCATGAAACCAGCAAGCTGAGCAGCAAAATCTGATTTGGAATTCAGATTTACTTCTTCAGTAGATGATTGTGCAAACAGAGATGTAAAATCGGGCACACTTCCACGAGGAAAATCTTGCCACCAAACAGTATTTGTCACTCGTAGCCACTGCGTTATAATAAAGATAAGCCTTGAGCAAAACAATTGTCACTATTCCGAATAAGTGTGTCTCTCAATGCCAAAATATTGTTATACTTTTAACTATTGCCAAAAATCCAAAAAGTGATTTGGTGGACATCCTAACGAGAAAGTAAAAACAGAAATTTTGCTACTCATAAACCTTATTAAGGGTAACCAGGTAATTAGTAAAGTCACCTGTTTGGCAACAAGATTAGCAGAAGTGATGATTACACGAATACTATCATCTCTTTGAAGAACAAACAATTTTGGATGGTGACAAGCAATGCCAAATTTCTTCCGCTCCTTACCAAAGGATATGGTCTCAGGAAATTGAGGGTATCTGACATCATAAAAGAACATGTTACACAATAGTTGGTATATAACTACGGACCTAGGGTCAATAAGTCTTAGTCGCAGTCAATTTCTTCATTTGACTTACATTACAACTAAGTTTGGAAAATCTGAGTAAGGTTTTAGGGTTCTTTTGTCAGGGCTTGAACTCCAACACCTCTCTGCATTATGGCAAGCAACTGCTATTGGTAAATGGGCAGGTATCTCACAGTAAGATAAAAACCTATGAAAATAAAACCCGTGAGAATACGTATACATTACAAAAACAATAACTCAAATGCATAGATCCTCATTCTAGAAGCCCTTGTAAACAGAGTGACCACTAAGGCATGTGCTGATACAAAGATAACTAATCACAGTGATCAGTTCCACCACTAAGGCATGTGCTGATACACAATAACACATAAGACCGGCAAGGAGGTTAATATTGGGCTACGAATTCCCCGTTTAAATATCAATCAAGTAGTCCTGGTCTACTTTACGCATGTATGTCGTGTTCGTGTATTGACTGTATTCTAAATCTTGTCAAATTATATGCTAACAAAAATGCACCTTCTCCAAAAGAACCCTATCTAGGAGTAACAGTACAGCACATATATAATAAAATTTCACAAACTTATAGGCCTTACCATGATAAATCACTCGTAAACGTTGCAATAAAACCCGTTCAAGTGTTTCAACAGGATATAGAAGCTCCGGTAAAGTAACATTAACCTCATCCAAACCCGATTGACCATCATCCATAAAATGAAGACGGTTCAAATAAAATTTACTCCCAGGCGGAGGAACACAAACACCCCTCTTCCTCGGTTTCAAAACCTGATCGGACTGAATAACATTCTCTTGACAAGTATACTTATCACTACGTTTCTCACGAGAATTACATTCCCGTAATGGGACTCTGTCATCTACATTTACCGATTGTTCTAAATTCCGCCATTAACATTACAACATAGTAATTCAGCATTCGACTCTAAATCTATACAATTATCCCTAAAAGACATATCTCGATTTAATGGTCCCACATTAGACAAACAATTTATCTCATTATTACTAATATCTAAACTTTTATCCAAAGTAAAACGCGAATTACTCTTAACTCTATTTCTACTCCCACATCTCGCCGTGTTACCAAAACAGTTTCTAATATACAAAACCGGATCATCACTCAACAAAATCTCCCTACACTTACGCGATAACAAACCAGCGTAAGCTAGTTTACTATCCGAAAACACGATTTTCTCAACAACAAAACCGACCCGAAAACAACTCCCACACACAACCGAAACCTCACTACCCGGGCGTAACTCCTTACTTTCCCCATTTCCAACTCGAACACCGTCAACAAACACACCATTCAACGAAACCCTAACCCTAACCCTAACACCATCAATAATAAACACTTTCTTAGTATAATCATCAAAGTATAACTGGCAATGCGTTTTACTAACTTGAGGATGTTCGAATACGTAATCGCATCGGCCGCGATCGCGGCCGATGGTGTAGGGTTTTCGCGGCTCGAGATCGATGAATTCGAACGGGGTTTTGGTGCCGAAACATTTGATGTGGAGAGAAGCTGTGATTGAGATGTTGAGTTTATGTTTTTTAGGTTGTGCTTGATGATCTGATTGTGAATTGAGTGATTGTGATGATCTTTTGTTCATGTAGCCCTAATTTAATAAATTGAAATGAAAATTGGGGGAAATAAAATGATGAAGAAATGAGATGATGAATAAATAATGATTTGAGGGTTGTGGAGTTGAACCGCCAAATTATTTAACTCATTGGATTGGATTAATTAATTTTCCCTCCAATTTTATTAAAAAAGGGAAAAAATAATTAAAAAAAAAAAAAAAAAAAAAAAAAGGGTTTTCACTTGTCTTTTGTTTGGTGTGAATATAAATTTACTGAATTTGTGCTACTGCCGAGTATTTTATGCGGTGAAAACAAATTTTGACTCGCACCATAACCGGAGTATATTCAAGAAAGTTTCCGATCTTTTTCCCGGTCACCATAATTGTGTATATATGTAGGTGTCTTACCACTAAACAAATTGACGGTAGTTTAGTTAAAAGTGAGTGCGGTTCCGTTTGAGTTGAATTTGGTCAAAATCGAAACATAATTGATATGTGTGGTTTATGCAATATTTTAAAAATCGGGTTTTTAATTGATGGTATCAGTTAATCATTTCTCAATTTCTCCTCCATCTCTCTAAAAACTCATCCACCAAAAAATCCAATCATTTCTCCGGCGGTCGGCTTTCGACCGTACGTCCGGATCTTTTCTTCTTTCTTTAATAAAGGGTTTGCCAACGATCCGCACTCCTCCGACTGCATTGTTGTCGCCGCCATCATCTGATTCTCGCCGATCCGATGGCATCCTACTTCTTCCGCTCGTGATCTGTTGTGGTCCGTTATCGCCACGGCCACTGCCGCGAAGGGTTTGATTTTAGATCCGTTAGGCTTTTGTACGGCTCCTTTATGGATGCCTTGTTTTATCTTCTTTATGTATTTTGCACTTGTTGATTTTGTCGTTTCACGCCTTATATGGTTGTATCGCCTAATTCACTCGGGTGATTTCCACCTTCGAATGGTGTTCTTGGTTGGTCATCAATCTATTATGGTGTATGTCTTGTTTTGCTTAACTTGTTATGTTTCATGTAACTTGTTATGTTGAATCTTCCTCCTTTGCGGTTTGTATCTTCCTCCATTTTGGGGGTTTGAAATGAAATGTAGCCTTTGTTCAAAAAAAAAAAAAATTGATGGCATCGCTTGACGGTTTAACCGGTTCGACCACGGTCAACTCAGTTTATTTATTTATTATTTTTTTTTCTGATCAAACAACCGATTCGATCACGGGTCAACTCAGTTTTTATTTAAAATTTTGAAAAAAAAAGCCAGACTCGATCGGGTTTCAAGACCCGAATTGACCCGGGCCACTCAAAACCCGGTGGATATAACCGGTTAACCGGATTTTAAAAACCCAAGGTTTTTTACCCATTTTTGTAGCTGGACACTGGCCCGACCGGTTGAATCGGCCGGGTCGACCTGATTTTGAAAACATTGGGTTTATGACATCAAATATTTGATTGTTTTTTGTTATAAACAGCAGTTTTATTCGCGTCATAATGGGTGTTTCAGACATAAATATTATTTAACATTGAGCTAAGTATGTTCCTATTAGATATGTTTAGTATTTTAAGCGTGAGCAATTTAATTAAGCGGTTGCGAATTTACCAAAAAGTATGTTATCAAGTCTTGGTTGCGTTGCGTTTTATAGAGCTTCTTAATTAAAAATGATAGAATGTCGTTCTTTAACAACCGTTAAGTACGGCGGTTAGCAGGACTATTTGTGTAACGAACGTTTAACATGAAGGACCAATTATGTAAAAAAAATTACATCTTTAGTCATTAGAGGACCTATTTTGCAACGCAAGTTAAACCTGAGGGACTCTTGCCGCATTTTTGGTTTTTATAAAAAGTATTTAAAAAAAAAAAAAAAAAGTAACGACCGTTAGTAGATAACGGGCGTTAACTAACGACCGTTAGTCACTTTTACATTAGTCCTTAGAGGACCTATTTTGAAACGCAGTTAAACCCTGGGACTCTTGCCGCAATTTCATTTCTTAAAAAAAAAAATAATAAAAAAAAAAAAAATAACGACCGTTA
Organism: Chrysanthemum lavandulifolium; assembly: GCA_022545495.1. Lineage (NCBI taxonomy): Eukaryota > Viridiplantae > Streptophyta > Magnoliopsida > Asterales > Asteraceae > Chrysanthemum > Chrysanthemum lavandulifolium. Next base: position 61,257,807 of record CM040242.1, read on the forward strand.
GTTATCGCGGATTCTCACTGCTCACCATGTTCTATCGGTGTAAGCGAACACATTACAACTTGCCCATAGCCACGTTCGTAAATGTACTTTAGTACAAATATGCGAAAAAGTTGGTTACGGTGTTTTTTTACCCGCTGTCTATTTTACTATTTGCTATAGGCATTTTAGCCCAACAGTTCATGTTTTAACTTAAAAGTGCCAATTTTAACTTATATTATAAAATTTTACATGTTTCGCTTATGTGATTTACTAAAAATAAGACTCGTCTTCACTATTTGATTTTAATTACATAAATAATTTTTATTTTTCAAACTATTTCGATTGATAGTTCGTATTTTAGAAAATATGAACTATCTAAGTAACAAAAATAAGGACCATCAATGGAATTAGTTTACACGATTAATTTCTATTTCAAAAAATAAGGGTAATCAAAGGAATTAGAGCATGAGCAATGCATCAAGTCATAAAAGACTTGATGCATTTAATGCAATTAATATTTAAGTGTACTCTTCAAATTAAAAAGTCATTATGAGAATTTACTACAATGCAAAATGTTGTATCAAAAGCTTTTCAAATGTTTTATATAATAAATTATGATCAAATCTACGCTTTAGAAGATGAAAAGCTTTCACACAACAACTCAAGTTTATCGTTTTAGGTAAAAGTCTTTCACCAAGTTATGGATACAATGCAAAAAATGGTGATAATGACTTTTTCAAATAGTACCAAGTCATTCTTCAAGCTAACATGGGAGATGCTCTTAGTTTGAAAATTAGATAAATAGTGTACCTACAATCAAATAGTGACTATGGGTAAACAAGGACAAAACATGTAAATTGATAACCTCATTTCTTCACTTCACAATTTTCCCCCATTTCTTAACCAAAAATTATTTCCACATGAACAAAAGATCATTACAATCACTCAATTCACAATCATCACCACAAACTAAAAAACCAAAACTAAACAACATCTCAATCACAGCTTCTCTCCACATAAAATCCTTCGGCTCGAAAAACCCGGTCCAATTCATCGATCTCGAGCCGCGAAAACCCTACACCATCGGCCGCGATAGCGGCCGATGCGATTACGTATTTGAACATCCTCAAGTTAGCAAAACACATTGCCAGTTATACTTCGATGATTATACTAAGAAAGTGTTTATTAGTGATGGTGTTAGGGTTAGGGTTTCGTTGAATGGTGTGTTTGTTGACGGTGTTCGAGTTGGTAATGGGGAGAGTAAGGAGTTACGCGCGGGTAGTGAGGTTTCGGTGGTGTGTGGGAGCTGTCTTCGGGTCGGTTTTGTTGTTGAGAATATCGTGTTTTCGGATAGTAAACTAGCTTACGCTGGCTTGTTATCGCGTAAGTGTAGGGAGATTTTGTCGAGTGATGATCCGGTTTTGTATATTAGAAAGTGTTTTAGTAATGTGGCGAAATGTGGGAGTAGAAATAGAGTTAAGAGTAACTTGCGTATGTCTGATGTGGGGCTTGTGAGTCGAGATACCTTGTTTAGAGATAATTGTGTAGATTTAGATTCGAGTAATGAGCTATTACGTTGTAATGTAAATGATAGAGTTCCTTTGAGGGAATGTAGTGCTGATACTATTGGATTCACAGCTTTGAACACATTCTAGTACCCGATACTACAGGTATGTCTAAATGTCGTGCCTAATTATTAGTGAAAAAAGGGTACCTTTTAGTACAGGTTGGGTGGTCCGCCTGTGAAGTTTAGTTTTTATGGTTCATGCCTTGAAATTTCTATAATGTCACGTGTTGAAAATGATTGTAGAACTCTATCCTTATTCCTTACAGTAGTACACTTGGGTGAAATTCAACCCATTTTTTACCCGTTTTGATTTTGGCTGCAAAAAACTCATTTCACCCAACCCGTTAGAGGAAAAGTAAAACCCACTTTGACCTGTTTTTCTATTACTAGTATTTTGTTTATTTACCAAATATTTCTTCTTAAATTTCGTAGGGTGAAATTCATCATGTTGTAAATCCAAACCCCCACTGAGGGGTGTTTGGCTCAGATGCTAATCTGTATGCCCAATACGTAGTACAATATCACATTGGTCACAGAACATCACGATGAGTTTCTGGTTATATTTAACTATACAGGTTGATCGGTGAAACCTAAATAAAACCCATACACAGCAGAATGGGAAACCGTCTTCAAGTTCACAGCAGAGTGCCATACCACAAGTATCAGTTCCCATTATCAATGGTAATAGCAGGTGCGAGACACATTGTACATGGTGCAAAAAAGAGTTGCTTTATCAGCCCGTTGATCCTGAAATTATGACCGAAGCACGCAAGTTTTTTATGTGCCGAAAGTGCAAACAGAAAATCTGTGGGGTCTTAGAAAAGAGTTTGTGAAGGAATTGTCAAAAGTAAGTTTGTTTCAAATAGTTTTCAGGTAAGTTTGTAGGCTTTGGGGAAGGAAAATGTATGCTTAAAGTAAGTGTAGTTCAGAAAACAGTATACATTTTGTGTATTCTGTATGTAACTTTCCCCTGTAGTTTAGAGAGAGATGGTTTTTGGATATATTACAACCTTACTGTTGTGTCATGCTCACGTGTAAATCATGCAAAACTTAACAACTTTGTTTTCCCAAAAGATTAATATCGAACCCAGTTGGATGCTATTGCACCAAAACATCCGCACATTATACTAGATTTTGCTACTGGTATCAGTGGTATGTATACATTAAGAAGTAATAGGTTACTTTGTGTGTAAAGAACTAATGGGCTTCTAATTGGGCTAAATGCCTTCTCTTTGCTCAAAGTTTCGGGCTATTATTGATTTGACATACAAAGTAAGGTATAACTATAAGTCTATAAATTGGTTAATATTGTAACAAAAATCATACAAAGAAAAATGACATGAATTGTGGTGATTGTGTGTATATGTTTATGTTTGTGTATGTGCTTTTATGAGTTTATGTGTATGGGTGCATGTTGAATAGTCGTTTATCGGTCAAATCTCATGCAGTTACGAGTTAGCTGCGTCCAGCTTAAAATTTTTATATCTTATGTATGTTCTGGGGTTTGTTAGAGCTATGTTTGAGATATTAGAACATGTATTAAACTGTTTATGTCTAATCATAAAATTGCAAACGATGGTTGATGTTTGAGACATCCGAGATTATTACCTTAAAATGGTTAAAAGCACACATTTAAATCATGGCTTAAGCTCTTAAGCAGTATTTGTAGCTATGTTTAGCAAAATTCTATGTGACTGAAGTATGCAAATACAAATACCTTATGCAGCAACCGCACATATGTTCGGTGAAGCGAATGCAAACACTTTATTCGTATTTTTGAGTCTCTAGTTAGTTTACATAAACACACCCCTGAGGTGCAAACAACTATAATGGTTACGTTGAACTTTTGAAGATATAATAAAACTTTAACCCGCGTGACTAAGATTTTCAAACCCCGTAGACAATGCAACCAAAAGATAAAAAACCATGGATTACCCCAAAAAAAAAAAAAAAAAAAAAAAAAAAAAAAACCTGTTTTACTCTTTTGCTGCACCATTGCTTATGTGAATCTCACACATCATGTTTCTCATAATATTCAACTAAAACACCTTTTATGACAAATACAGTTGCTTATATAATCATCAAAGCTTATGTGGATCACGCATGTTCTCATAAACTAACCACATCTCATTTACGAATATCCAATCTGAAAACCTTATGACGCGAACATATAGTTGGTACGTTATTAGGAAAAGTATTAACAAGAATGATACCAACTACACACTTTATGTTAGGTACAATCTAAGGGGGTGTTTGGGAGTGCTTATTGAAAATAGATTATGCGTTTTGAAAATGAATAATCAGATAATCAGCTGTTACAAAACGTGATTTTAAAACATGGTGTTTGGATGTGATTATGTTGTTTGATATCGCAATAATCAGATAATTAGTTTTTGAAGTGTTTGACAAACCAAATTATTTAACAACTTAATTACTAAAATTACCAAAAAGGACATTTCTATAACTATTATACTTAAGTATTCTTGTTGAATTTAATTGTCACAATTATTTAATATCACCAATAGATGTAACATGCATGATTCAGTGATAACATTCTTATCATCGTCGAATTTGAAATGCCCAGTAAAGCTAGTATTAGTAATTTTTACAACAATAATAAATTAAAGAAATATAAAAAGAAAATTAAAACAAAAAGGTATAGAATGAATGGATACAAAAAAGACTGAGCAACCGCACAAACAAAACCCATTTGCAAGGGTGATTTGGTAATTAATACGAAAAGAGTAAAATCACGTTATCAAAAAGTAGGGTGGACCAGCAGTACCAAACCGGCGTTTTGGAGGCTGTAAAACGCAGATAATCCATTCTTACATTTTCTTTGCCAAACACCTAAAACGGATTATTCACGATTTCAAAACTCAATAATCAGATAATCCATATTGAAACGCAATCCCAAACACCCTCTAAATACATGCATGGAATATTCATAATTTCACTGTTAAATATGATACGTCCGCCTTCAATTATTGAATTAATCTCAAATTGTGTTATCTTAAATTAAACTAAGTTTGACTAATGATGTTACAATTTACGACCAGTTTCATTCGTTTACCACAACATTCAACGATGTTAGATTGTGTTTATTTTGGAGAAAAAATGTCAATGTTACACTTGGGTAAAGTTCGCTTTTAGCATAACACGTTTTTTTACAGTATATTGGTTTAGAAAGTTATATCAGTGGAAAATTTAGGTAGTGCTCTATAGAGTCTAGTCTTTTCACCTTGTTTTTCACTCCAAACAACCTCATGGTAAAATATACTCTCAAAATTAAAGAAAATTATCAAAATAGTCGTATTTAACTACTTTCTTAAGTAAAAGTCATATTTTTTTTTAAAAGCTCCAAAAAGTCATTAGACCCCGTCGCACGGGCTCCGTGTGACAGCTTTGTCCACTAAAAACGCGAGGCATGTCAACTTTTTTAGTTAAATATGTTATTATCTTAAAGATTTTCTTGAATCAATTCTAAAGTGCGACCGGGTTATAACTTTTTCGATTTTTCACAAAAAATGACTTTGGTTTAAAGAAAACAAACATCTATGACCATTTTGGTAATCTTTTTATATATATATTTATATTAGTTTGTCTTAAAATAAGCGTTTAGTTTTATATTTTAGTCAGATAAAAAAAATTAAAAAAAAAAATCAATATGACAGTTTATTGGTTCACGATGTAATGATCTAGACTTTTTAACGATATAAACGTATAATTTGAGACGAAAGAAATAGTGAATTTAACAGACTATACTCGTACTACGTATGTAATTACATAGTGGATTATGATCCTCTAACGTCTAAAATAAACATTATGAGTCATGTTAAGATTATTGTGAGTAAAGATTCAATTTAAAATAAAACAAATATCCACAATAATGACTATTTTTTCTTTCCTTCACACAACAAGCTCAATATGAATTATCATGTTCATTTTTAATAGTGGACAATGCTTACCGAGTCTTTCTTTATCTTAGAAATCGACAAATTTGCTGGAAAAAAAAGAGAAAAAAAAGAAAAAAAGGAAAACTCTTTGAAATAGACAAAACCCAACTAGAAGATATGAATTTATCGGCCCAATGAATTAGATAATATAAAAATTAGAGAAATTTTCATTTGCTTACCTTTATTTTGATGTTTACCAATGGACAAATCCCTACTATCCATTTATTTTGATCTAAGGGTGGGGATTAACCTAAGATTTAATATGCTTAACCTTAATTCTCCCAAATTTATAAAGCTTTTTTTTTTTTTTTTTTTTTCATTCGCTTCATTTTTTTTCACAGTAGTTATCGTGTTTTTCCTCCTCTCATCATTTTCCTCCAAAAAGTAGTTATTCCAATCTACTATTACCGTTTGATCATCACCAGTTCGATCACTATCACCATCACCATTCCAATCATCATCTCATCATCACCTCCCGATCATATCATCCTTTTTTTTATGTCTTCTTTTGATTTGAATTAACCGTTTGTTTCAGAAGCTGATTTGATTGATGTTCTTGTGGTTGATAATGTTGATGATCGGTTGTTAATTATGTGGATCAAGTTGTTAACATTCCTTCTTATTAAGTTGCACACCAAGTGTTTGATGAAATGTGTGAGTGAATTTTTTTAATAATCTTGTTATCTTCTCACATAATTCTGCTTATTAATTAAGTTTAATTTTTGTTTTTAACTGCATTTGAATGTTGTTTACATGTCGGATTGTTGTTTTGAATATGCTATGGATCGTACGTGTAGTATCACCAGTGATATTTGAAGTTGAACTGTATATGTATATTATCACTAGTGATATTTGTATTATCACTTGTGAAATTTTGTTTATTTGATACTTTTAGTTTATGTTTTATATTGTGAGTAGCATTAGGTTTTAGTATGATATCATTTTGGGATGGGTGAAATAATGGAAATTTGATGCATGGATGGTGTTTGACAAAATCCCTAAGAGAGGGATGTACAAGTTGAGAAGCAATCACATGTTCCTGTTTGTCCATCATTTCATATACGTAACCAAACAAAAATATTTATTTGAATAAACAAGCTTTAGGGAATTAATCAAAGCGCACTGTAGTTATTGTAAATGAGTAATCATATCATATGTTGCATTAGTTGATGCTTATTTTCATTTTTCTGAATGGCGTCCTTTTGAATTATTTTGGTGCGTTTTGTATTTTGCTTTCTCCATCACTCTGAGGTGATGCAAATTTGATGTATTGTTCGATAATTGCGCAATGACCTGGAGCTTAAGCCACAAGGACTACTTATCTTAACAATCGTGAAGGCAAATAATTTGAAAAACATGGAAATGATTGGGAAGTCTTATCCTTATGTGCTTGCATATATTCGCCACTTGAAAAGTTCAAAAGAAATGTTGTCATTACAACTTAAACCCCGCTTTGGAATCATGTAATTCGCTTAATTGCGTAAGATAAGACCCGGTGTGTTGTACTTGAGGTTACGCTTTTCTATTTTGCTTTTCTCAGATTCTTTGGTTTCTCGGTTATCACGGTGATATCAAATGTGATATCACATTTGATATCACAAGTGATATCACAGCGTGTCGATTTCTTTTTATTTTGTTGAATCGGTTGTAGTAATGGAGGATCTTATGATATCACAAAGCGATGTCAAAGTTGTTTGAGCTTCTTCAATTTGTTTTGTGGAGTCATTGTACTTTTTTGAACCACAACCGCAGCTTGTTGTTGATTCTTTCATTTGATGGAGCCGTTTTTGCAAATTGCAATCACAAATAGTTTGGTGATATCGCCTCTTTTATGCCACATACAAAACAAACAAGTATGCTTTTAATTTGAAATATCTCATGTGAGATTTCATTGTTTTTGTACATTTTGTATATAATATCACCTTAGATATTTCTCTTTCCAGGTACATGATGGTTTTTATGCCTTTTAATGCAATTGCCAATCACAGAAGATGTGTTACTGTTGGTTCTGGTCTGTTTAAGAACGAAACCACTGAATCTTGTGTACGGTTACTCCAAGCATTCAAGAAAGCTTTGTGCGTTATCCGAATATCGTTATAACTGGTCAAGATGGTGTTATGCGAAAAGCAATTGCACCTGAGCTTCTTGGTTCCAAGCCCGTCTTTGTCATAAATTAGAAGTTATGTATCTTTTGTGATAAATAGTTGAAGTTAATTTTTATAAGGTCTTTGTGAATTTATGAAATATTTTATCATTTTATCACTTGTGATAAAGCATGAAAATGATGACATGTTTACATCATTTATGTGTTTACTTGTTCTTTGTATCCGTATCACTTGTGATATTCTCGTTAAAATGATGCAACACTTGGTTTTGCTTTTGATGTTTATATCACTTGTGATATTCATTAAATTGATGTAACACTTTCTTTGATTTTAGAATATGTCAAGTTTTTATTTTTTAAATTATCTTTCTTGTTTTTATACATATTTGGTATACTAGATGAGTAACCGCGCTTAGCGGCAATCGGTGTTCAGTTTTCGCAAAAATTCGACGACCCATAAGTTTCTTTCAACAAACTCGTATTTGAAGGCCAATGAATCATTTTCAATAACTATAATCCCGATGCGTGATTGCATAGCGCAGAAATATACAAGCTTTCAAGAAAATTATGCGAGTCGATCTAAGTGTGGGATTATATTTCTAATAGGATTGTTTTAACTTTTAAGTTATTAATATTTTAGTAATAATAGATTCAAGCATTACAAAAAGTAACGGTATTATGTAGTTGACAATATTATATTGTAGTTTAGAGGTATAGCCAACGTGTGTGACTACCTTTTCTTGTCAAAGTTGTTTGAGCTTCTTCAATTTGTTTTGTGGAGCTGTTGTACTTTTTTGAACCACAACTGCAGTTGTTGTTGATTCTTTCATTTGATGGAGCCGTTTTTTTGCAAATTGCAATCACAAATAGTTTGGTGATATCGTCTCTTTTTATGCCACATACAAAACAAACAAGTATGCTTTTTAATTTGAAATATCTCATGTGAGATTTCATTGTTTTTTGTACATTTTGTATATAATATCACCTTAGATATTTCTCTTTCCAGGTACATGATGGTTTTTATGCCTTTTAATGCAATTGCCAATCACAGAAGATGTGTTACTGTTGGTTCTGGTCTGTTTAAGAACGAAACCACTGAATCTTGTGTACGGTTACTCCAAGCATTCAAGAAAGCTTTTGTGCGTTATCCGAATATCGTTGTAACTGGTCAAGATGGTGTTATGCGAAAAGCAATTGCACCTGAGCTTCTTGGTTCCAAGCCCCGTCTTTGTCATAAATTAGAAGTTATGTATCTTTTGTGATAAATAGTTGAAGTTAATTTTTATAAGGTCTTTGTGAATTTATGAAATATTTTGTCATTTTATCACTTGTGATAAAGCATGAAAATGATGACATGTTTACATCATTTATGTGTTTACTTGTTCTTTGTATCTGGTATCACTTGTGATATTCTGTTAAAAATGATGCAACACTTGGTTTTGCTTTTGATGTTTATATCACTTGTGATATTCTGTTAAATTTGATGTAACACTTTCTTTGATTTTTAGAATATGTCAAGTTTTTTATTTTTTAAATTATCTTTCTTGTTTTTATACATATTTGGTATACTAGATGAGTAACCGCGCCTAGCGGCAACGGTGTCTAGTTTTCTGCAAAAATTCCGACGACCCATAAGTTTCTTTCAACAAACTGTATTTGTAGCGTCAATGAATCATTTTCGAATAACTATAATCCTGATGCGTGATTGCATAGCAGCAGAAATATACAGTTTTCAAGAAAATTATGCGGAGTCGATCTAAGTGTGGGATTATATTTCTAATAGGATTGTTTTAACTTTTAAGTTATTAATATTTTAGTAATAATAGATTCAAGCATTACAAAAAGTAACGGTATTATGTAGTTGACAATATTATATTGTAGTTTAGAGGTATAGCCAACGTGTGTGACTACCTTTTCTTGTTTTGTTAGTAATTTAGGCAGTGATAACTATTTTTTTTACATGTGTAGCGTTTATTATTTGGTGTGTGGCTTTTAAACGTGTAACCTTACAAATTTAATATCACCATAATAAGATTATCTTGTACTATCAATTTGCATAGATATTTAAACATTGTTCAAAGCTATTTGTTTCGGGTACAAATAATTATCGCTAAAGATAAAAATACTATTTAATTTTTGTGATTCTAATAAACTTATATAACATTATTGATATACAGGACAAAGGGCTATGCAATATATATTAACTTTTAAAAGACGATTCATATATGTTAGTCCGTTAAGTGATGCAAGATCAACATTTTTCAAAATAATATTATACAAATGAATACGTACATATGTCAAATCAAAATAAACAACAAAAAACTACAATTACTTGGTCAATCATTTTTCCAAATTTGTCACGGGTTCCCCAACTACTTTATCATTTGTCATATAATTTTGTCAAATTTGAAACCTGGTTCGACCCGGGTGGTTCAACCGGTTGAACCGTTCCGGTAAAAAAAACAAGTCGATTTAAACCGCCCGATAGGTTGGGTCGAAAACAAGTCAAATTAAATCGGGTCAACCTGCCGGGTTTCAAGCGTCCCGGGTTTTTGATGTGTATTAATAGTTTCCTTTTGAAATATATGTCTTCAACATTTCCACTTTTAGTTTCAACTTTTCACTTTTTACTTTTTGCCTTTTCCTTTATATATAGTATATAGCAGGGAACTCACGCGTTTTGGCGGCGGGTACCCTGTAACGATTAACCGCATAAATACATCTCGATGAGACCTGATTTGCCAGTTCGTATCGGTTTCAACGGGTCCTCTCTGGTTCATTTTCGGATGGCTTTAATTGGTTAGCCGAACCGGTGGCGACACCGGTTCCCGGTTGAACATGTTGGTTTGGTCCGGTCCAGTTTTCAAAACTATATGTAACATCAACTTGTTAGCTTGTATGAAGTTTTGTGTGTTTTATTAATTTGTATAATGTGTATAATAACACGTACTTTTCATTTTAGGGTGTTTTAAAAATATCATTGATTAGTGTGTTTAATTATTTTATATTTTGGATTATGTTGTAACTTCTTTATATTGTACGTTATGAAAATTTTATTGTACTTTTTAGTAAGAGGTGTTTTAATTGGTTGTTTTTATTTTGTGCTTTTAATTGGTTGTACAATGTGCATAAATTATTGTACTTTTAAGTAATATGGTGTTTTAATAATAGCATTAATTACACTATGCATTTCTCTCTCATTTGACCAATTTCAACAATTCAACTTCTCAACTTTTCACCTTTGACCGTTTTTCTATTATATGTAGTATAGATGTAATATGCAGTGTTATAACTCTTATGATATGAAACATTTATAATGCTAAGAGTACACATGTGATAAATGAATAAAATGCTACCTTAATACTTTTCCATAAAAATGATCATACAAGTCACTTAGTGATTCCCAAATGTAATACAAACTCCGGCATCATGCAATGTGGCTCGGGACCTAATAGAGCACACCCTTCTTAGGTTTCCCCAAACTCGCATTGCATTTTTAAACTAAGCAACATAAGGATTGCTTCTTCCTTCGCCTGCTCCTTTTTCCAGTCATCTTTGTTCCATCTATCATTCTCTTTATCTAGTCATCTTTATTTTTTGTAGCAATCTTTTTTGCACAATCAGACATCATCTCATTTTTTTTGTTTACTTGATGTAGAATTATCTTTGCTGCTATTCTTCATAAATTTTCATATGAATTATTTATCATCATGTACCTTGCAAGCACGTCCATCTGTAAATATTAATAGGTCATTATTATTAGAGACCAATATATACTCGTTTATCACTTGTGATATTATACTGCACTTAAAAAAAATGTGCAACATGTTGTTTGGATTTTGGAGGAACATGTGATATTGTGATATCATAGGTGATATCACAGGTGTATCATCTGTGATATCACAGGCATGTCGACTGTCACACCCTCGCCGGAGGCGGAAACACGAGGTGTAACGGAAGGGAACATAAGCACAAATTAATAGAACATGCCAACATTAATATTTAAAAGAAGGAATACACCATTACAATACCAGTTTAGCCGTCATCGGCAAATATATTACAAAGTTTAGATTCCAAAATATTGAGTTCTTTTACATAATGATTTGTAGTGACAAGTGAAAACTTCATTATGCACGACTTGGTAGAAAAGCTACTAACGATCACCGAAATGCATGAGAGAAAACGGGTCAACTATGAAAATAGTTGGTGAGTAAACACGCTTAGCAAAATAATAAAACTCGTAAGAAATAATCAAAGCTTTCGATTAACGAAAATGGTCCACTAAGCAAAGCGTTGTAAATCCACTCGCCCAAGTTCCGCCATACAAAACTTGCAACCTGTGTGTTCACAACCCACCGCCAAAAGTAGTATGTCTAAAAGTCAAGTATAAACGGTCATAATAGTTCACAATATTGCACCACGTATATAATCATTCGTGGATGCTCCGAACATGAGAGACTTTGCACCGCTCCAACAAGGGGAGACTCCTTTGTCACTCGCCACCTAGGCGAGATTTATTGAGACGCCCACCAATAAGGCGAGACTTTATAGTGATGCTCGAACATGGGAGACTCCTTTGTCACTCGACCACCTAGGCGAGATTTATTGAGACGCCCACCAATAAGGCGAGACTTTATAGTGATGCTCGAACATAGGAGACTCCTTTGTCACTCGACCACCTAGGCGAGATTTATTGAGACGCCCACCAATAAGGCGAGACTTTAGGTCATAGCATGTACGATTCAATAAGTTCAAATAAGTAATAGGTTCGTAATCAAGTTCAAGGATTTGATTCAAGTTCACAAGTTCTAGTCAAAAGAGTTCACAAAAGTAAGATTCAATTTAATTCAAGTATAGTTCATGCATTCATTTCAAATGTAGTAAAGCGGTAAAAGGGATGTGATTACTCACTTGATAAACCGAGGCGATGACAAAAGTGAGTACACCGAGGTATAATGTGATGTGTTAACGGGACCTATCACGAATGATATGATATGCAATGAGTTGCAATGTAATGTTATGCATGCACTTCGTATGTTATTTATACCATTTACGGGTTTTGAAAATATTACTCGTCGTTTAAAAATACTCTTTGACGTCTTGACCCTTCAAAATGACTTTACATGTTTTACGTCAAAATGTCATCCTACAATGGTTTTATAATGATTTTGGTGAAATTAACACTTTTCGTCAGAAAACAATGTCAATCGCATTTTTATAAAAGTAACAAAAATGGCTTCGAAAAGTAGTCGTAAAATGGTGTCGTCGATCGTTAGAGAACGAACTCGACGGTTTTGGAAAGTTTGTATCGATATCTAGAAGTTTCGATTCAGAGTTTTCGTCCAAAAGGTCTCGATCATAAAGATATCAAGGGTTAAAGATAGTGATTTTGGCTAATTGTGTGCGTAAAATAAGTTTCGCCAAGTTTGAACATCCGTAAATAATTTACCATAACTCCGCTTGACAAACAACTTTTTGTTTTGAAAAATATGGTCGGTGAACTTGATTTTACTAGAAGACATTTTGTTCCAAAAGTTTCACATCATGGTTAAAAAACACCGCAAACATGGACGTTATACTACTAAAATACTTGTATCGTAAAAATAATATAGTTTTCGAGAAAATTATAGTTACGGCAAGTTTATAAAACGTGCATATATTTGTCGCTTCAAACCGCTTTCACGATAATATGTCCTTAGCTTCGTATCAAGTAAACTAATATATTTTGATAAGTCGAAATAATTTGTGAAGCTTAAGGCTCGTTTTGACCCAAACAATGTAAAACCGCATGCTAAATTTTCGTAAAATAAACATTTCGTCAAACTTTAAAATTCACCACGGCTTCGTTATAAGTCCGTTTTAATCCGCTCAAGCGCCACGGATTCGCTTTTAAAGTATATTTTCTAAATATCAAGGCCAAAGTTTCGCATCAACAGTAGGTTTTCCAGAAATTCAAACAAGGACAGAACCTATTTATATAGTTATCGAAAATAGTTTTTCTCGGACAAAACCTATTCTAATCCCTTCAAATCAACTCCAAAACTAATCTAATCCTACCATACACCTTCTTAGGGTGTCATGGGTTCCTAATCACCATCAAGACCAAAGAATACCATGGGAATATTTATAGGATGACCAATATGTATATATAACTCAATAAATCATGAAAAATGGTATAAATCACATATCATGCATATTAGTTCCAAAAATGAAAGGAAACATATGAAAATGAAAAGGAAACATGAAAATGATAAAACAAGCTTACTAGTGAAAATGATGAGGTGAAAGTAACAAGGTTTAGCCTAAATACTCTTGGTTTTTATTTCAAAACCTTATATAGAGTATATACTAGATTGATTTGCTTGAACTTGATAAAAAAAATCTTTGATCCCTTCTTGACATCCTCATAAGGCCGGTTTATAGAGAGAAGAAAAAAAAGAAGAGCAAAATCTTGAATAAATGAAAGTGAAATGAATGAAGTAACTAATATGAGTGTAAATCTAGTTATGTAGGAAAAGTCTACCAAATTTTGACTACCTCCCCCCATAGGCCGGATTTTAGGGGATTGGTTCCCAAAAAAATTTTTTTTTTTTTTTTTTATAGTATATATATATTTACTTGTACAAGTATAAGAAAGTGTAAGTAAAATAAAGTTAAGTTAAGGTAAATGGAAGTTTTGGTACAAGTAAGTTTTAATAGGTCAAAATAGAATGTAATGAGATAATAAAATTGTAAATACATTCCTTGTGAAAATTGAGTGATAAAATAATTATCGCATAATTTTTAAGAAAACGACGTAATAATTAAACTTTAACGATTAATGTACCAAATAAATTAGAAACACTAGGAAAACTAAAATATAGTTTTTATAGACTAAATGTAAGTTTAAAATACCTCGGGATCATTTTGAAAGTAACGGGTTAAATATTTAAAATAATAACTCACGCGATAAAATTATTAAATATAAAAATTACGTTAAATGTGAAATGAAATGCCATGAATGAATTAATATGATGCATATATAATTTAAGAAATGACCGGAATTTGAGAATTGTGACATCGACTTATTCTATTTGTTGAATCAGTGGTGGTGATGGAGGAACATGTGATCAATGTTAAACCTATCGGAACATGCACACTCTATCAATTAAGAAAATAAATGCATTACAAATCTAACAGAAGCATGTTACAAGCTCAACATCTATTGTGATTTCTCATATTATCACAACATTCATCACATTATCATAACAATCCACCAATAACTACTAACTACCGCACTTTTATTTGCTAATTTGTCGTGTATCTCATTCTAATGTTGTTCAACTTTTTGGAGGAGAATTTGATATCACAGGTGACATCATAGATGTGTCGGCTTCTTCTTTTTGTTGAATCACGTGTGATATCACAGGTGATATCAGGTATGATATCACTTGTGATATCCAGGTAATATCTCACAGGTGCTATCACCTGTGATTTCACAGATGATATCACTTGTGATGTCACATGTGATATAATATGTGTTTGAGCTTCTTCAGTTTGTTATGAAGATGTTGTGCTTTGTTTAGCCATAACATCTTCAATTTGTTGACTCAACGATATATATTGTCAAATCCTGTTGTAAAACCTATTGAAATACGCACAATGTATCCATTAAATAAACAAATCTAATCACAAATTAAATAATAAGCAAAATCACACTAAATAACTATATGTTTGAAGCAAAATCAAACTTTTTAAGTTGTTTAATCTAACAACTTAAATGATAAGTAATATTGCACTATACCTAAATAGTTTATCAGTAACTAAAACACAATTATCATCCACAAAAAGCACATAAAACATCAAAATTATGATATAAAACAAAGATGATAAAACACATAGTAAATAGTATATCATCAAAACTAAAAAAAATAAAAAAAAATAAATAACTATTTATAATTATAAAACAATAACAATGAAATATCAAAAGTGATACTATACATTACATATAATAAAGCTTAACAAATAAACAAAAAAACTTATCGAATAAATAAAATTTCACAAGTGATAATACAAATATCACTAGTGATAATACATATACACATTTCAACTTCAAATATCATTGGTGATACTACACGTATGATACTTTTCACTCACACATTTCATCAAACACTTGGTGTGCATCCATGTATACAAAGCTAACAGAAATATTATAATATCTCTTGTTTTCAATTAGATCTAACCTCTAATATCTCATATTATCAAACACAAAAATCCTCAAAAAAATTCTCATAAATATCTTTCAAAACACAAATAAAATCCAGATTCAAGAACAAAATCATCACAATCTTCCCATCATCACATTAATCTATCAATTAACGACTAAAAAAAACACAAAAATCTTTATAAATAACAACAAAAACATAAATAAATCACAACAAATAGTAAAATAACAACTAAATAAAGAATTGTAAGCACCGTATGATCATCTTGAGTACGAATCAGTTCGTTTTGAACAGTTTTTCCCCAGATCTGGTTCTACATGCGTTGATTGTTTCATTTTTGTGTTTTTCTTTTTGCTTTTAATGGTTAAAAGTGGTTGGTTTGAAATTTTTATGGTAGTTTTTTTATTTTGGTTAGAGAGAAAAGGAGATTTTTTTGACAGGGAATTTGTGAAAAATGAGATGTCTCGGGTGGGTTTGGTGGGAGTAAATTTGTTGAATTTACATAAATGGCCCCTCCGTGTTTTTTAATCTTAAAAAGTGTTTTTGATCCAACGGTCCAGATATGTTCATTGGTACGTGGTAGATGTTGGGTTTCTAAAATAAATCGCCTCTATAAAATTATTATCGTGATGACTCATAGATATAAAAAGGTTTTGTGGTTTCTACCCCATCAATTTAGGAGAGTCACCCCACCATAAACCAATCGGAACAAATAATCATTATTATTTATTTCATTTATAACATAACTCAATCACTAAACAAGAGTAAATTGCATAAATGATCCTTGGGGTTTGCTCAAATTGCAGATTTCGTCCCTGAGTTTTCGAAAGTGCAGGCGGCCTCCCTGTGAGGAAAAGTTGGGTTCATTTTCGTCCCTGGCCAAATTAAAATGACTGAAATACCCTTGTCTTCATCCTTTTGAATTTCCCTGGTGGTGTGGTCTTTCGCGTTGCCATTAAGTTCTAACAGAGACCATGAGTATGCAGTATGCTAATCCGTTAACAGATCATCACAAATCCTCCAATGATATAATCAAACGACTTCCTATGTGTATGATCAGGATGAATGGTGATGATCCGATGATTGATAGACAAAAGGATTTCGCTAATATATTGGAAAATCGTGGTGTGCACGTCACAAGAAAGTTTTATGAGGATAGTTGTCATGGTGTAGAGACCGTTGATCCCAAAAAGGCACAAATCTTGTATGATGATGTTAAAAATTTCATTTGGAACTGACAGGGAAAAAATCTTCCTATCACTAATTATAATACATGATAAATTGTTGTGATAAGTTTCTTACTTGTCTGTAGAAATTACATAATTCAAATCAAACTTGAGTAAGAAATTTAGCTCATCAACATTACATATGACAACATAACTTGTTTTTCAATTTAGAGTCAAAACATAACTAAAAAATCTTGAATCTATTGACTTAAAAAGTAGAATTTCTTGCCAAGGGGGAAAACATGTGCATTAACAATGACGCTATACAATGTATCATGGATCTGAAATAATGTTTTAAATTCTTATTTTTATTGCAGGTGTGTGTGTATACGAAAGTTTAATGAGTTGGAGTTGGATAAATAGTATGAACGAGGTTTCGAGCCCGCGCGTTGCTGCGGGTGTTTTCCTTAAAGAGGGGTGAACCAGTTTGTCGAAGATAGCAATTTGGAAGTTCAAGCATTTGACCTGCACAACACAAACTAATTAACATTACAGTCCACGTATGAACCAAACTAATAACAACGACTTCCATTTCTATGTATAGGGGAAATGACATAAAATAGTTTATTACGGAGTACCTAAGACTACAGCATGTCAAAATACAATCAATTTTGTCAAAAGACTTACCACAAAATTCTGTTTTTGTCCTTGAAAATCGGCTCTGTTTTGAGCTTTTCTTTATTTGCAGAAAATGGTCCTGTCAAAATCCATGCCAGCCCCTGATGATAAAAAGATGATATAAAAGCTCCTTGTATTAATTTACTAATGTAATGTGGAAAGGTGTAACTTAACATGAAATGTTTGTGATGATCATGCCACATATTTAAGATGTTTCTTATTCGTGTTGTGAAGCATGATCATCACATAGTTAAAAAAAAATCCATTAATCAGCTAGAAATAAAATCCATTTAACTAATTTAAGAAACCTAAATAAAAGTAATCTCGCCATTGCAATTGAGAAGTCTAAGAGTTTTTAGATGGAATTCTATACAGGCCATTATTCTATTTGAATCCCAAATAACACTTAATCTAATAATAAACAATTTGTATATAGTTAGACTTCTTTCAAGACTTATTCGTGAGATTAGAATACAAAGGCAAAAAATATCTTATATTTGATCAACTAAATAACGATTCTTGAAGTTTTCATAGTTACTTGAAACACATTTCAAGTCACTTTAACATTGAAGGGTAACATACTACGTCTTTGTAATAAGAAGTAATACAAATTCAAAGTTAGAAGAGATTAACAGATGAGATCAAGATAGATGTGTACCGAAATTCAAGGTGATTGATAGTAGCAAGAGCGCCAAGACTATTGTAACCGAAACAAACGTGTCAACTCCCAGCTTCTGCTGCCATGTACAGTGTAACCGAGAAGCCCTCGCTGTCAATTGTTTTATGACCTGTTGATATGAAAAAAATTATTTGACCGAACGCCCCATTAACTCTTAAACTACCCATTGCCCTACATTGAGTTCCAAATTAATCAAACAATTGAAGTTTAGCAATATTTGAAAGCTTACTTATTTCTTAGGCCATTATAGACCTTAGCAGCAGCATCCATTGTGTAAACACCGCAACGGCGAGTCTAGTAATATATACAGCTGCAGGTATTCCAGCTCCCTATCAAGTTCAATAAGACCTTATTGGCTCCATCAATTGAAAATTATGAGAAATGTATAAACACGTTTAAATCATAGCAATACTAATGAGGAACAACTCGACTGTAAATGGTAAGGAGGTTTAACATCGTTCGTTGTAACTTGTGACTAAGTAATCAGATTATTCAATGTCATCAACTATTTGGGTAAACTCACATTAATTTCCAGTAGCAAATTTATTTGACCGAACGCCAGGTATGCATCTTGTTTAGCCTACAACACAACACCAAAAAATGAACATATATCAGCGAATCATCAAAGGCAGTCACCCAACTCACAAAACAAAAAGTACCCATTGTTCCAAATAACATAATTAACGAAACCCACAAATCTTATAATCAAATACAAAAACCACATCAAATAAAAATCAATAATTTAACACTCAATTATCCCATAATTCACTATTCCAAAAAACATGATTAACAAACCCCATAAATCTTTTAATCAAATACTTGAAATCCATTAAACAAAATATATAGATTAATTAAGCAAGCGATTACTCATAAGAAATCACCATAGCAATTCTCATACCCATAATAAATAATCAAGATTACACTGTAAAACAAATAGATACTTACCCGCTTTGCCTTATTTATTTAGGGTTCATGGTTTGATGTTTTAAAGGAGCTGTTGAAATTTTTTCAGGGTGTACGATTTGTGTCTCTGAGTGTGGTTTTTTTTTCTTTTGATTATGGATGAATCTGGAATGAGAAGAGTGTGTTTTGTGTTCGTGTGTTGTGGGTTCTGGAACATCCGCTCCATATTATTTGATCATTTTGGCGGGTATGGAATTTTCTAGGAGATAAGAAACTTGTAGAAAGTAAAATGAATGATTGTGGATGAAAAGGCGGGATGTGATTAGTGAGCACTGTAGCTATATATAGTGAGCACTGTAGCAACTTTGCTACAGTGTTTTGCCTCACTTTCATTTTTGGGTTTTAGTATATAGATATAATATAATGGATTTTATTTAAAATAATTCAAGTGGAAATTCAAAGGGGATGAAGACGAGGGTATTTCAGTCATTTCAGTTTGGTCAGGGACGAAAATGAACTCAACTTTTCCTCTCAAGGAGGCCGCCTGCACTTTCGAAAACTCAAGGACGAAATCTGCAATTTGAGCAAACCACAAAGATCATTTATGCAATTTACTCACTAAACAATTATTGGTATCATATTTAATTATTTTTTTGTTTCTTACAATTAATCATTATATAATATTAGTAGCTTTGCACTTTTTTTTAACAGTGTAGCTTTGCACTTGAGCCAAGAAAAAAATAATATATAAGTCCACTGTTTAGGCGTATGGTCATATTCATTTTAATTCCTTTCATTTTATATCACGTGATTAAATATGAGATAGTAGCATCCATTTAAAAATAAAATAAAAAATAAATAAATAATGCGCATTTTAAAACTAAACGCGCAATATTTTGGCTCAAGTTACTATGGCAATATTTTGGATGGAAAAGATGTAGTAGAGTAAAAAACGTTAGTGTTCAAAGCTTTTTGTACAAGCAGAATATTAAGAAAATTAGAAGTACTAAATGCTAAATATTTAGGCAAGATATTCATTTAATTTGCAGAAGTTAAATATTTAGGCAAAATATCAATACGTTCACTAGGATAGAACAAGGGCACAAGTACCGGTTTACATTACATACGAATGGGCTATAAAAATGTTTACACAAGTAAAGTAAAAAAGTATGATCTAAGAAAGGGGAACCAAAATAAATTAGTCAGATTTTTTAAAAAAAAAAATGTAAACTTGGCGAGACATCTCAACTCACATGTATCTTTTAGTGCCCATCAACCCTACCCAACAAAGGTTTGATCTTGTGAAATACGATCGATCGCGACCCACACACGTCGCTAGTCCAGATTCGAACTTGCGCCATTACAGCATCACATGGATGGGCCCGGATATTCGCGGTAGTTGGTGGCCATCTGCGCTAGACAGATGGTTAATTAGTCAGATTTTACATTTTACAAAAAATTGATTTGACTTTTTAAAATGAGTGAAAAGTTAATAATTTGGTTGAAAAATATTGATAGTTGTAATTCATCGGCTCACAAATTTTGAGGTGACAAAAATAGGTTAAAAGTTGGTCAAATGGGGTGTAAACCATAAGACCCTATAAAAACAATGGGAAGTGATTTGCACATTCTCATTAATTATTGGAACACTCATTTTTATGCTTTATTTAGTTGTATAAAAATCACACTGTGCTTTATTTGTTTGTACTATGAGTGTCATAATTAATATATTGAATGTGCAAATCACTTCCCAAAAACAATATGAGAAGTGATTGGCACGCCTAAAAGTTATGCCTAATTTTGTGGCTAAACATGTGTGGCAACAATTCATTGGTTGTATCAACCGGACCCACTTTTTCACAACCCAATGAGGGAATGACACATAAGTTAGACACAAAATTAGTCATGTCTTTTAAGTCTCCCAATCATTTTCAAACAATATATTATCATAGCATCCGTAGCTGCTAATAATAAAAAGAGTATTGCTACATCCACATACAATTTACAAAAACAAATTCAGACAAGGAGTTGTCAACATGTGATTGGTGTATTTTAATATATTTACTCTTTTTTATCACACCAATCACACGTTGTCAACTTTTTAAGTCTCCCAATCGTTTCCAAACAATATATTATCATAGCATCCAAAGACGTAGATGCTAATAATAAAAGTATTCTACATCCATCTGATTCTAAAACAAATTCACACGCGAGTTGTCAACGTGTGATTGGTGTATTTTAATTTTTTTTTTTTTTTTTTTTTTATCATACCAATCACGTATTACAACATTTGTGTGAATTTGTTTTTTTTTTAATTATATGTAGATGTAGCAATACTCTAATAAAAAACTGTATCCATTAACCTTTCATAATTTGGTTGATGTTTATATACATGAAGTTTGGGATTTTTAGTGGAGATTCAGATCCAAGTTTAAATTCTAAAGATAGCAAATTTGGAGATAATTCTAATGAGCCAAATTCAGTTGGTTTTGCACGAAGCTTAGTCGTTTTAAAGGAATGATTGAAAAAATATCATCTTGGCGTCGTTTTTTTGTGGGCGTGACAAATTTTTTTCTTGTGGGGTCTTTTCTTTCAAATTTATCCTTTTAAGCCATTTCTGAAATTTTGGACGTTTTTTCCCTTTAGTTAATAGAATTTTTTTTTTTTTGAAAAAATGTCACATACTACCCTAAAAAGAATGAATTTGAAAGAAAAGTACCCACAAAAGCAAAAAAATTTATTCGCTACCCACAAAAGAAAATAATGACAAGTATAATATTTTTTTTAATTATTTGCCCTTTTCTAAACGAGCCTATGAAACATAACATATTTTTCCACATATAATCATCAAAGCAAATGTGTGGACTAATTAACGTTGCTTTTCGAAAACGTTTTCTACAAGTTTATGTTTATGCTTGCAATGTGCTGAGTTGAAAAACGAAGGTAAGACATTAAAACCGAAATATCTTCTTATTGTGTAGTCAACATGCAAGTGTAGTGTTTCTTTGGTACATATAGAGTATTTATTACAAAGTATGAAAGTATAGCATATATCAAAAGGCTAGTAACTCTAGTTAATCGAATCACATGTACTGATTTCTGTCATATCATAAACTTATTTATTTATTTATTTATTTATTTTTTCATATTTGACCCAAATTAATTGGGAGGTGCCAATAATAACAAAGAGCTTGTTTGGCAAATAACAAGACAATAAAAATTATTTCTTGACCAATTTAACGATAAATATTTATATAAAATTAAACGAGAGGAAGTTAGTTATTGGAAAAGAATATAACACATGATATAAAATTATTACCACGAAGACTCATAACCTCATTTGATAATATTTTTATCAGCTCAAAAGAATTATTGTTAACTCATTATCATCTTTGTTTTGTCGCCTAAACTTAAACTAGTAGTACAATAAATTCATGTCATATTAAATAGTTTTCCAAAAGACTTGAACACATTTATCTATACTACATTATAAAGGATTTGGGACTTCCTATAAAAGGAAGTCTTAAAATTTTAAGACAAAAAACATTACTATAAAAGGAAATTTAGAAAATTAATTTAAAATTTAAAAATTTAAGTCTCATTTAAACCATATAGTAAACTTCTCCAATAATGATATATTTTAATAGAATTGTTTATAAAAAAAGGTCACTAAACTTATAACCACTCATCTAATATTAAAATTTGAAAAATAAAACTGCTTACTATTTATGCTATTAATAATATAGACGTTTTACTTTTGAAAAACATGTATCTACTACGTTATAAAGTACTTTGGGCATGTTAAATAAAGAAGGTTAAAAATAAAATAAAAATATTCGCCACTAAAAAATAATCAGCTGACCGCCTGTCGCATCACATGCTTGACTTCTAGCTTTTATTTTTATGGGTGAATATTGTTACGTACATTAGCCACATACTCACATTTAAGATTTCAACTTGAACTAAAAAAATCTATTTTGTTGAACAAAAATACAAATTCACACTTGTATAGATCGATATCAGAAAGAAAAATGTGCTTAATTTTATCATATCAATATATTGAAAATGACGATCAATAATTCTTAAGATTCGAGTGCTAGCGGGTGAGAAAGCAACAAAGTAGATAAGGGTGACTTATGAGCAAATTATTGGACTTTTGCACCTATTGTGATCCTGATATCCATTGTCGATTTCTCGTGTAGTCGTATTCACAGTGACGAACACGAAACTTCACGACTAGTTTGACAAAAAAATCAAGGATTTTCCGTCGATTTAAATTTTTTTGGAGAAACTATGTAATACAAGATTTAACTTCATGATTTATGAAATAAACATATAACTCCATAACCATCTACGTGACCTACACAAATGAGCTAAAGTGAATTAGTGACTTTGGGCCTAAAATTTATTTTTAATTATATATATATAATTGACTATTGCCAAATTCAATCATGCATGTCTACATCGAAGATGACATGTTTGTCTTCGGTCTTTTTATTTTTATCCCGATTATGATATTTTGGTTTTAAGTGACTGCTGATGTTATTAATTACGGAGTAGTTATTACCGTTCAAGAATAACTTTGTTGATTTCTTGTGACATTGATGATGTTAAACCATTTTTATTAATATTGACAATATGTGTAAAATCCTACTAGAAGTTTGTTGTTTGTTATATAGTGATGGACAAGACATTGAGTTATAGTACTAGAGGTGGCAAAATGGGTAGTAGGGCGGCAATTAAATGGGCTTTTAGAATGGCAGAATTAATTCAGAAGCTAAAATTCAGGAGGCAAACCAAAATATTATGTTATTATCTAATCGCTTAATAAAGGCCTAAACGATGAAATAAATTCTTAAACGTAATATCTTATTTATATTTCAAAAGTTAAATATATTTTGTAAAAAATATTTTTAAAGCGATCGTAATGTTCTGATTAAGAAATAAAATGTGTCCGTTAGTCTTATTTAAGTTTTCGATATGGTTATATGTGCTTGATTTCAAAAAGGAGAGGCTTAAATGTCTTAAATCTTTTAAAAATGTGTCTATTTAGCCTTTTTTTTTGCTTTTGGGCACATTTTGCTACCTCTAAGTTATACCAACCACAAATATCGTTATCGTGAGTGTGGATAGCTTGGTCATTTTTGTTGACATGTACGTGTGTTATGTATTCACACGGGTTGTTTGGAGTAAAATTTCAAATGTATTATCAGCCTGTTTTTTGGCTTAACGGTATTTGAATATATGGAAGAGTGTGAATATCTCCTAAACAAGTGGTTACAAGAGTTAAATCATAGTCATCTAGATTCAAAGTTTATGTTCTAACAACAAGTGTAAGATTTATTTATGATGAAAATGTTAGGTTTCATTTCAAAATGAAAAAGAGAAAAGGTGTCATGGTTTCAAGTTTTATACATATTGTATAGAGACACACGACTTTTCCGTTCGATCCTCTACGGGGTATATATAGGGTGTAACATCCTCCTACTTAGATTACGATATTATGTTTTTTGTTCGTAAATTCAAGATTTTGCTTTTGTGGCCTCATTTGAAAACACAGATCACCTAAATCAGTGCTACTTTCAAATGAACACGCTTAACTGTACAGTTCTTGAACCCCAATCGTTGTAGACCACAAAATGTGTTATTTCATTGTAAGAAGAATGTTATCTTATGAACTCAACATCTTTGAAGACCATAGCCAATGTAAAATTTGTCTAGGATGTTATGTAAGGGTATACTTCATGCCAAGATGGAACCGAATGTAGTTCGAGCCATG
Organism: Chrysanthemum lavandulifolium; assembly: GCA_022545495.1. Lineage (NCBI taxonomy): Eukaryota > Viridiplantae > Streptophyta > Magnoliopsida > Asterales > Asteraceae > Chrysanthemum > Chrysanthemum lavandulifolium. Next base: position 61,282,822 of record CM040242.1, read on the forward strand.
GCTAATATATCTTAACAAAAGATATTTTGTATAGATTCAACCAAAATTGAGAAGATATTTGTAACTTCAATACAAAATTTGTGGATCCTACATCACATAACCTACCCATTTGAGGTCAGATCGATCAACAATAAAATGTTATCTACTCTAATGTATGCGTAGAACACATGCCAGCCTTGTGATCATAAATTCTTTAAGTTGATATAGTTTGATATAGGTGTATTCTATATTGAAGTATTGAATCGATTTTGTTCAGAATGAATATAGTGGTATAATTTACTATATTTTTGCTTATTATAGCAAACTTAGTACATGAGAAAATCGGAACCCATAAAAACATTATATTCATGACTTCACGAGGAGTTTTTTTTTGCACTTAGCCTCGACGAGACACTTTTGATCGTTACTCTTTACTGATGTTCTTTCTAGCCATCTGAAAATCCTTGTACGTTAGTCCTTTTGTTTCGATCAAATCATTGCGACTTTGAATCAAGTTCTGGAATAAAGGTTAAACCAAGATTAGCGAACGTATCAAGGTATTGTAATTAAACAATTATCAAAGTATACAATTATTACAATGGTGGACCACTTAACACATGAATACTATATGTTGTCACTATATAATTAACGACTATAATGTTGGACCACTGAATAAAAGTTCATTGGCTCAATTAATCTTTAAATAGTGTCACCTTAAATCATAAAGTTATATAATCATAGATAATTAAGACCATCTGGATGCTTATTATCAAATTAGTGATAGCTTTATCCAATAAGTCCATTTTGGTCGTTGAGTAACTATTTTGTCATCGACTATCATTATTTTTTAAAATTTGAGTTATTAGTTTTGATAAAATACCAACTTCATGTGATGCAAGAAAGATGGTTTTGGTCGTTAGAGGGCTCAGGAGCTTTTTCAGTTGCTTCGGTAAGGAGGTTTGTTGATGACAACATGTTATCAGGTGCTTCTTCTAAAACTTGTTGGGTAAAAGCTGTTCTTATTAAAGTAAATGTTCATGCTTAAAAAGTTAGTTTAGATTGTTTACCAACTCGGCTTAATATTTCTCGTAGAGGAATGGATATCCCGTCTATTATGTGCCCTACATGTGGTAGCGCAGTCGTCAGTCGAGTCTACAAGTCACATTTTATTTGCATGTTCTATGGCGAGAGGTCTTTGTCGTAAGATCTTTACATGGTGGGATATTAATCATTCGGAGATTTCTTCATACGAGGAGTGGCTAATTTGGGTTTCGAGTATTCAGCTTCCTTCTAATCGTAAAGAAATATTGGAAGGTGTTTTCTATGTCATGTGGTGGCTTGTATGGAGTTTTCGGAATACATCTATTTTTGGCTCGAGCAGTCCTTCCAAAGCGATTTTTTTTGATAATATAATGGCTCGTTTGTTTTATTCGTGTACATATAGATGCAAGGCGAATTTTAGTTGGGTAGATTGATTAAAAAATCCTTATCTTGTAACCTTATGATGTTTCTTTCTTGTCTAGCTTCTTGCTAGTTGCTTAACAAAAATCCGCCGTTAAAATTATTATTGTTTTTTTTATTATTATTATTTTTAAATACCAACTCAAACAAAGCAAAATTACATGTGTTTTGCATATTACCAAGCCAGCTTCATAATGAGTAATAACTGGATTTCATAATATGTATTTGAAAATTATTATTATTATTATTATTATTATTATTATTATTATTATTATTATTTATATTTTATTTAATCAGCAACAATATTTACTAAACAAGCAACTTCAAAATGGTGTTTTGACAGTTCCAAATCTTCCAAAATGAATCAGAAACAATACACTCAACTAATCAACATCTAAACAACATATGGTTATTGATTCACATTATACATGCCTCATGAAATCACCAATTCGTCAAAAGGATTGGATAACATTCCTTTTGATGTTATACTTTAAGTGTTGTTGAATGATTAAAAGCATGTGCCATGGTGTCGCAAGTTAGAAAATCCCGATTCGAAATGATATTTTGATGTTAGACTTTTAAACATACGTATTGAGTTTGAAACTTGCATGCTACAAACTTTAGAGTCATTTGTTTAGTTATATATTTCCTATATTAAAAGAAAAAAAGGTCAAAGTTATATTATTGAATGATGAAAGTCAGGGTTAGTTCAAATGTTAAAATGAATGTTGAAAAAGCCATAAGGAAATAATGCATGTGCTTAATACCATGCGTGGTTGTACAAAAAATAATGCATGCGATTCAAGCTTGTGGCGTTACATCTTTGGGGAAGTAACCTATACACAAATGGAAACTATTGCAAGTATCAAACAATATCATCACAAACAACAAGATGGGTCTTGCAGTGTTTACAGCTGTAGATATTGCAAGTATCAAACAATATATCACCTACAAAAAACGCACACACCTCAACACATTATCATCTCTCATCTCATCTCCAGCACAACTATCAAAATAAGTAAATCTCAGCCGCCGCCACCACCAAGTCCTACCCACATCGAACACTCACCCTCATCGAGACCCGTACTACTGATAAGGATTTAAAACGTACACTTTTAAATCGCCCACTTTATATCCGTTACTCTTTAATTTCGTTCCTTTTCACTTTTTAGGTCTCTTGAAGGCAAAATGCTTGAATGATGCTTATTTGGACGAAAATGAGTGAATATGTGAAGAAAATGGCTAAAGTCGAGATCAAGACACTCGTCAGTGCTTGAAAATGCGGCGGCCCCACACAAAGCGGCGGCGCATTCCCCGATTTTAATGACGACACAATAGTGAAATTGCTATTTTACACCGACGACGTCATGCTTTGAAGAGTAAGGCGTCACGAAGACTTTTCATCCCGCACGCCCTAGATCCGCATTCGAACGACGTTAGAGCTAAAGATGACGACGTCACAACCACAACGTGACGTCCCCAAAGTTGACTTGGCGAAGACGAAACCCTAATGACGGCGATCGGCGTCCACAATTACAAGGTGACGCCGTCGCGGTTGTAAATTGATGGCGTACCTCCGATCGGTCGAAGGACCCCTTCGACCTCGGTCGAACTTGCATTACGAAGACCCAGTCTTTCTTCATAAGTCATTGGTGGCGTAAAACCATTCATCATTGACATGGTTACCGGTTGGAATCGCCACCAAGGCTATGCCGCCGGTGTCTTCTCTGAAGGCGCCAAGACAAAGGAGAACCTTGACTTGGTCTTCCCCAGCTCTCACTATTTCCTTAGCTTCCCGCCAAGGCCGAGATAGTGGGATGAAGCCTAGCGGTTACCACAAACCGGGGGCCCCATGATCTCCTAAACGTGTCTAACACTTCAAGCTATTTTCTTCACCTATAAATAGATTGGACGAGTCATTTCAATGGTCTGCTCACTCAACACGGTGATTTCACATACTCCATATTATTTACAACACATATCACATACTTACTCACGCCGGAGGTGGTTCGCGAGGCCCAACCCTGCGAATCACTTAACGAAGTGTCTACTATTTCTTATTGCAGATTGGCTACAAGTTTGGCGCGAAGCATATCACCCTCATACCCTTCGATCACCATCGAAGGCACGGTTGTCTGGTTATTGTACAATCGGTGGTGCCATCCGTGGGACCCGCTACTATTGGTCACGTTATTCCAAACTTACACCCGGTCGATCACTCTCACTGGTTTCACGGCATGAATCAAGGAAGAGAGGATACACCTCCCGGGTTTCTCGACCTTGACACCAATCGATCAATGATCCTAACAACCTTCCCAATATAACCGCATCCACCTTTACCACACGATATCACCCGAAATAACTCCCAACAACCATGCTTCACATCGGCTAACCGTGAACCGGTAATCGATCCGGCGTTTGTCGAAGCTAACATCGAAGCATTAGAATCTTTAATGAGGGCTAAAAGGAGGCAAGCTCGGAATGTGGAGATGCGTAGGGAGTTAGAATACTCAGCGATGAGTATGACGAAGAGTTGAAATGGAGGCTAGGCCCTGGCTCACAGGGCTACGCTCGGTGCTAAGGATAGGGTCTCCGAGCGACCAAAGGTCGGTGGAAGGTCGGTTGGTTTTGAAGATGTTCCGGGAGGGCTCGGCAGAAGGAAGGAGCGATAGAAGGCTCCAATGGAAGGAGTCACCGAAGGGATACTACGGAGGTTAATTTGCCACCACTTTTGGCGGCTCATCCGGGAAGAACTAAGGTGGGGTTCGTTGCGGCCTTCTCACGCATCCGGCGTGAAGGAAATCCATCTCAAATGAATGGGAGGAAATCTTCCTCCTCATGGTATGTATCGATAACGCTACACGCGTGGTTCGGGTCGAAGGAACTTCCTTTTCTTGAGCAAGTTTTATAACACCCTAGGTAGTGAACCTAATCGTTGTAGTGTAGTATTAGGGTAAGCCACGGGTATTGATATCGTTCTCTGGGGAATAGGAATGCTAGTGAGAAGTTACTACGCTAAGGTTGGGGTTGAGGAAGATTATTTTTATCTTTTTATGTTTTTAGGAATTAGAAAGGTCGAATCTCGGGGTTTGGATTTGGGGTTGGTATTTCTCTGATTACTCTACTTGTCTAATTATCTAGTCTAAGGTGTATGTAGTCTATGTCTAATTATTGTGTGCTCGTATGATAGTTTAAAGATGTGTTTACTTAGGTTTTATTACTCCTTAATTATCTCCTATTGATGGTTGAATTGTCACGTCCTTATTCTTAATCGCGTTGTGTGTCTAAAGTCGTAGGGTATGCGTTTGTCCCTAACTCTTTGAAACTACCAAAGGGTCTCGTCTACAAAATCTCTAGGAATTATAAACTCTAACTCTAAGATACTCTTTGGATGGTTTAGCCTACAACTACTCTAGGTGTTATAGTCTAAGGTTTACAAAGATTAATCAAGCATTAACTACACAATGAATGACCTATCGCATTACTAGATCATTAACAATTAAGATAAGAGACAACCAATCAATATTCAATAATTAAGTTTCATATTCCTAGCAAACACATAAGTAAATTAGCCGGACATGGAGAACACGCAAGCATACACACAAATAATTGAAGACATAATTGAATTAATGAAGTAAAACACTTATCTTGTGGTAAGATAGGGTTTGGAACCCTAAAATATTGTACAAGACAGACCTTGGTTCGGTTTAGGTTTTTACTCCAAAGACTACACTCTAAAACCGAAAAATTCGGATTCTATATATAATATTACAATCGCGACGGCGCACCTTTGATTTGTGACGCCGCCGTACCGCCGCCATTGGGGTTTCGTCTTGGCCACGTTAGTCTTGCGGCGGCATCACCTTATGCTTGTGACGCCGTCCCTTCGCCTCTCGACGCCGTCGGATCAAATCTAGGCCGTCCGAGTTGCGACGACCTCTTCTTTTAAAGCGACACCGTCGGCGAAAATAAGCAATTTGGCTCTTGGTAGTCACGTAGTGCTCCGACGGCATCGCAATTAACACCGACGTCGTCCCTTGTATTTCGCACTTGAGTGTCTCGATTCTTGACTTTGGCCATTTTCTTCGTATATCCGCGCCTTTTGTCCAAATAAGTGTCATTCCAACAATTTGCCTTCAAGAGACCTAAGAAGTGAAAAGGAACGATATTAAGTAATAACGGATACAAAAGTGATCAAATAAGGGCTTAAACGACCCTCAAAAGGTACATTTAAAACCTTATCAAATATCCCTACACTTGGTATTTGTTTGTCCTCAAGCAAATGTGCTTTTAGCCAATTAATTTATAAGTTAGGGGTCATGAAGCATTGGTTTAGAACAATCCACAACACATATAAGCCTCGCAAAAGTCATAACAAGCACGGAAATTACATACTAGCACCTCACATGGGGTGTTTGGATAGTCACATCTCTCGGGTGTATATGAAATATAACAAGTTGGAAATGGAAGATAAACACTCATTAACCGGTCCTAGTACATAGATTACCATAGGCTAGAGAATAGATCAAACCTCCATCGCTTTGGCGTAAGCACCTAGGAAAGACTATCAAAGAGGTCTTTAAAGGGTTGTAATGTTAGGCTTACGGTAGGGAAACAAAGGGTTTGGTGGGATAGGCTATTTAGTGGTGGCAAGTCAAAAATCTTTATGTTACAAGCATACGAAGAATGGCGTTGCTAAGCCAAGACTCGACACTCTAAACTCTAGATAACTGAAACAAACAAACATAAATTTAAAGATAGATGTAGGATGGTAGCCCGTTCTTTTTTTTTTTTTTTTTTTTTTTTTTTTTTGAACACTCAATTTTTTCTTCTCTCTTTTCTATTTTTTTCGATTTTTTTTTCATACACTTTTACTCTACCATCCTCTACGGTAGCATAAAAATGATAGGGATTTATAGGCACATCCCTACACTTGAGTTTTTATTACTCTAACACTAATTTGACCCGAATTGAAAAGATCAAAACACTTGGGGTGCGTTATTACGCAAATAAGGGAATTTAACGTTCCTTCCGTCATTCATAAACTTTAACTTTTCCATAAGTCCCAATCGTCCCGTAATATACAAAGGATATGACTCGACTTAGCAACTCATGCAAGCAACTAGATAATTGAACTAAGGGTTTGGGGTGATAACAATAATGCACTAAAAGTGAGTGCATACAAGGTAGGCTAAGGCGATTTGGGTGTACATTTGGGGTGGGGTGTAAACAATGCTCTTCATTGATATTCCGAAAAAGCAAACATCACGAGAACCGCGAAAAGGATAGGCTCGAGGGGTTAACTAGGGTATCGTGTACTAAAGATGAGTACAACGCAAATGTGTGGGGGAATTACTCAACCAATGTGGAAGAAGTAATTATATTACGGGTATCAAACAAGGGTTATCCTAATGCCTCTTATCATTTAGTTATTCCTAACTACACAAGTGTAGTCTTACTAGCGATCTCGGGATGCATCACAAAACAAGTTCTAGAATCTAATATACTACCGGTTCACATTCTAAGCATTAAAGATGAATGCTTTAATTCCTACTAATCTAAGGGTGATCATCACATTTTGGGTGGAATTTAGGTGGTAAAGGGTTTTTGTGCTTGATTGGTCCTAGACTAGTCATCTTTATATTAGCCAACCACTTGTGAATGGTCAACCATAAAAGTCAAACTAATCTAGGACCAAAGACAATTAAAATCCATGGGAGTATAGTATTATATCCCCGGGTCGTTAAGTCCCAACGAGGTGTGTAAACGTAATACAACGATCGTGTCTTGAAATGATACTGAATATACAAAAGCAGGAATCGATTGACTAACACTAGGAATGTGAATAGTAATAGCTCATCACGCCTATGTCGTTAAAAAACGTGCAATCGAAACCTAAAACGTAAAAGATATACAAACGCACGTTTAACTTAAATTAAACGTAAACTTAAAAGTTAATTAATATAAATTAAAAATGAATTAAATGTATTTAATAATGAATTAAATAATAAGAAAATCTAAATTTAACTTAAATAAATGAAATAAAGAATCTGAAAAAATCTAAAATATAATAAAATAATTTTAAAACTGAAAATGTATTTTTTACACTATTAATCTATTTATTATCAATTATTTACTATTATTAAGTATTAAAAAATATTATTGATTATTAAAAATAATAAATGAATAAAGAAAAATCTGAAACTTTTTACATAATTATTAAATAAATAAATGAACCTAAGAAAAATATAAAAATTATATGTACTTAATGAAAATAAGCTAATAAGCAAATAAGCTTCTAAGGAGAAGCTATCACTTAGCTTTAAAGTGGATCTTTTTGGCTTTTCTTTTTCTGAAACTAAATATATACTGAAGCTGAACAAGTTAAATGAAAACAAAAACTTACAAACCTAAAAATAAGCAAATCATGAGCTTATTACTCAAGACAGTCAAGCATAAGCTTGACTGTTGAGACTTAAACTTAGAATAAGCTTGGAAAAAGCTATAAACAGGAAACAAAAGATAAAATAAGATAAACACAAGTCCAATGGATAAATATAAACAATAAAATGGACTGAAATGGTGCACAAGTGTGAGCTTATGGTTTAGACAGTTAAGCTTTTTGGGCTTAACTTGGATGGAATGAAAGCTTGTAAAAGCTTGGTATAAGCTCCACACTGGAAAGTAAAAGAAAAATAATATGTATACAAGTAATATGAACAAGTATGCACAAGCTGGTATACTGACAATCACTCATAAGCTTGGTATAAGCTAGTAAGCAATTCTGCTGAACCATTGCACTCAGAAAATGGACAAGTCAAGAAGCTAGTTGCAGCCCTAGCAAATAAGTCGCTAGGGAAAATTAAGCATAGGATCTAAAAGTTAAGCGAGATAAGCTCCACAGTGGAACTAAATCTCACAAGCTCATGATCACTAAGGAGCTTCTAGAGTCATTGGTAATGGTGTAAGTTCACTGAGTTCTCAGTGGACTGTTGGGAATGGGCAAACAACAAACTCTAAATTAACTTATCAAATGAACTCATGAAAGCTCAACAAACACTAAAACACTGAGTATGATTGGTTAGCCTCATATGAAGCCGAAGATCACAAGCTCAAGTTCAATGAGGAACTTTTCATGAGCTTGGGAAAACAACTCAACCACACAGTTTGCTTCTGTGTGGTGAGTTTGGTTGTAACAAAAAGGGTGAAAGTGATTAAGCTATCTAATAAGCTACAACTGAAAAACAAGCATACACATAACAAATAAGCCACAAAGGCAACACAAATAAGCCAAATACACTGGATAGGGCCAACTCCACAAGCTTTTGCAAGCTCATGGTTTTAACAGTCCTAACCAAGGTGCAGGGCAAAAACAAGCTATAAAATAAGCAGTCAAACATGGAAAATAAAAATTATCAAAAATATATCTAACAAGATTAGCAACAAATCATAAAACTCTAAAAGCATTAAACATAAAACTATGAAACAAAGACATAGGAAAATAAACAATTAAATCAAAAACAGGAAAACTAGAAATTTAACTTTTTAGTTTATGATCAAAGTTGACTAAGGTGAACTTTGATCTGATTCTAATGATGTAATATGGTATACTAAACAACATAAACATGAAATAAAGCAAACTAAACAACATTAAAACAGATATGCAAGATTATTAGATCTAACAACCTCAAAGTTCTCATATCTAGATTGTCAGTGTCAATTTGACTTTCTAACATGCTAAACCCTTTGGTTAGTATTTCATTGAGTCAAATAGGTTCCATATAGTGTAAATCAAATAGGAACAACACCATTCACAACCATTTTCACAGCTTCATTATTAAATCCAAACAACCTTTTAATGGACTGTTTTGAGGTTTTTCAAAGTAAAAGATTATGTAAACCAATTTCATCAAATCCAGGGGTCACAATGTGTCAAATCAGACCCTTTTAAGCATAAACAAGTGGTCACAAATGTTCAAACCTAGGATTGTCAAAAACTAGCATATGGACAGTCAAGTGCAATATCAAACCACAATCAAATCCAAAACATAACAACCTAATATAAAGCTATAATATCATTAACAAACAGCAAAGAAATATAAAAACATGAAAATTAAAGCATCTAAAGCACTAAAACAGTAAAATGCAAAAAATGGTAAAAATTAAGCTTACAAGTGAATCCAAGTGAAAATGAGAACCATGGTCACGAACACATCCTAAGGCTTTCCACAAAGCTTTAAACCAAAGGCACTCCACAATTAACCTTGCTCCATGCGGTTCACCAAGATCACTTCATTATTTTGGATTTTCATTGTTTTCTTGATTTTTAGAGTTTTCCGAATTTTAAAGACTAAACTTGTTTTAAGGTTTCTAAAAGCTTCAAAGCTTTGTCGGGAGCTTATATGAGCTTAAAGAGTCCATGAAACAACTACATAACAAGAATTTAAAGTGACTTGAAAATTAAAGGTATTTAAAGCAAAAACTTGAAACTGAAAGATACTTGAAATTAAACTGAAAATAAAGGTTCATTACACTAATTTAAGAAAGATTACAACATTGAAAGCAATAAAATGACTTGAAATTAAAGAAAGCAGTAAATTTAATTAACTACGTGACCTAGGCTAATCCAAAGGTAGTCTTCTTCTCTTCCTTCTCTTTTCTTTTATAGCATTCTGAGTTCCCACTAGCATTCTAGTCAAATCCCACTTTAATTTGTGTCCATTGGATAAGCAGAAATCATCCTAGCCATTTAAAGTACTTTTGGCGCCAAAAGTCATACTAGTAGATTGAGGCAGTTCTGCTGCAATTAATGCTTCTTGTTCATATGTAGAGGTGGAGGGGACATGTTTGGTGGGTTTATGGGCTAGGGGTTGAGGTAGAAAGGAGTGGGTAGACAAGTGGTGGAAACCATGGTGGTTTCTGGTTTTGGCGGGGTTGTGAGGTAGAAGAAACAGAAGGGTGGGTTTGACTGGGAGTTGACCCGGTTTTATTATAAAGGGGTTGGGCTGGTTTGTTGGGCTGGATTTGGATTTGGGTTTATGAAGTAATAAAGATCCGTTTGGTTTATAGTGTGTAGAAGCCCAAGGACTAAAGTTGTAACTTCAGAATTCTTGAAGGACTAAACCTGTAATATTTCATAAGTTATCACAAGGACTAATAATGCCAAGTTTGCTACACCAAAGGACCTTTGTTGTATTTATTACAATTTAAAACACCCGGGGGATCTTTTATGACATTTTCAAAAGTTGAGGGGGTGAAATTGTAATTTTCCCAAAAGTTATCAAAAGGTTCCAAATTGTAAGTTATGAATAGTACAAGGGTATTATTTGATAAATTATACTTTTTAAATACCCAGGGACTAATTTTGCCAATTTTGAAACTTGAGGGGTAAAAGTTGCCAATTGTAGAAAACTTTCATCCAGGGATTATTTGTGAACACGTTTGATATCCAATGGACTAAAGTTGACTTTTCTTTCATTTTAAACCTTCAGGGACTAGTTTTGTTAATTTGTGAAACTCCGGGGACTGAAAATGACAATTTTGTGAACTTTGATCATTTTTCACTTGTTTTCAATCTTTTTGTACCTGAATCACATAAAAACACATTTCAATGATATTTGTGACATTTATATAGTCATTTGTGTGTTTTTGGACGTTTTTGTGGGTTTAAATAATATAAAATATATGTGTATTCAGACACATATCAGTGCTAGTCATGTAACTTCCTATCCGTGAGACGCTTTTGTTAAGACCAATGGCCCACTCCTATATCTCATGAAAAATTTTAAATTTTGTGCCAAACTTACCCTAACCGACATTTTCTCATGGTTTATTACACAAATACAATTGAACAAAGCAAATAATCAAGGATAAGCATAGTTTCAAAGTTCCGTTTTGTTTTCCTCCCTCACACTTAAACCGAACATTGTCCCCAATGTTCTCCGAAAGTATCAAAGTTATGATAATAGAAGGTAATGAAAACGAAAGAAACTAATACTCCCCGATTAGCTCGGTAGGATCCGTGTAAAGTGGTGGTTAAATCCTTTTCAAGAAGAATGTATGCGTGAAAAGCTCCTTCCAATCTTTTGTATCTTCTTCTTAATAAATTAAACCTCGCACACTTGATGAAAACAAACGAAACCTTCACGTAAAATCGGCGGTAATAATATATATAAGACTCTATTAAACTAGGATATAATGCTTGTGGAATGGATGTTTACGCACTTCGGAAAATTAAGACACGGAAAATTCCAAAATTTATAAGTAGCTCGTAAAACGAGATAAAAGTAATGTTGTTTTACTCCTTCTCGGCCGTCGGTTGCGATCTGACGCCGTCAAGTTATCCCGACAAAAGCGGGTCTCGAAGTTTACGAAAAAATTCGGAAAATTTACATCTTTAAAATGGAAAATTTACGCAAAACATCCATTATGACTCGATACAAGCATTTGACTCGAACAAACACACATATATATCTTTTAATTAATTGCAATTCTCATGTTTACGTTTCTTTTGAAAACGTGTGTAATCCTCCCTACACTTATCCTTTATGTAAAATACCTTTATATGCAATTAAGACGAGGTTAAAAACAAAATAAAGCATTTTTACAAATTTAAACATGAGAATAAGCAATCACTAAAAGATATATGACACTAACAAGCAAACAATTAAGCATGGGTTGCCTCCCACGAAGCGCTTTTCTTTATTTATGAGTCTTGTAGCGAGACTCGTAGTCGTGCCCCTACGTTGTCTCGTTTTGCATTTTCAATGAGAATTCTATCATGTTGACAAAATTTTCATCGACTCTATACCTAGGCCCTAGGGTCAAGCAATCCTTATAATAAGGCCTCCTTCTTTCCCACATAAATTTATAACCTTTTTCAACATCGGCCTTGCTTTTGTCCTCAAAAGCTTTGATGTTGTCTCGTTCAGAAATGGGCAGATGGCCATATTCATGTGTTTTCCAAGGCATCCTATAAGTGATCTCATTGGTTCCTTCCTTAAACCTAACCGTTCCATCATACTTGTTATGACTCATCTTAGATGTTTCAACAAACGGTTTTCCTAGCACTACTTGGGATAAACTATAGTTAATGACGCAACCTATATCTTCTAGGACCACAAAATCAACTAGGTAGGTGAAATTTCCTATAAAGACATGTACATCCTTGACTCTTCCCACAAAGTTGCAAACTCCACCTGGATACTTAGGGTCTCTCCTAATATTAAGTCGCTCATTCATAATGTCATTGTAAATGCAGATGACATCACATTAATGGGAGATTCCGTATCTATGTAAGCATGGTCGACACCCTATATCCGATCATACAAGGGATTTTAGGTTCCAAGGATTTCTCTCTAATCTTTGGGCATATCCTAATGATAGGTGATCGGGATTATCGATTATGTATCGATGGTAAGCAACCTCTTCCTTAGTGGGGTAAAGATTGAAATAAGCACTATCCTCTTCATTCACGTTCATCTTATTTAGCTTCCTAAGCTCTCCAATACGAGCTCGAAGTTGGTTGGCCAAGGCTGGATCAAACAGTGGGTATTTGTTTGGTGGTAAAGTGTTGTTTGGCGAATTATCACTTTCCATGATGAAAAGTGATGGGATTACGAACAAAGGTCACGAAGAAGGGGATAGACTATGAGAAAGCTAAAAATGAGAAAAAATTTACTTGATAGGAATCAAGCAAAGAAACCTAAACGAGGTGGACTACTAACTAGCTATTCTATTCCCGGCAATGGCGCCTAAAACTTGATAACGCCACACGCGTCGTTCGGGGTCAAAGGAACTTCCTTTTCTTCGAGCAAGTTTTATAACACCCTAGGCAATGAACCTAATCGTTGTAGTGTAGTATTAGGGTAAGCCACGGTATTGATATCGTTCTCTGGGGAATAGGAATGCTAGTGAGAAGTTACTACGCTAAGGTTGGGGTTGAGGAAGATTATTTTTATCTTTTTATGTTTTTTTAGGAATTAGAAAGGTACGAATCTCGGGGTTTGGATTTAGGGGTTGGTATTTCTACCGATTACTCTACTTGTCTAATTATCTAGTCTAAGGTGTATGTAGTCTATGTCTAATTATTGTGTGATCGTATGATAGTTTAAAGATGTGTTTACTTAGGTTTTATTACTCCTTAATTATCTCCTATTGATGGTTGAATTGTCACGCCCTTATTCTTAATCGCGTTGTGTGTCTAAAGTCGTAGGGTATCGCTTGTCCCTAACTCTTTGAAACTACCAAAGGGTCTCGCCTACAAAATCTCTAGGAATTATAAACTCTAACTCTAAGGTACTCTTTGGATGGTTTATCCTACAACTACTCTAGGTGTTATATTCTAAGGTTCACAAAGATTAATCAAGCATTAACTACACAATGAATGACCTATCGCATTACTAGATCATTAACAATTAAGATAAGAGACAACCAATCAATATTCAATAATTAAGTTTCATATTCCCTAAACAAACACACAAGTAAATTAGCGGGACATGGAGAACATGCAAGCATACACACAAATAATTGAAGACATAATTGAATTAATGAAGTAAAACACTTATCTTGTGATAAGATAGGTTTGGAACCTAAAATCTTGTACAAGACAACCTTGGTTCGGTTTAGGTTTTTACTCCAAAAGACTACACTCTAAAACCGAAAAATTCGGATTCTATATATAATATTACAATCGCGACGACGTCACCTTTGATTTGTGACGCCACGAGTCGCCGTCATTAGGGTTTTGTCTTTGCCACGTTAGTCTTGCGACGGCGTCAACTTAGGCTTGTGACGCCGCCCTTCGCCTCGACGCCGTGCGATCAAATCTAGGCCGCCCGAGTTGGCGACGGCCTACTCTTTTAAAGTCCGACACCGCCACTTGAAAATAAGCAATTTGGCTCTTGAGCCGTCACACAGAAGTGCTCCGACGGCGTCCGCAATTAACACCGACGCCGTCCCCTTGTATTTCAAAGACTTGAGTGTCTCGATTCTTGACTTTGGCCATTTTCTTCAGATATCCGCGCCTTTTCGTCCAAATAAGTGCCATTCCAAGAATTTGCCTTCAAGAGACCTAAAAAGTGAAAAGGAACGATATTAAGTAATAACGGATACAAAAGTGATCAAATAAGGGCTTAAACGACCCCTCAAAAGGTACATTTAAAACCTTATCGATCCTCCTTCTCGGGCTCAATCTTACCCTCGAGGGTGTATCCCCACCTAATGGGCGTGCTAGCAACCCCGCTTTACTCAACCATACGGAAGCATGCCCCACGCGCGACCTATGGTATATCCTTCAGACCGCAGCCGGAAGTCACCCACCTTATATACCTACCGCTACCCTCAATATGTTAACCAAAACCCCGTTGGAATACCTCCAAATCATAACCCGTATAATCTTTCTTGCTACCTACATGCCACCTTATAATCGCTTTTATTCGAGCCCATGGGCTCCACAACACCCTTCGTAAGATGGATAAAGACTACCCTTTGCACGATGGGTTGAAAATACCCGCATATTGGTACTTATGATGGGAAGGGGACCCGGATAACTTCTTACACTTGTTCGAGGGGCTATCGAATGCGTGTGGGTTATGCCCGTTGCTTACCACATGTTTACATATACCCTACGAGACTCGTCAGATATGATGGAACAGCAAAAACCAGTAGCATTGTGAATTTGGATGATCTCAAGGCCAAATTCGGATCACATTTCACCAATGTAAAAGTTTACAAGAACGCACCTAACAAAGGCACAACATCAAGCGTAAGGAAAACGAGAGTACCATGGCTTTCATCACCAGATATACCGATGACACCTTACGGATAATGGGCTTGCACGAAGACCAACGTATCTCGTGTTTCGCTCATGGCCTCTGAAATGTAAGTTTGGTTGAATTCCTCTCCACCGACCTTCCCGCAACCTATAAGGGTTTGGTGGAGAAGGCTTACACCGGATGGAAGCCAAAGAAGTGTCTACCAACGGGCTCCGTTGAAAATAAAGAAAGTCACAAAGAAAGCCTCAAGCATCCTTCGTGGGAAGGGTCAAAGAACGACACAAAGGAAGGGACGAGTTTACACCGCACTATAAAACATCAACCACGGGCTCTTGGCTAATCTGTCCAAATCTCCAAGGGAGATACTTGTTACGGAAAAGGCTGCGAAGACCCTTGATCCTCCTCCCCGCTTGGCAAACAGAGGAAGGCCCAGAGATACTTCCAAATACTGCCACTTCCATGACGATTACGGATACGACACCAATAATTGCAGAGAACTCAAGAAACAGATAGAAGAGGCCGTGAAGTCCGGCCAATTGGGACATTTGGTGAAAGGTATAAAGAAGGGTAAAGAAAAGGTCTCCGACACACAGTTGGGGAAAGACACCACGCCTGCCGATGCACCCATCCTCATGGTGTACAAAGGTGACTCTGGTTTAAAGAGGAAAGAAGCGGAGGAGGCATTATGTGGAGTAGGAGATGTCACTTTTCCTTCAATCACAGGGAAAGTTCTTTCAAATGACCCCGTGGTCATCAAGGTCTTGATCTCCAACAGAGAAGTAAACAAGGCCTACGTAGACTGTGGTAGCTCTTGTGAAGTGATCTACGAACGCTGCTTTCTAAAGCTCAAGCCTTCGATAAGGTCGAAGAGAGTATATTCGAAGGTACCTGATGATGTACCCTCCGATTAGGTCGAAGGACCCCCCTTCTGCCTCAGTCGAATTTGCATTACGAAGACCCAAGTCTTTCTTCATAAATTATTGGTGGCGTAAAACCATTCATCATTGACATGGTTACCAGTTGGGAATCCGCCAGCCGAAGGCCTAAGCCCTTCAATGTCTTCTCTTGAAGATGCCAAGATAAAGAAGAACCTTGACTTGGTCTTCCCCATCGCTCCCACTATTTCCTTAGCTTCCCGCCAAGTCCGAGATAGTGGGATGAAGCCCCAGCGGTTACCACAAATCGGGGGCGCCCCATGATCTCCTAAACATGTGCTAACACTCTCCAAGCTATTTTCATCACCTATAAATAGGTTGGACGAGTCATTTCAATGGTATGTTCATTCAACACAAGATTTCACATACTCCATATTATTTACAACACATATCACATACTTACTCTCACGGGAGGTGGTTCGCAGGCCCAACCCCGCAATCACTTAACGTGTCTACTATTTCTTATTGCGATTGGCTACAAGTTTGGCGCAAGCATATCACCCTCATACCCTTCGATCACCATCGTAGGCACAGGTCGTCTGAATTATTGTACAATCGGTGGCGCCATCCGTGGGACCCGCTACTATTGGTCTCGTTATTCCAAACTTACACCCAACAATCACTCTCACTAGTTTCACGGCATGAATCAAGGAAGAGAGGATACACCCCATCCGGGTTTCTTGACCTTGACACCAATCCCAGCTAATGATCCTAACAACCTTTCCAATATAACCACATCCACCTTTACCACACGATCTCACCTCGAAATAACTCCTAACAACCATGTTTGACCTCGGCTAACCCCGAACCGTAATCACCCGGCGTTTGTCAAAGCTAACATCGAAACATTAGAATCTTTATCGAGGGCTCAAGGAGGCAACCTCGAAATGTGGAGATGCGTAGGAGTTAGAATACTCAAGCGATGATTGTGACGAAGAGTTGGAAATGGAGGCTAGGCCTTGGCTCCCACAGGGCTACACGCTCGCTGCTAAGGATAGGGTCTCCGAGTAGTCGGTCGAGTGGAAGGTCGGTTGGTTTTGAAGATGTTCCGAGAGGCTCGAAAGAAGGAAGGAATGATAGAAGGCTCCAATGGAAGGAGTCACCGAAGGATACTACGGAGGTTAATTTGCCACCACTTTTGGCGGCTCATCCGGGAAGAACTGGGGCGGGGTCCCGTTGCAGCCTTCTCACGCATCCGGCATAGAAGGAAATCCATCTCAAATGAATGGGAGGAAATCTTCCTCCTCATGGTATGTACCCTCCTTTTCGTGTTCAATCTTACCTCAAAGGGTCTATCCCCACCTAATTGGCGGGCTAGCAACCCGGCTTTACTCAACCATACGGAAGCATGCCCTACGGGCAACCTATGGTACATCCTTCCTACCCCGCCGAAATCACCCACCTTATATACCTACGCTTACCTCAATATGTTAACCAAAACCTGTTGGAATACCTCCAAATCATAACCGACAATGCTGCCCCAACCCACATGCCACCTTATAATCGCTTTATTCGAGCCCATGGGCTCCACAACACCCTTAAGATGGATAAGACTACCCTTTGCACGATGGGTTGAAAATGCCCGTACATATTGGTACTACGATGGGAAAGGGATCCGATAACTTTACACCGCTCAAGGGCTATCGAATCTGATGGGTTATGCACATTGCTTGCCACATGTTTACATATACCCCACGAGACTCGTCAGATATGGTGGAACAGGCAAAACCGGGTAGCATTGTGAAATTGGATGATCTCAAGGCCAAGTTCATATCACATTTCACCAACGAAAAAGTTTACAAGAATGCACCTAACGTGCACAACATCAGCGAAGGAAAACGAGAGCACCGTGGCTTTCATTACCGGATACAATCGATGACACCTTACGGATAATGGGCTTGCACGAGGACCATCGCATCTCGTGTTTCATGCATGGCCTACTGAATGAAGTTTTGTTGAATTCCTCTCACCGATCTTCCCGCAACCTATAAGGGTTTAGTGGAGAAGGCTTACACCGGATCGAAGCAAAAGAAGTGTCTACCAACGGGCTCCGGTCGAAAATAAAGAAAGTCACAAAGAAAGTCCGAAGCATCCTTCGTGGGAAGGGTCAAAGAACGAGACACAAAGGAAAGAACAGGTTTACACCATACCATAAAACATCAACCACGGTCTCTTGGCTAACTGTCTAAATCTCGAGGGAGATACTAGCTACTAAAAGGTCACAAGACCTTTGATCCTCCTCTCGCTTGGAAAATAGAGAAGGCCCGAGATACTTCCAAACTCGCTACTTCCATGACGATTCGGACACGACACCAACAATTGTAGAGAGCTCAAGAAACAGATAGAAGAGGCCGTGAAGTCCGGCCAATTGGGACATTTGGTGAAGGGTATAAAGAAAGGTAAAGAAAAGGTCTCCGACACACAGTTGGGGAAAGACACCACACCTGTCGAAGCACCCATCCTCATGGTGTACAAGAATGACTCTGGTTTAAAGAGGAAAGAAGCGGAGGAAGCATTATGCGGAGTAGGAGATGTCACTTTTCCTTCAATCACAGGGAGAGTTCTTTCAAATGACCCCGTGGTCATAAAGGTCTTGATCTCCAACAGAGAAGTAAACAGGGCCTACCTAGACTGCGGTAGCTCCTGTGAAGTAATCTACGAACGCTGTTTTTTAAAGCTTAAGCCTTCAATAAGGTCGAAGAGAGTAGATTCGAAGGTACCCTTAGTAGGGTTCTCAGGGGAACACTCATGGCCCTTGGGAGAAGTCCCTCTAGAGGTTACGATTGGAGAAGGAAGGCTAAAAGAATGAAACTCGGTTTTCACGATCGTGAGGTCCGAATCTCCCATAACTTATTGATAGGAGAATGGCAATGCGTAAGATGGGCATCGTTGTCTCCACCATACACGCCGCGGTCAAATTCCAAACACCTTTCGGCATTGGAACAGTTTTCTCCAGCTACAACGTGAAGAAGCCTACGGAAGTAGGCAAAAGGATCAAACAGGTTTCGGAAGAGCCTTCGAAAGATGTTCTCAGCTGTACTGACGCTGAAGAACGCATTGTAGTAAATGATCTCTATCCTGATCAAACGGTGGTAATCGGAAAGCAGCTCCCAACCTCCTTTAAAGCAGAATTGGAAAAGGTACTACGGGCCAATGCAGATGTCTTCGCATGGACCTACTCTGACATGACGGGGGTCCCCAGAACTCTCACCATAGACGGAAAGCCCTTCGGCACTGAACACAAGCTCAATGAGTTCAAACATATTGAACCCATCAAGCAAAAGCGTCGAAGCCTGGCTCCTGAAACAAGTGCCGCAAGATGCAAAGAAGTAGACGAGCTTATAGCAAGCAGTATACTGTGGAGGTGAAGTATCAAACTTGGGTGGCCAATCCGTGATGGTCAAGAAGCATGATGGAGGGTGGCGAATGTGCGTGGACTTCACAGATATTAACAAAGCTCGTCCAAGGATCGCTATCCTCGCCGTAAATTGATTGGAAAGTAGAATCCTTGTCGGGGTTTCGATCAAGTGTTTTCGGACGCTTATAAGGGTTACCATCAGATACAAATGGCGGAAGAGGACAAAGAGAAGACAGCCTTTTTCATAGGAAAAGGTGTAATACCCCAACCCGACAAGGGTAGAAGTGTCACATTCTGGTGTCTTATCAGAACATACAGATAAAATCCTTACAAACGAAAACCTTTAAGAAATAAAATACCAAGTCATATAGACGAATGACTTACAAGGAAAAATACAAAATCCAATATGTCTAAAATAAAATGAAATCTCCAAACAATAGCCCAACAAAATAAATCCGAATAATAAGATATCTAAGGTTGGTCCACTCAAATAATCCAACTCTCAGCCCATCAAAGCCCATCTTCAACCTAACACCTGCCGCAAGAAAAGAAATGCGGTTGAGCTTAAAAAGCCCAGTGAATAGATATAACAAAGCGAAAGCTAAATAAAATCTGAATGCAAAACGAAACAAAGGAACGGATAACAAAGTCGCAGCGAAATGAGAGTAATGAGTCAATGAGGATCCTGCAGAACACAATTATACAGATATCCAAAACGAACAGATAACAAGGAGAATGAAGCAAAGCATAGCATCTATGACATATAAAAAGTACATACAAACCAGGCATACAAAGACTGAAACATAAGCAAACATAGCAGACGTCATATCCACACAACATATACCGCATACAATCAATTCATGAAGTCAGAAGACATACAATCCAAACAGACATTTACAGGAAAGCGGAAGCAATTAATTAAATAAGTGAGCATGGCAATTCACACAGGTCAAAACCCTTAGTTGAAAACATAACCAAGATCATAACAATGAAGTACTAACATCAATCAACACAGGCGGTCACACGAAATAAGTAGGAATACAAGATAAAGATATAATTAAATGAATTAAAGACATAACAGGCAACTAAACAAGTTAACAAGCCGGGCGTCATAAGTTGAACCATCTACCCAAGCAAACGGTAGCATAGATGAATGTAAACATGGCGGGTCAACCAACAAGCGATAAGGATACAACGGATAGTCATAGTCCACGAGATTAATTGAGCGTAGTAAACATAATAAGCAGACAAAACTAACGATTTCACAAAGAAGATGGTCACTAGACAATTCAAAGGATCACATAACAATGAGATGGCATATCATCGGATGGCAACAGTACATCTTATATCGCATACATACATATCATACGAGAATAAACAATAAGTCGTATAAATATGAATATCAAAATCAATCCAATGACATATAATAACCCGATGCGTGAATGGAACCATATTCGAAGTAACGGAATGAAAGTGTGATGATCAATGTAATGGAGTATCTATATCTTGGTACAAGTAAATCATATAAGGGTATTGAGTAATGAACAAATAATACAGATTATGGTGCGTTGGGAATCCGTAAGGTACAATATAGGTTTATTAAAAGTGTAAGGTTATCAAAATCTACCACGAGCAAAAACATATCATATCATATCATAAGTAACCATTGTATTCGGAGGGTGACCTCGGAATACCATACATAATAGGGAGGCCTCGGTAACAAATGGAGTAGCTAGCTCCCAAAATTGTGAAGGCGGATTGCACCCGACATCATTCACCAAACAAAGCTCCAATCACCAAACCTCGAAACAAATCAAATCTAGGATGCATCCATCGCCCCAAAACATATAATGGCCAAATCATATACATATAGTGAGCTCATAATCATATCAAAATGGGGACGGTGTGGAACATCACTCAACCACACTAAATTCATGCCATTGGTGCATCAATGACACGGTCGTTACCTTCACTAGGAAACATATTTTGGCTCGGGTATCAAACTGAAGGGTCAAAGCATAATCATATCATATCATAAGGGTTCATATCAAAGTTCATATCAGAGTTCATATCAGAATTCATATCAGAGTTCATATCAAAGTTCATATCAAAGTTCAGAATCATAACCAACGAATATCATAGCGAACAAAGTCATATCAAAGGATTATGTCGGAATCATATCAAAAGGATCATATCATAAGGAAATCATAGCAAAGGAATATCATAAGTGAAGCAAAGTCAAGGATCGAAGGGTTATGAGAAATCCCTACTGAAAAGGGATAGAATATCTGTACCTTATTCGAAGCAATCAACAATGAAAGTAAAGTCAAGAAAGGAGATCAATCGCGTCGTCCGGAACCTATATGAATTAGATAACGTTCTATAAGAATCCGAAACACCTGTTTAAGACGGCTTTCCATTTTTAGCAAGTTTCCCATTTTAGAAATCTTTCCATTTTAAGTACTTTCTATTTTAGACAGGTTTCCATATTAAGCAACTTTCCAAAAATAGCAGGTTTCTATAATTAGTGACTTTCCAAAATAGTAGGTTTCCGTATTTAACAGCTTTATTCATAGCTGATATAATCAAAGTCATATTAGGTTAAAATGACGAAAATAAGTATTATCATAGTGTAATGGTCAATTATGATAAGTTTTATGAGTTTAGGACCTCTGATGTCGATATTACAAAGTAGAGGTCAAAATATAAATATTACCAGTTTACTCATTTTACTTATTTAGTCCATGTCTTTACCATATTAACAAATAAACCTTCAAGTTTTATAGATTACAAAACTAACCTTTAACTTTTATTTAATCAAATATCTCATGAAACTCTATATTTAGATTACGATTACCATTTACGTTTTATACAATCTGAACTTGATGACCACAAGATTTTAAGACGCCCTTTGTGATTCCATTTTAGGTCGCAACAATTAAATCAAGGATATATAAGTATGTTTCTTGTCTATTTCAACTCGACCCAAATTAAATGAACATGTACATGTCGTGAGCTCAAAACGGACATAAGACAATATGCACATGGATCAAATACAATGCCTATTCCATTTGCTATTTTACGTGTTTCATTTATGACTTATATGTGATGAACATTATGTGATGAATCTTATCAAAATATGTGATGAATGTTTTAATCGCACACATGCATGTTCAGTTAGGTTCAAATCAGATTTATGTGTGTCTAATATATCATTAAACGTGTATATCAATTTTATATCTCATTTGTTATATGTATATTATATACTTTTAGGTGCCCACATATATCATCTCATGTGCTAATCTATTGTGTGCATGCTTACTGTGTACATATCATACGCATGGAAGGTAAAATACACGACCAGAATCTACGAAACAAAAGGAGTCGAGGGGACGAAAAGATGGTCATAAAAGTTACCTTAGCAACGTGGGAAAAAGGGAGACAAAGAGATCACAACGGAACAAGATCGACATCCCACTTTGTGCCCTAGAATGCCACGGTCCGGTGGTCCAAAATCCACGACCAGAATCACGCTCACCAACAAAGACCATCCCACGACACCGCCAAAACAATTGCACCTTCAAGCTAGGACTCACGACCACCACCCTTTGAACGGACCCACGGTCACAAAGAACCAACGCCTCCCTTTAGCCCTAGAGACTCACGACAAGGATCAAAACAAGACCCACGGCAACACCTCTTGAACCAACCTTGATCACGGCCACTCCATGAGGTCACGAAACTCTTTCTTGGACACCTTTGTCGACAGAGAATGGAGAAGCCAATTGTTTTGCCGTCACTTTTGGGGTAGGAGAGATTAGGGTTTGTTTTGTGTGTTAGTTTAAATTGGTATATGGTAATTATTATGAGGGTAAATGGGAGTTAAAGAGAGTTATTTGGAGCGTGATTAAAGGCCGAACAAAAGGGGATGGGCGTTTGATTTGGGCTAAAAACAAGGAGAACATTTGATTAATTTCTATATTTATGTTATTGTCAAAGGTCAATGTATTTGGTCCTCTTTATAGTTTAAGTTAAATTGTACATGTAACATGATGCTTAGAAATAAATAAAATTTGTAACCTTTACTTGTAGTCGCAAATAAAGTATATTCATCATAGTTGGCGTAATTTATTTATGAGACCAGTGTTAAACGTATTTAACGAAATGAACGTGTTTTACGAGTTTTCGAATTATTTAACTAGAGGGGCAAAAAGGTTAATTCACAAGTTTACGAATTTAGGGTTTTACAACTCTTCCCCTCTAAAAGAAAATTTTCGTCATCGAAAATTGAAGTCGCCGGGGTACACAGAGATGTACGAGTTTAAGGCAGACATAGCAATCAATAGTTCCATACAGATTATAATCGTATCAGTTTCAAAGCGTACAAATCTTACACGTAACAGATATCGGTGAGAAACTCACAAAGAGGTACAGAATTCCAATCGAACATGAGGAGTGACAATAACGGATATGAGTCATATTCCATTCACGTACCAACCCCAGGCATTTCCCAAAACTTCGTATGATTCCAATAAGTTCAAATTATATGATCTCGGTATTATCACGTTGATCAGGCGTCATAATACTTGCATCACATAACAAGCCCTTATTGTCACCATATTCTGTCCCGGGTCATGACAAACCACATAGCCAATATCACACAAAACATATCACATACAGATAACAAGAAACATACCAAAGCAGGCGAGATCACATACATACAACATATACTACATCAAACAACTTACCATACCACCAAAGAAGAAGGTCACCAACTTGCTTGAAACGGTTCCTCATGACTCATTACCGACGATCCAACAGAAAAACTGAGATATTAACAAAATGCCAAATGATAAAACTTCACGATTCAAACCGAGTTCTGAGCAAATCAAAGGAAAGTGATGCCGATTAAATCACATATCAAGATATCAAACCGCCTCAAAACGCATGACAAACGAATCGGAGTAACACAAGTCGCGCCCAAATCATATGAAGTAGATGAACCTTCACAGCTACCGGTTGAATCTTGTCTCCGTCTTTTGCGTCTTTGGTTGATCCGTCGAACTCCTCCAAACATCCCGATGTCTCCAGAAGACGGCGATGAGTGTAAGCTTCGCTTCACGAACCTCTCCATTTCGAGGATCATTGCGAAGAACGCAGGTTCGGCACCATCGTCTTCGGCTCCACGGGTAGTCTCCATCTAACGATCGACAAACGGATATGCGAATACTCAATAATAAAATCAAATGTGAAGAAAAGAAGACCCAAAACAAGTGAAGACAAAAGATTATCAAGTCAAACTCGAATGACAAACAAAAGGAATCGGAATATATTGGAACAGACGGAAGCCTAATGTCTACCCAATCCTCACGTGTCAATCCTAAGGTCAACAAGACGAAACCTTAGCTCGATACCATCCGTAACACCCCGCCTTTTTTACCACAATATTGTCCGCTTTGCTCGCAGAGCTCACGGCTTTGTTTTGTGGCCTCATTTGAAGACTTCCGACAGTCACCCAAGCCAAGATTACTACTCACATGAGCACGCTTAATCGCGGTTCCTAAGAACTCCACCCGCATGAACCACAAAACGCTTGTGTCATTGTAAGGCGAATGTTATCTTATGAGCCCAACATCTCTCCGTGCCACGGCCGATGTGGGATTTGCCTAGGGTGTCACAATCACCCCCCCTTAGGGACTCATCGTCCTCGATGAGGTTTGCCCCACCATCCCGAACGGCTCAGGAGTGGCTCTGATACCATAATTGTAACACCCCAACCCGACAAGGGTAGAAGTGTCACATTCTGGTGTCTTATCAGAACATACAGATAAAATCCTTACAAACGAAAACCTTTAAGAAATAAAATACCAAGTCATATAGACGAATGACTTACAAGGAAAAATACAAAATCCAATATGTCTAAAATAAAATAAAATCTCCAAACAATAGCCCAACAAAATAAATCCGAATAATAAGATATCTAAGGTTGGTCCACTCAAATAATCCAACTCTCACCCATCAAAGCCCATCTTCAACCTAACACCGCCGCAAAAAGAAATGCTTGGTGAGCTTAAAAGCCCAAAGAATGATATAACAAAGCGAAAGCTAAATAAAATCTGAATGCAAAAGCGAAACAAAGGAACGGATAACAAAGTCGCAGTGAAATGAGAATAATGAGTCAATGAGGATCTGCAGAACACAATTATACTGAGATATCCAAAACGAGCAGATAACAAGGAGAATGAAGCAAAGCATAGCATCTATGACATATAACAAGTACATACAAACCGGCATACAAAGATCAAACATAAGCAAACATAGCGACGCCATATCCACACAACATATACCGTCATACAATCAATTCATGAAGTCAAGACATACAATCCAAACAGACATTTACAGAAAGCGAAGCAATTAATTAAATAAGTGAGCATGGCAATTCACACGTGTCAAAACCCTTAGTTGAAAACATAACCAAGATTATAACAATGAAGTACTAACATCAATCAACACAGGGCAGTCACACGAAATAAGTAGGAATACAGTATAAAGATATAATTAAATGAATTAAAGACATAACAGGGCAACTAAACAAGTTAACAAGCCAGACGTCATAAGTTGAACCATCTACCCAAGCAAACGGTAGCATAGACAGAAATGTAAACATGGCAGGTCAACCAACAAGCAGATAAGGATACAACGGATAGTCATAGTCCACGAGATTAATTGAACGAAGTAAACATAATAAACAGACAAAACTAACGATTTCACAGCAGCATGGTCACCAGACAATTCAAAGGATCACATAACAGTAAGATGGCATATCATCAGATGGCAACAGGTACATCTTATATCGCATACATACATATCATACAGAATAAACAGTAGTCGTATAAATATGAATATCAAAATCAATCCAATGACATATAATAACCCGATGCGTGAATGGAACCATATTCAAGTAACGGAATGAAAGTGTGACGATCAATGTAATGGAGTATCTATATCTTGGTACAAGTAAATCATATAAGGGTATTGAGTAATGAACAAATAATACGATTATGGTGCGTTGGGGAATATGTAAGGTACAATATAGGTTTATCAAAAGTGTAAGGGTTATCGAAATCTACCACGAGCCCAAAACATATCATATCATATCATAAGTAACCATTGTATTCGGAGGGTGACCTCGGAATACCATACATAATAGGAGGGAGTCCTCGGTAACAAATGGAGTAGCTAGCTCCCAAAATTGTGAAGACGCGGATTGCACCCGACATCATTCACCAAACAAAGCTCCAATCGGATCAAATCCTCGAAACAAATCAAATCTAGGATGCATCCATCGCCCCCAAAACATATAATGGCCAAATCATATATATAGTGAGCTCATAATCATATCAAATGGGGACGGTGTGGAACATCACTCAACCACACTAAAGTCATGCCATTGGTGCATCAATGACACGGTCGAGTTACCTTCCCGACTAGGAAACATATTTTGGCTCGGGTATCAAAAACAAAGGTTCAAAGCATAATCATATCATATCATAAGGGTTCATATCAAAGTTCATATCGATAGTTCATATCGAAATTCATATCGTAGTTCATATCAAAGTTCATATCAAAGTTCGTAATCATAACCAACGAATATCATAGCGAACAAAGTCATATCAAAGGATTATGTCGGAATCATATCAAAAGGATCATATCATAAGGAAATCATAGCAAAGGAATATCATAAGTGAAGCAAAGTCAAGGATCAAGGGTTATGAGAAACCCCTCGAAAAGGGATAGAATATCCGTACCTTATTCAAGCAATCAACAATGAAAGTAAAGTCAAGAAAGGAGATCAATCGCCGTCCGGAACCTATATGAATTAGATAACGTTATATAAGAATCCAAACACCTGTTTAAGACGGCTTTCCATTTTTAGCAAGTTTCCCATTTTAGAAATCTTTCCATTTTAAGTACTTTCTATTTTAGGAAACTTTCTATTTTAGGCAGGTTTCCATATTAAGCAACTTTTCAAAAATAGCAGGTTTCTATAATTAGTGACTTTCCAAAATAGTAGGTTTTCGTATTTAACAGCTTTATTCATAGCTGATATAATCAAAGTCATATTAGGTTAAAATGACGAAAATAAGTATTATCATAGTGTAATGGTCAATTATGATAAGTTTTATGAGTTTAGGACCTACAGTGTCATTATTACAAAGTAGAGGGTCAAAATATAAATATTACAAGTTTACTCATTTTACTTATTTAGTCCATGTCTTTACCATATTAACAAATAAACCTTCAAGTTTTATAGATTACAAAACTAACCTTTAACTTTTATTTAATCAAATATCTCATGAAACTCTATATTTAGATTACGATTACCATTTACGTTTTATACAATCTGAACTTGATGACCACAAGATTTTAAGACTCCCTTTGTGATTCCATTTTAGGTCGCAACAATTAAATCAAGGATATATAAGTATGTTTCTTGTCTATTTCAACTCGACCCAAATTAAATGAACATGTACATGTCGTGAGCTCAAAACGGACATAAGACAATATGCGCATGGATCAAATACAAGGCCTATTCCATTTGCTATTTTACGTGTTTCATTTATGACTTATATGTGATGAATATTATGTGATGAATCTTATCAAAATATGTGATGAATGTTTTAATCGTACACATGCATGTTCAGTTAGGTTCAAATCAGATTTATGTGTCTCTAATATATCATTAAACGTGTATATCAATTTTATATCTCATTTGTTATATGTATATTATATACTTTTAGGTGCCCACATATATCATCTCATGTGCTAATCTAATGTGTGCATGCTTACTGTGTACATATCATACGCATGGGAGGTAAAATACACGACCAGAATTTACGAAACAAAAGGAGTCGAGGGGACGAAAAGATGGTCATAAAAGTTACCTTAGCAGCGTGGGAAAAAGGGAGACAAAGAGATCACAACGGAACAAGATCGACATCCCACTTTGTGCCCTAGAATGCCACGATCCGGTGGTCCAAAACCCACGACCAGAATCACGCTCACACCAACAGCAGCCATCCCACGACACTGGCCAAAACAGCCCCACCTTCAAGCTAGGACTCACGACCAGCCACCCCTTTGAACCAGACCCACGGTCACAACAACCAACGCCTCCCTTTAGCCCTAGAGACTCACGACAAGGATCAAAACAAGACCCACGGCAACACCTCTTGAACCAACCTTGATCACGGCCACTCCATGAGGTCACGAAACTCTTTCTGGGACACCTTTGTCGACAGAGAATGGAGAAGCCAAATGTTTTGCCGTCACTTTTGGGGTAGGAGAGATTAGGGTTTGTTTGTGTGTTAGTTTAAATTGGTATATGGTAATTATTATGAGGGTAAATTGGAGTTAAAGAGAGTTATTTGGCGCGTGATTAAAGGCCGAACAAAGAGGGGGAGGGGCGTTTGATTTGGGCTAAAAACAAGGAGAGCATTTGATTAATTTCTATATTTATGTTATTGTCAAAGGTCAATGTATTTGGTCCTCTTTATAGTTTAAGTTAAATTGTACATGTAACATGATGCTTAGAAATAAATAAAATTTGTAACCTTTACTTGTAGTCGCAAATAAAGTATATTCATCATAGTTGGCGTAATTAATTTATGAGACCAGTGTTAAACGTATTTAACGAAATGAACGTGTTTTACGAGTTTTCGAATTATTTAACTAGAGGGGCAAAAAGGTCAATTCACAAGTTTACGAATTTAGGGTTTTACAAAAGGCGTCTATTGTTACAAAAAGATGCCTTTTGGTTTGAAAAATGCAGGTGACACCTACCAACGTTTAGTGGACAAAGCCTTCCACAAGCAGATAGGTAGGAATCTAGAGGCGTACGTAGACGATATGGTCATCAAGAGTAGAACGGAGGAGGATATGCTCTCCGACATCAAGGAAACCTTCGACCAACTTCGCGCCATCAACATGAAGTTAAACCCCAAGAAATGTTCCTTCGGTGTGGAAGAAGGACAATTTTTGGGGCATCTGATCACCAAGCAAGGTATCAAAGCCAATCCTTCAAGGTTAAAGCCATCACAGATTTGCAGCCTCCTAAGTCCCTAAAGGAAGTGCAAAGTCTGAACGGAAAGCTAGCGACCCTCAAAGATGTTCTTATCAAAGGGTGCGCACGGATCTTTGCCGTTCTTCAAGACACTCAAAGGATGCACGGATAAAAAGACGCTCCAAAGGAGTATAGATGCGTGTCGCCTTCCAAAAGCTCAAGGAGTTCATGGTTATTCTACCTACACTTACCGCCCAATCAAAGGCTAAGTGTTGTTTATGTATATCGACCTCCTTCGATAGCATCGGCGTTGTGTTATTGGCGAAGGGAGAAAAGCAAATCCTATCTACTTAGTTAGCGGGGTTCTCTGAGGATTTGAGCTAAATTATCCAAAGATTGGAGAAGCTAATTTTGGCCTTGGTCCATGTTTGCGAGACGATTCAAGGTACTTCCAAGCTCACCCCATAACCGTATTTCATCGACAAACCCATTAAGCGGATACTTTCGAGCCGAGAAATCGGGAAGGATAGCTAAATGGGCTATCGAGCTAGGAGAGCACGAAATTGAATACAAGGGTAGAAACTCGGTCAAAGGGCAAATATTGGCAGACTTCTTAGCAGAAACACCCTCCGAACCAAAGCATGACACAAAGGTTGCTGAAAAGAAGCCTGATAAGGCGGTCGAAGGGTGGAAACTTTATACTGACGGAGCCTCCAGCTCCGACGGTTCTGGCGCAGGTCTCATGCTTGTTGACCCCAAAGGAAAGGAGTACACTTATGCACTCCGTTTTGAATTCGATGCTACAAACAATGAAGCGGAGTACGAAGCCTTGCTAGCAGGCCTCCGATTGGCCAAGGACATGGAGGTAGAAGACTTGGCTATTTTCGTTGACTCGCAACTGGTGGCCAACCAGATAAAAGGCTCCTACGAGGCGAGACAACCTGTGATCAAGCAATACCTGGATAAGGCCAAGGAAATGCTCAAAGGGTTTACATCCTACAACATAGAGCATGTTCGGAGAAATCAAAACAAGAAGACGGAAGCACTTAACAAACTGGCATCAATGGCATTTGCTCATTTAACTAAAGAAGTTACGGTGAAGTGTTGGCGATAGGTCCATCGTCCCAAAGGAGGTGTCGGACGTGTACTGGAGGAAGACTCAAATTGGATGACTCGATTAGAGAATATCTAATAAGTGGTATAATTGGGAAGATCGAAATTAGCTCGAAAGTTCCGCATCAAAGCACCACAATCTGTAATCATGGGGAACTATCTATACCAAGATCCTTTCGTCCCCATGGCTTCGTTGTATAGGACCTAGGTAAGCCGCCAACATCATTCAAGAAGTGCATGAAGGATCTTGAGGGCTTCACGCAGACCCCGATCCGTCGTTTCTAAAATCATGAGGATCGGATATTACGGCCTTTGATGCATGGGGACGCCGAAAATCATTCGAAGTGTGAAGCTTCGCCAAGTTCACTCAAGGGTTCCAAGGCTACCAAAACAAGATATGACTTCAGAACGTCCGCATGGCCCTTCACCAATGGGGATAGACATCGAGGTCCTCCGCCAATTGCTCCGGGAGGAGTAAAGTTCTTGGTAGTAGCCATCGACTACTTCACTAAATGGGTGGAAGCGAAGCCTTTGGCATCCATCACAGAAGAAACATGGAAAAGTTTGTGTGGGAGCATATTATCTGCCGGTTCGAGTACCTCACATCATCATTTCGAGATAATGGGAAGCGATTCACGAAGGGTATTCCCAGTGTTTTGAAGAGGCACGAATATCAAACAATCCTTCACTTCCGCTACCATCCTCAAGGTAACGAGACAAGTGGAAGTTACTAACGAGGATATAATACAAGGAATAGAACGAAGGTGGGATACAATACCACGGTTGGGTAGATGAACTACCTCAAGTACTTTGGGCTCACGAACGCATACAAAGTCAAGTCACGGAGAGACACCTTTAGCTTGACATATGGCACGGGCTGTCATCCGCCTTCTAAGTAGCGTCGGCCGAAAGAGTCATGAACTTCAAGCGGCGGATAACGAAGAAAGACTCAGAGCAACCTAGACCTACTCGAGAACGAGGAAATAGCCTCAATCAATGAGGCTATCCATAAGCAAAAATTGAAAGATACTACAGCAATCGGGTTCGGCCTTGACCTTCAAACCGAGGAATCGTCCTCCGACCCAACAACGCAAGTAAAGTCGAGTACCGGGTTAAACTAGGACCTACATGGGAAGGGCCCTACGTTATTAAGGAAGCATATGGCAACGGAGCCTACAAGTCGGAAACCTTGGATGGAGACGCTATTGATAGAACACGGAATGGCACTACCCTTCGTAAGTTCTACGATGAAACTTACAATGTCTAAGGACATTTTTACTTTGCTTTCAATCAATGTATTTGAATTCTTCTCACTGGGAAAGAAGCATTAATGGTAGGCGCCTAGTATTCATTTCTTAAAATGATGTAATCCTCCCTACCCACTTAATGATACAACGCATTTCCCTCAAATCTCTTGTTTCGTTCAATACAACAAAGATTTGTCCACCAAGTCGCTTTATAAGTTTCAATGTCGAAAGGATGTACAAATACTAACAACATGTCTTGCTCATATGCATAACATCCACCTCAACTTCACATTAACTTTCCTATATGGCCTTAAGGTATTTTAAGCCTTCACGCCTAAAGGACTAAGATGGAGTGGGTCGCAACCCTCCGTCGTGATCAAATTATCTGAATGCTAATACTCTTGGTGAAGTAACTACACACAATGAGGCTATGCATCTACCATACGCCTTAGGTTGTAAATTTTTTTTTACGCAAGTAAAATAAAAAGAGAAGAATCACACATGGCAAAATGCAAGCCCTAGTGGCTTTAATGTAGATTAATGACTAGTTTAACTAGTCTAAACAGGCCGTAGCCTTAACGATCCAACCAAGCAAAACATTGTCTTAGGCCGTAGCCTACATCACACACACCAAATGTTAATTGTTTCATCGGCACAAAGCACGGAAAGGAACATGTACAAATTGTTTTAAACAGGTACATACCACTGGGATCAAATTACAACCACATGGTTGCCTTCATCAAACTTTGGAATGAATGGGATCGAGTTGAACACGGGATGGAGCCTTGGGTGACGGAGTCTTCTTGAAGGAGACGGAGGTTGGACTTTCCTTGGCTTGGCCGGCGGGTCCTCAATAGAGGCACCGGGTCCTTCGTCACTTCATAGGAAAGGGAACTCTAAAGCGGTTAAGTGATTACCCGCATCATCATACTCTTTCTCATGAGTTGCCACAGTAGTAAGGAACTTCTGCAGACTTCACGGTTCCTCCATCGCAGCCTATCTCCTCCAAAGTGGTACACTTGCCATGGAATATGGCCGCATTCACCAGGTTCCCAATTGCAATCCCCACATCATCGCTATGGTAAAGTTCCATGGCAACGTAGGGGATGACCTTGGTTACCAAGTCCACCCTATCCTTCTTCAGCATCTTCAGACGAAGGTTTAACCCATCTACCTTTTCTCTGAGCTTGATCTCTTGGTCCAACAGCTTCGCTCTCTCTCCTTCGAGGCCTCCACATTTGGATGAAAGAACAGATATCTGCTCTTTATAGCCTACGACCTTTGAGCCTTCGATAGTTAGCCTGCTGCATTCAGCCTCGCTCGCTGCCAGTTGACCTTTGAGCTTTTCATTATCAGCTCTGAGATCTTGCACCAAGGGGTTCTTGTCAAAATCCTCCAAGGCATCTTCACACTTCTTCTCCGTGCCGTGCATACTTGATCCCTAGCCTTCTCCCTTCTCAAAGATAACATCTATTTCTTCTCGAGCTTTGGTAGCGTGCGGAGCGACTCCCTTGTCCTAGCATTGAGTTGGTTGTCTAGCATGCATTTGTCGGACATAACTTTTGTCATGAAGGTCGCAGAGCCTTTCTATGGACATGTTGTTCATCACCCCTTCCGGTGGGTGGGATTACATGGTCCACGAGTTGATGACAAGCTAAGGAGAGGAAGTTCTTTCGTGTC
This sequence comes from Chrysanthemum lavandulifolium, assembly GCA_022545495.1. Lineage (NCBI taxonomy): Eukaryota > Viridiplantae > Streptophyta > Magnoliopsida > Asterales > Asteraceae > Chrysanthemum > Chrysanthemum lavandulifolium. The sequence goes on from CM040242.1 coordinate 61,316,433, forward strand.
GTGAAGTCCTCGGCATATATAAATTTGTTAACATATTATTACTTGGTATCTAATTTTTTTTTACAGGCAAGAAACATTTCCACGGATATCATCACCGCAGGGCCTTCGATGGTGGAAATACCACAACCTACCCCGGCACTCTTTTCTTTGGGTAGTTCGAGAGGAGGAGTAGGTAGGATAAGCTTCCTCTTGAAGTGGACTTCACGCTTTTGCACCGGTACCTTTCTCGCTTTGGACCCTCTCACCAATGCCGAGGGTCCTACGATGGCCAACCGTCCTTCGGATCTCGGTTCATCGAATCGAGAACGTTCTCCACAAGTGGTCTTCCACATCTTAGGGTTCCTTTGACGGAGGAGCAGAGGATACAAGTTCGATGGGTGGGCTTCCACATCATTGTCATTTATTGACACCGACGGAGAGCCCATGCCATAGCTCGCCTCTTGGGGATTTTTGGAATGAAGCTCACCTCCTTTGCACCACCACCTACCACAAAGTTTCGAATGACATTTCGCATCTAAGGAGCAAATAAGATAAATATCGAAAGATAAGTTTTATTTCTTATTTTAATCAAAAAATACATACTTTCTCCATCACAAATAATCTCGGTACCAAAGGAGATCCTCCATCTTCAAAGAAGGCCACCATGAAAAGAATTGGCTCGGGGAATGTTTGGCAATCACCGGATGACGAGCCAAACGCCGATACAAAGGATTCCTCCTCACGATATAGGGCGAGGATCGTTGAACCTTTTTCATCATATTGGAACTCGGGTTTAACAATGCGGGGAAAGTCGGAGGATAATGGTGTTTTGGATATAAAAGAACTTGCCTTTCCAGTTCTCGATGTTTGTAAACGGCCTATCTATGAGAATGGGCACATCCTTTCACCCTCTTAGCCAAGGTCAACCAATCTCCTCCGGGTATAAATTGGAAAACCCTAGCCTGATTAATGATGGTTCAAATCCATAAGCTTTGCACTTCACAATGTATGTCGTAAGCTTGGCTAGGCGAAAGGGTTGAACCTAGATATGTGTACCTCATAGTACTGGAGGAATTTTAAGATCAAAGGGTGCAAGGGTATCCTAAGGTTGGAGGTGGTGAATGCATTGGTATATAAGCCTACATAGTTTTCAGGGGCATAAAAAATCCCTTGATTTCTACTAGGTAACATGATTTTATGCTCTTTTGGAATTGGGTAATCGGTGAGGAACGCTTTAAGCTCCTCCCTTGTCAAGGTGCAACCTTGTTGTTTGATTACAAATTTTTTATTTGTAGACATTGATCCTTCTAAAATCCACAATAAAGTATTTAAAAACAGATACGAAGGAACACTTTACCTTGTTTGATTGAAAGCTTGATCGGAAGAGGTTTTAGTAGGTGAAAAACTTGGGCGTGAGATAAAATAATGTTAGGGTTTTACTGTTTTTTAACTTTATATACCCTCACATATGTTAAATCTCGGCCCTACACGTGTCATGACTTTTCCCCTTACCACCGGATTTCAAACTCTTTTTAAATTTTGAAATGACATTTTCTTTTACCGAGGAAAAGGGAGTAATTAGGATAAGTGTTTTCATTAATTACGGTCAATAGGTACAAGACTTTTCATCTTTGTTCGTTTTGTGATGAAGGGAGGTTTCGTTTCTATTTACGAGTCGTAAGAATTATTTTTGCTCGTACATATCACTTTCGACCTGGGGCTTGATGGCGTACCCTCCGATCGGTCGAAGGACTCCCCTTGACCTCGGTCGAACTTGCATTACGAAGACCCAAGTCTTTCTTTATAAGTCATTGGTGGCGTAAAACCATTCATCATTGACATGGTTACCGGTTGGGAATTCGCCACCAAGGCCTATACCGCCGGTGTCTTCTCTTGAAGGCGCTAAGACAAAGGAGAACCTTGACTTGGTCTTCCCCACGTTCCCACTATTTCCTTAGCTTCCCGCCAAGGCCGAGATAGTGGGGATGAAGCCTAGCGGTTACCACAAATCGTGGATGCCCCCATGATCTCCTAAGCGTGTGCTAACACTCTCCAAGCTATTTTCTTCACCTATAAATAGATTGGACGAGTCATTCAATGGTATGTTCACTCAACACGGATTTCACATACTCTATATTATTTACAACACATATCACATACTTACTCTCACGCCCTGAGGTGGTTCACGAGGCCCAACCCACAGGCGATCACTTAACGAAGTGTCTACTATTTCTTATTGCACATTGGCTACAAGTTTGGCGCAAGCATATCACCCACTATACCCTTCGATCACCATCGAAGGCCTGGTCGTACGAATTATTGTACAATCATAAATCTATATATAGAATTCAATTTTCAGACTTTTAGAGAGGTAGACTTGTGGAGTAAAAACCTAAAACGATTGTAGTCCGGTTTGGACAGTATTTTAGGGTTCTCATACCCTATTTTACATCGAGATAAGTTATTTATTCCCTTGATTTCATTATGTCTTCGATTGAATGTGTGTATGCTTGCATTTTTAACATGTCCAGCTAATTTACTTGTATGTTTGCTTAGATCTATGAAACCTAGTTACTAATTATTGATTGGTTGTCTCTTATCTTAATTGTAATTGGCTTAGGAGTGCTTAAAGCCATCGTTGTGTTTTTAATGCTTGATTAATCTTTGTTGAATATTAGTTTATAATTATTAGTGGAATTGTAGGCTAAACATCCAAAGATAACCTTAGTGTTAAGTTTATGAATCCTAGAGATTTCGTAGTCATTAACCTTAAGGTAGCTTCAAATAGTTAGGGATAAAATCACACCCTACGACCTTAGAAAACACAACGCGTTAAGAATAAGAACGTGACAATTCAACTACCAATAAAAGATAACTAGGGAGTAATAGTATCTAGGTAAACACATCTTTAATCATTAGATAATTAGAATAGTAGAGTAATCGGTAGAAGTATGAACCCCCAAATCCAAACCCCGAGATTTTACCTTTAGTTTCTAAAAAATATAAAAAGATAAAAAAATAATCTTCCTCAACCTCAACCTTAGCGTAGTAAATTTCTCACTAGCATTCCTATTCCCTGAGAAACGATATCAATGCCCGAGGCTTACCCAATACTACACAACAACGATTAGGTTCACTTTCTAGGGTGTTGAAAAACTTGCTCAAGAAAAGGAAGTTTCCTTTGACCCCGACGCGCGCGTTGTCACGGCGTATCAAGTTTTAGGCGCCACGGGAATAGAATAGCTAGTTAGACTTCTATCTCGTTTAGGTTCCCTTGCTTGATTCCTATAAAGTAAGATTTTCTCTCATTTTTAGCTTCCTCGTAGTCTATCCCCATCATGGAAAGTGATAACCCACCACATGGAAACCACCCATTTCCCCATGCCAACTCCCTTAGACAACTTAGGACCCGTGGTTCCACCAAACCCTTCTTGAGCCCTTTGCGAACCCGAGAGAGAGTATAGCGAAGAAGAGCTCTCCATGAGTCGGAACCTCAAGGCACCACCATCGATTTTGAAGAAGCCGTAACTGGTGAAGAGTCCACACACTCCCCCAAGTCTCCTAAAACCATTAACATTGACAATCTGAGCCAATATAGCGAGGAAATCCCCGCTATTCCTGTCAATGGACCCATCAATAAACCAAAGCAAAATTCCTTAGGAGTACTCTTCTCCCACCTCATCTGGATTTACCAACGCCATTGTCTACCCTTCTGAATAGATCAATGAGGTGTTGCATGCCACCGACATTTGGCTTATCCATAATACATGTCAATTTCACGGATCCCACAGCGAAAACCCAATTCATCACATCAAACAATTTTTAAAAATGTTGGATACTATATATCTTGACGGAGCATCCAAGGAGACATCTAGACTCCGTTTTTCCCATTTTCCTTCAAGGAAAGGCCAAAGAGTGGCTCGATAAGCTACCTCCAGGTCCATCTTCACTTGGGAACAACTCACTACTAAGTTTACCAAAAGCTCTTTCCTCGCGGGAGAATCGCATCCATCGAGCCAAATCCTTTGCTTCCATCAAACATATGGAGAATCTATCGTTAACTCTGGACTCGTTACAAAGATCTCATTCAACAAGCCCCACACCATGGTATCAACCTTTGGTTGCTTGTTCAAATCTTTTACGACAATGTCTCCCGCAATGATCAAAAAGGATTGACTTCTCGACTAGCCGAAAAATTTCCAATCTCGGTCTTGAGAAGAAGGATGGGACCGCATTGAGGAGTATGTCGAGGACCAAGACAATACTTGGAACGAACCTGTAACTGTACTGAGTATCTCTGCTACCTTGAACAATAGCCCATCATCTCTCGATGATCGGATGAAGAGGGTGCAGGAGAAGCTCGCATACCTCACGAAGTCGCAAGAACCTAAGAGGTTGTTTAACCCATACCTCATATGCGACATTTGTGGAGGATCACACGAGAGCGATGAGTGTGACGATAACACAGGCCAAGAGCACGCCCTCCTTTCTAGCCATGACATTTATGATGACCCTTCCCTCCTCGTATTCTATCAATACAATGAATACACTCCTTGGGGTAATTTAAAATGGAAAACTGAGGGAGAAGAGGGTTCCGAATACACCATCCGTGATGCATTTGAGAAAGAGCTCGGGCAATTCGCCATGGAAAGGGGAATGCTTTTAAAGGGTCTTGAAGGATTCATTCTAGAGCAACAAGCTGAACTAGAAAGCCAGTTCGCCGAACTCTACAAAATAGTAAGTGAACATGGTCCAACCCAGAATGATCTAACTTGTGCCATTACTACTCGATCAGGAACCACTACCAATGATCCACCATACCCTGTTCAAAATCCCACCACCAGGGGGCCTGAGTTGGATAAGGGAGAAGTTCCTAAACCTCCTCCGACTCCTCACGACCCTCCTCCACAAGCATCAATTCCCGTCCAACGTCCGACTCTCACACGGATTCCTTATCCCACGCGTTTAAAGAATCAAAAGGCTGAAGAAGACAATGAGAGGTTGTTGTCTTACTTAAAACGGGTCGTCGTCAACATAACACTTCTCGATGTATTTTATCATATCCCTAAACATAGCAAATACTTCAAGAGGTTGCTCTCGAATCGGAAGAAACTTGAAGGGTTGATATCATTAGGAGAAGAATGTTCGGCTATCATCCAAAAGAGCTTACCCAAAAAGAAAGAAGATCGGGGTAGCTTCACCATCCCTTGCTCTATAGGGGCGCTATCTATGAAAAACGCCTTGGCAGATCTTGGGGCAAGCATTAACTTGATGCCTCATTCCTTATTCCTCAAACTCGGATATTCAGGGCTAAAACCAACCAGAATGAGTATTCAGTTAGCTGATCGATCAATCAAATATCCCATTGGAGTTTGTGAAAATGTTCTTGTGAGGGTAGGGGAGTTCAAGTTTCCGGTTGATTTCGTGATTTTAGAAATGGAGGAGGATAACTCAGTCCTGATAATCCTTGGAAGACCATTCTTGGCTACAACTCGTGCCATCATCGATGTTCATGATGGTAAACTCACTTTACGAGTGGGATTCGAGAGCTTAACCTTTGACATCAAGGATTCTATGAGTCGTCCCTCCTCTTACGATCATCCTATTTATCTTGTTGAAGAAGTTGATGAGTTTGTTGATGATATAGATAGCTGTATTAATGAATATCTAGTAAACGAATTCATGAATGATGACAACAACATGATATACGATGATGAAGAGACTGAGATGGTTGGATCTGTTTCCTTTTACCCGCGTAGGGAAGAAATTAAACCTCTTGAACTTCAAAAGCCGGAAAACAAAGCTAAAACCATCGATCAAGGAACCTCCTACCTTAGAATTGAAAGATCTCCCGAGCCATTTAGAATATGCCTTCCTTCAAGGAAAGGATCAACTCCCTATTATCATAAGCTCCTCACTAACCACTGAACAGAAAGGGAAACTCTTAGAAGTTCTAAGAGAATACAAAGGAGTGATCGTATGGAGTGTTGCTGATATTAAGGGAATTGATTCTAATTTTTGCACTCATAAAATTCTTATGGAGGAGGATTACAAACCCACTGTTCAACCTCAGAGGAGAGTTAACCCTAATATCAAGGAGGTGGTAAAAAATGAGGTCGTCAAGCTTCTCGATGCCGTCCTAATCTACCTCATTTCGGACAGCCCTTGGGTCAGTCCAGTCCAAGTGGTTCCAAAAAGGGAGGAATGACTGTCGTGAAGAATGAGAAAGGTGATTTAGTTCCACACAGAACTGTCACTGGCTGGCGTGTTTGTATCGATTACAGAAAATTAAATGATGCCACACGAAAAGACCATTTTCCTTTACCATTCATCGATCAAATGCTCGAAAGGTTAGTCGGGCATGAGTACTACTTGTTTTCTTGACGGTTTCTCGGGATACTTCCAAATCCCATTGCTCACGAAGATCAAGAAAAACTACGTTCACATGCCCCTACGGGACTTTTGCATAAAAGCGAATGCCCTTCGGGTTATGCAACGCCCCCGCTACCTTTCAAAGATGTATGATGGTCATATTCCATGAATTGATTGAAGATAGCATGGAAGTCTTCATGGATGGTTTTTCGGTATCTGGAAACTTCTTCGACCTTTGCTTATCCAACCTTAGGAAGTTGCTGAAACGGTGTGAAGAAACCAATTTAGTCCTGAATTGGGAAAAATGTCATTTCATGGTAAGAGAAGGAATTGTCTTGGGAATAAAGTCTCCGGAAATGGAATAGAGGTTGATAGGGCTAAAATTGAAGCGATATCTAAACTTCCCTATCCTACTACCGTTAAATCTATTCGAAGCTTTCTTGGTCATGCGGGCTTTTATAGAAGGTTTATTAAGGACTTCTCAAAAATTGCCCGACCAATGACACAACTTCTAGTCAAGGACGCTCCTTTTGACTTTTCGGAAGAATGTAAAGAAGCATTCAATCGCCTGAAGAAAGATCTTACTCAAGCTCCGATAATGGTTACTCCTGATTGGTCCCAACCATTCGAGATCATGTGCGATGCTAGTGATTATGTTGTAGGCGCCGTGCTAGGCCAAAGAAAGGAGAAGCATTTTCAACCAATTTACTATGCTAGCAAAACCATGAATGTGGCGCAATAGAATTATAAAACCACCGAGAAATAGCTTTTGGCTATGGTTTTTGCCTATGATAAATTCAAGCAATATCTCGTCCTTTCCAAAACTGTCGTCTTCACCGATCACTCCGCCTTACGATACTTGTTCTCCAAACAAGATGCAAAACCCCAACTTATTAGGTGGATTCTATTGCTTCAAGAATTCGACATTGAAATTCGAGATAAAAGGGAGCGGAAAATCTTGCTGATGATCATCTATCACGATTGGAAAACCCAGACTTAAAGGAATTAGACCATAACGAAATTCATGACTCTTTTCCTGAGGAACGGCTAATGGCCATTAAGGATATTGAGCCACGGTATGCGGATTATGCTAACTAGCTATCCAGCAAGGTCTTACCAAATTAAATGACTAGGCAAGATAAAAAGAAATTCTTCACTACGCTGAAATACTATTTTTGGGACGAGCCCTACTTATTTCGTATATGTCCCGATCAGATCATTCGACGTTGTGTTGCTGGAAGAGAGATTGATCGGATTATGAGAGAGTGTCACGCAGGACCAACTGGGGGCATCAAGGTATAAATGCCACGGCACGAAAAGTTTTCGATCCGGATTCTATTGGCCTACTATCTTCTGCGACGTTAAGAGGTTAGTTCAAACGTGCGATGCATGCCAACGATCGGGAAACATCTCGAGGAGGGATGCAACACCTCAGAGTTATATCCAAGTCTGTGAAATATTCGATGTTTGGGGTATCGATTTCATGGGACCCTTTCCATCATCCGGAGGAAATGAATACATTCTAGTTGCCATTGACTATGTGTTCAAATGGGTGGAGGCACAAGCCCTTAGGAATAACGATGCAAGGGTGGTCATTCATTTTCTTAAAAAGCTCTTCGCACGATTCGGGATTCCCAAGGCATTAGTGATAGAGGAACCCACTTTTGCAATGCTCAAATGGAGAAGATAATGAAGAAGTATGATGTTCGCATAGGTTCTCTCGACATATCACCCCAAACTAATGGGCAAGTAGAGAACACAAATAGAGCATTAAAGCGGATACTTGAAAAGACGGTCCATCAGAACAGAAAAGATTGGGCATTCAAACTGAATGAGGCACTCTGGGCATTCAGAACGGCTTATAAAACACCCATCGGAACGACCCCTTTCCGCTTGGTATACGGGAAAGCATGCCACCTTCCCATTGAGCTTGAGCAAAAGTCATATTGGGCACTTAAGGCGTGTAATATGGATTATTCGAGACAGGGTCAAATAGGTTCTTGCAGCTTCAAGAGCTGGATGAACTAAGACTTGAAGCCTATGAGTCTTCAGTCACTTATAAAGAAAGGGCTAAGAAATGGCATGATCAACGTATAAAGAATCCTAAGGAGTTTGTAGAAGGAGATAAGGTACTCTTGTATAATTCAAGGTTGAGACTATTTTAGAAAACTCAAATCGAGATGGTGCAGGCCCTTTTCGATAAAAGAAAAATGAGCAACGGAGCCGTGGTGCTATTAGACCATGATGGAAGGGAATTTACCGTGAATGGACAACGTGTGAAACATTATCAGTTGGACAATAATGAAATAGTCAACGATGAAGATATTGTTTTGAAAGAAAGAGACGGTAATGAAGTCACGTAGGGGCACGACTTCGAGTCTAGCTACAAGACTCATAAATAAAGAAAAGCGCTTCATGGGAGGCAACTCATGCTTAATTGTTTGCTTGTTTATGTGTCATATATCTTTTCATTGATTGTTTATTCTCATGTTTGAATTTGTGAAAATGCTTTATTTTGTCTTTAACCTCGTCTTAATTACATATAAAGGTATTTTACAAAAAGGATAAGTGTAGGGAAGATTACACACGTTTTTAAAAGAACGTGAACATGAGAATTACAATTCTTGAAAAAGATATATATGTGTGTTTGTTAGAGTCAAATGCTTGTATCGAGTCATAATGGATGTTTTGTAGGAATTTTTCCAGAATCTAAAGATGTAATTTTTCCAGAAAAACGCAGCATACCAGTTTCTGTTAGGATAACCTGACGGCATCAGGATTGCAACCTAAGGGCGTCAGGAGGAGCAGAAACAGCTAATCTAACTTTCTCTTGTTTTCTGTGCTACTTCTAAATTTTTAGAATTTCTCAGGTCTTAATTTCCAGAAAATCTGCAAACATCCATTCCACAAGCATTATATCCTAGTGTAGTAGAGTCATATATAGTTTAACCGCCGATTTTACGCGAAGGTTTCGTCTATTTTCTTAAAGTGTACAGGCTTTATTTATCAAGAAGAAGAAATATAAGATTTGATGGAGCTTTTCACGCATACATTCTTATTGGAAAGAATTTAACCACTACTTCACACGGATCCTACCGAGCTAATCAGGGGAGTATTAGTTTCTTTCTCTTTTAATTACCTTCCGTTATCATAACATTGATACTTTCGGGGAACATTGGGGACAATGTTCGGTTTAAAATGTGGGAGGAGAATAAAGCGGGAACTTTGAAACTATGCTTACCATGATCATTTGTCTTGTCCTATTTCATTTGTGTAATAAGCTATGAGAAATATCGGTTAGGGTAATTTTAGCACCAAATTTGGAATTTTTCATGACTTGTACAGTGGGTCTTTAGTCTTAATAAAGCGTCTCATGGATAGGAAGTTATATGACTAGCACAAAACCATTTACCACTCAAATTCCACCCCAAAATGTGAGGTTCATCCCCAGATTTGTAGGAATTAAAGCATTCACCTTTAATGCTTCAAGAGTATACCGGTAGTAAAATATATTCTAGAACTTGTTTTGTGATGCATCCCGAGATCGCTAGTGAGACTACACTTGTGTAGTTAGGAATAACTAAATGATATGAGGCATTAGGATAACCCTTGTTTGATAATCGTATTATAATTACTTCTTCCACATCGGTTGAGTAATTCCCCCACACCCTTGCGTTGTACTCATCTTTAGTACACGATACCCCTAGTTAACCCCTCAGAGCCTATCCTTTTCGCGGTTCTCGTGATGTTTGGTTTTCGAATATCAATGAAGAGCATTGTTTACAATCCACCCCAAATGTACACCCAAATCGCCTTAGCCTACCTTTTATGCACTCACTTTTAGTGCATTATTGTTATCATACTAAACCCTTAGTTCAATTATCTAGTTACTTGCATGGTTGATAAGTCGAGTCATATCTTTTGTACACAGTTTTGGGATGATTGAGACTCATGGGTAAAGTTAAATTTTATGGAATGACGGGAAAGAACGTTAAATTCAAATTCCTTTTATTTACGTAATAATGTACTCCAAGTGTTTTGATCTTTTCAATTCGGGTCAAATTAGTGTTAGAGTAATAAAAACTCAAGTGTAGGGATGTGCCAATAAATCTCTTATATTTTGATGTTATCGTAGAGGATGGTAGAGTTAAAATGTATGCAAAAAAAAAAAAAAGTCGAATAAAAAAGAGTGTTGAAAAAAAAATGAAAAAATGAAAAAAAAACATACGGGCTACCATCCAACATCTATCTTTATATTTATGTTTGTTTGTTTCAAAGTTATCTAGAGTTTAGAGAGTCGAGTCTTGGCTTAGCAACGTCATTCTTCTCATGCTTGTAACATAAAGATTTTTGACTTGCCACCACTAAATCGCCCTCCAAACCCTTTGTTTCCCTACCGTAAGCCTAACGTTACAACCCTTTAAAAGACCTCTTAGATAGTTACTTCTAGGTGCTTACGCAAAAGCGTTGGAAGTTTGATCTAGTCTCAAGCCTATGGTAATCTATATACTATGACCGGTTAATGAGTGTTTATCTTCCATTTTCATTTGATATATTTCATATACACCCGAGAGATGAGAGTATCCAAACACCCCTTGTGAGGTGCTAGTATATAATTTATGTGCTTGTTATGACTATTGCGGGGCTTATACTTGTCATGAATTATGTTAAACTATTGCTTCATGCCCCCTAACTTATAAATTGATTGGCCAAAAGCACATTTCCTTGAGGACAAGCAAATACCAAGTGTAGGGATATTTGATAAGGATTTAAAACGTACACTTTTAAGGGGTCATTTAAGCCCCTAATCGCCCACTTTTGTATCCGTTACTTCTTAATTTCATCATTTTCACTTTTTAGGTCTCTTGAAGGCAAAATGTTGGAATAATGTTTCTTTGGACGAAAAGGAGTGAATATGTGAAGAAAATGACTAAAGTCAAGATCAAGACACTCAAGCTGCTGGAAATGCACCCAACGGCGTCCCACACAAAGGCGAAGCCATCCCTGATTTTGTGACGACACGGTAGTGAAATTACTATTTTACACCTGACGGCGTCAGGCTTTGAAGAGTAAGGGCGTCACGAAGACTTTTCATCCTCGGCGCCCTAGATCCGGTTCGAGCGACGTCGAGTGAAGGCGGCGTCACAACCACAACGTGGCCGTCCCAAAGTTGACTTGGCCAAGGCGAAACCCTAATGGCGGCGATCGGCGGCCACAATTACAAGGTGGCGTCGTCGCGATTGTAAATCTATATATAAATTCGATTTTCGGACTTTTAGAGGTAGACTTGTGGAGTAAAACCTAAAGCGATTGTAGTCGGTTTGGACAGTATTTTAGGGTTCTCATACCTTATTTTACATCGAGATAAGTTATTTATTCCCTTGATTTCATTATGTCTTTGATTGAATGTGTGTATGCTTGCATGTTTAACATGTCCAGCTAATTTACTTGTGTGTTTGCTTAGATCTATGAAACCTAGTTATTAAATATTGATTGGTTGTCTCTTATCTTAATTGTAATTGGCTTAGGAGTGCTTAAAGCCATCGTTGTGTTTTTAATGCTTGATTAATCTTTGTTGAACATTAGTTTGTAATTACTAGTGGAATTGTAGGCTAAACATATAAAGATAACCTTAGTGTTAAGTTTATGAATCCTAGAGATTTCGTAGTCATTAACCTTAAGGTAGCTTCAAAGAGCTAGGGATAAAAGCACACCCTACGACCTTAGAAAACACAACGCGTTAAGAATAATGACGTGACAATTCAACCACCAATAAAAGATAACTAGGGAGTAATAGTATCTAGGTAAACTCATCTTTAATCATCATACGAGCACACTTCAAAAAGACATAGACTACCCCATAGATTAGATAATTAGAATAGTAGAGTAATTGTTAGAAGTACCAACCCCAAATCGAAACCCCGAGATTTTACCTTTAGTTTCTAAAAATATAAAAGATAAAAATAATCTTCTCAACCTCAACCTTAGCGTAGTAAATTTCTCACTAGCATTCCTATTCCCCTAGAGAACGATATCAATACCCGAGGCTTACCCAATACTACACTACAACGATTAGGTTCACTGCTTAGGGTTTTGAAAAACTTGCTCGAAGAAAAGGAAATTTCCTTTGACCCAGAACGCGCGTTGTACGCGTATCAACCACCAACACTATCAAGATCCACCACTGCCAAAACCCCTCGAATGAGACCACCATCACCGAAAACCCCCGCATCACAACATTTTTTAAGTTTTCAGGTTTTGTTTTTAGTTTTCTTATTAGATCTATATAAATTTCAAGTTTTCAAGTATTTTTTTTAGATCCATATTCTTTTTTTATAGATCTAAGTTTGTATAAGTTTTTTGACATAAGCTTTTATAGGTTTGTAGTGGACCGTTGCCTCCGTCGGTATTTTTTGATGTCATCGCCGAGATTTGCGTTGCCACTGTTGCAACCGGGAACTGTCGTTGTCACCCACGAGCTGACCTTCATTACAATACGACTAGCACAATTTTTAGGGTATCTTTTGATGTTTTTTTTATTAGATCTAAATATAATTCGACTTTTGAAGTTTTTTTATATCTATAATTCTTTTCAACAGATCTAAGTTCTTGTGCCACCGTTGCCGTTAATGGAATTTGCGCCGCTGCCACCATTGAGACATACATCTGTCGCCGGTAAATTAATGGTTTATTTTTAAAAGTTTTTGTGTTTGCAAGTTTGTAGGTTTATGCAAATTTTATTATAAAGTTAAAGTTTTTCAGGTTGTATATAATTTTATATGTAAGTTTATGTCAATCTGTTATATATTTCAAGTATATTATTTATTAATTTTTGGTGTATGGATTTGTTGCAAGTTTGTTAGTTAATTGTAGGTAAATTAGTTGTGTAATTCTTTGTCGTTAGTTAAGTAAATTATATATTTTGGTATGTTTGGCCTTTGAGATTATAAAGGGATTATCTTATTTTTCAAAAATAAGCTACTTAAAAATAATCCTTGTTTGAACATAACTTATAAAGATTATAAGAAAAATAATCTTCTATAATCTACGAAAATAAAGGTTCTTCGTGTAGCTTATAAAATAATCTCTTTTATAATCTTTTTCATTGTAAAGACCAAAGACCAAGCGTCGGAATAAAGATCAAGACCAAAGACAATCTATTTTTCTTGAAACATCTGATTTGAATAGTCATAAGTTTTGATAATTTCAAACTTTAAAATTCGAAAGTTTAAAAGTTTTTGCATGTGAAAATCTTTGAAGTTGTAAAAGTGTCTTAACTTTATAAATCTAAAATTCTTTAATAGTATTTTTAAAATTGAAATATTTTGAAAGTGTGAGTGTTTTGAAATATTCTAACTTTTGAATGTTTACTAATTTTTTAAATCAGAAATTTTGTGATAGATTTCTAAAATTAAAATTTGTAAAGTTCGAATTATGCTGAATGCATTGAAAATTAGAATTTTAAAATGTTTTGACATTTTGAAGGTGTATAGGGTGGCTGGTCATTTGCATTATCTTCATTGGGAAGGCAGTTCGTCTCAAAAGGCGCATGTATAAGTTGGCTTTTTTGGGTTACTAAACAAGATAATTGTTGTACGTTAGATAGTGACTCATTTGAAATGCTTTTAATTTTTAAGCAAGTGTTTATTATTCAAAATACATTTCACTAAGATTTAAAAAAAAAAAAAAAAAAAAAATGAAGGACATTGGACAATGGTGACACCTACCATTATGGCACCAATCTGTGCATGTTCAAACTACAAAGACTTATCATTTTATAAATAAAAAATTCTCAAAATAAGTCGAAAAGTTTTGCGTAGTCATTATATATTCGTTTTTGGCTTTTTCATTTTGATCGTCTTTCGATTCTTTCGATTCTTCGACTTCACCCAAATTTTGACACGTGTAATTCTTTTGTATTTTTTTTCCGGAAAAGTGCATAAGAATGACACGTGTCAATTAGGTGAGTCAGCGATTAACGATCAAAAAAGCGATTGACCGTAAAAAGAATGACACGTGTCAAAATTTAATTGAAGTCGAAAGAGCGATCGGCATTACAAAAATGGGAAAATCTTAAAAAATGATCGTATAAAAGGCCAATGGAAGGCTTTTTGAACTTTATTTTGAGAATTTTCTTTTATAAATGCTTTAAATAGAAGGATTGAAGTGATGTAAATAGTAAATACTAAATAGTCAGTAGTAAACGCAAAAATCTTGCCTAGGCATATGTAAATAGAACAGGCGTATGTAAATAGAACGATTGGAGTGACGTAGAAAATAAATGCAACCAATGCTTATAAAATTGTAACCATAAACATTTTTTTGTTATAAAAGAAACAAAAAGAGAGGAAACACGAGCAAACATTTGCTACTCAATCGACATCGGTTTCGCTAAAACAAAAAACCATCGGTAATCTGTTTAAGCCATTGTGGGTTTTTACCCAATCAATTTAGGAGAACCACTCCACCATAAATCGATCATTCTGAAATAATCGTTATCATTTATTTCGTTTATAAAATGACTCTATCCATAACACCAATAACACCGTCGCGTCGGTAGCACATCGAACTTTAACATTTAACATTAACGTCCCAAAAACACTCATCCATAACATCCCAATAACACCATAACACCACTAATATTTTATATTTTCAATTTCAACCCTAAACTAAAACAAACATTTCATTTATTAAACTAAAACAAACATTTCATTAAAACTTAAACCATATTACAATACGAGATAATAACAATAAAAAATACAACGAAATGAAAAAAAAAACACGCAATTAAAGCGTTACAACAAATTAAAAAATACGATCTCTGACGAGGTTTCAAGTTATATTTTGCGATGATTCGATCTTTTTCGTCGTTGATCCACCTTGACCATTGGATCTTGCCGTCGATGAGTCGTCATCAAAACTTGATCTCTTCCAACCGGGTTATTGTGAGCTCTTTTTCTGCGTGGCCCGATCGCCGCCGGAGACTTCTCGTTTCAAACGAAACTCATTTGCCATAGTTTCGGTGAAATAATTTGAGCCTCGTTCTCCAGGTGCTTGTTCCCCGGTACTTGTTGTAGTCTCGGATCGTGCTTTTTGGTAGCACGTTTCTTTCCATGGGCGTGGTTGTTCATCATTACCAAACAAAGCCTCGTTTGTTTGGCTTGGACTTGGCCGGTTAAATCAACCGGTTCGGCGTCTCCATTTCTTATAATGACGAAAACATCCCAGCGTCATCGGACCAACAGTGCTCCTGTTTTCCTCACGATACTATTGCTTTGCCTGTTTCATCACATCCACCTCACTTTCACCGCTTCGTTGCTCTCGTTGCGCGTGCGTAACAAGAGTTGAACTTTGTGCATATCACTGTTCAGCGATGTCCATTTGCTTGACATCATGTCCTTGGTGCGTAGTTGAAAGTTGAGTCTATGAACTCATTTCGACCGATACCAAACGTATCTCTAGGTTGGCACTTTCCAACTTTTGGATCCTCCAAAACGACTATGTAACACGCTGCAAGTAATGCTTCCTCTGCTGAATTCCAACGATTGGTAACGACAACCTCCTCATCGTAATCAATTGGTTCGGGCTCGGGGTCTTTGGATTTTTGGATTTTAAACATCGACCTTTTCCTTTTTGGTGGAGATGTGGGTGTCTCGTGAACATCTTGTGTTTCGATTTGTGATTGTTGTGTGAATTGAAGGTTTTGAAAGTTGGAGTTTAAGGTGTTTTGTTGGTTTTGTTGTTCTTAAACAAGAATGTTTGTTGTTGTTTCCACATTTCTTGGCTTGATAAGCCCAGTGGGTTGGGGTTTGAAGATGAACCAACGTTGGGTTAGATGAACCAGCGTTCGGATTCCACCGTCATTTGAAAGATTGAAGAAAGTATCGTCGTTCTCCCGACATTGTTTTTTTTTTTTTTTTTGTTAATTGAAGTTGATAGATTGAGAGTATTGAGAGGATTTAGAAGTGGAAGTGTGAATAAAATGGTGTTTGATTGTGTATTTATAGTGGTAAAAAGATTTTTTTTTTTTTTTTTTTTTTTTTTTTTATCAATTCTAGCCGTTAGGGACTAAAATGAAATTTTTTAAAGTTAACGACTAGAAGCCGTTAGAGGACTAGTTTGAAAATTTTTGAATTTTTTTTTTTTTTTTTTACTTTAACGGCGTTAAGGGGATAGCAGGGGATAATGCCGTGGCCTTAAACACACTTCAAGGATATTAACAGCTAACGTCGTTTCGGCGTTAACGATGGGCTGCTCTAACATAACTAAATTACTAAACAATCATTGCTATCATATTTAATTATCTTTTTATTTTTTTACAATTAATAATTATATAATAATAAACTAATCATATTTTATTCTTTTGTTTCTTGTACAATTAATCTTGCAAATATACACTTTTCTTTCCAACAACTACTTTTCTGTAATCAAATTGTACTCTGCAACATCCTTTTCTTTCTTTGATCTACAACATCCTTTTAGTTTTGTAGTAGCATAATTTTGAAGGAAAAATAGAAGGTTGTTTTAGATATGAAAAATAAAGTATTGTAGTTTGTACGCATGTGGTTTAATTTGGAGAAAACTAATTGAATGGCAGGTGTGTCATAAAACAAATGAGGTGTCGACGTGATTCAAGACATGACCCATTATTTATATCTTGAATCTATTAGATCAAGCTATATTAATTTTTGATTATTTGTGCTACAATTGGTATGATATATAATATTCGGATTAATTTATTAAAAATGTGTAATGACTGTTGTTGAAAAATAAGTTAAGAATTGTTTGAAACTTTTATAAACACAAAATTAAATTTATAGCTTTGGAAAAGGAAAAGAAATATGTATATTAGTGGGATTTATGTTAAAAAAAAGTATATTAGTGGGATTCAATGCGTAACATAAAATTGTACTATTAAAAAGGAAAGAGAATACAAGAAAAAAAATATCAATAATCATCAATGTTGTCTCAAAATAAATTAGTCAAATTTTATATTTTTCAAAAAAATTGATTTGACCTTTTAAAATAAGTGTAAAAGTTAAAAAGTTGATTGAAACAACATTGGTATTTGTATAAAAATAAGTCAATAATAGGTCAAAAGTTTTAATGTGGTATAAACCATAGAACCCCTGTTTAATTGTTGCCATGGTATTTTTTTCTAAAAATAATACAACGCCGCTGTTATGTGAATTTTGAAGTAAACAATACATTATTAGTTGCAATGTGAAAGTTTGCTTTTGTGAGTGTTAACACGGATAATTAACCATTTTCACATATGTTCAATAACTCGAGGACGGAATGCACTTTCATAAACAAAGTGATTATGAAACGAGATTAATCAATTACAGTAAATTACCCCCAAATAACCAGTCATCCTTTCCTTTTGCTTTGATTGGTTTCTATAAAGATTTTAGGGCGATTTCCAATACGCGTAGCATGTGTCAAGGTGAAGGGTTTTTTGAGGTTAAGCCCTTTTATCTTGGTGGCCTATGGGTGCTACTAGATTTCTGTTCAGTTGAGTCACGTGACTTGTTTCTTCAACATTCTGGAATTAAGTCGTGGTTTTCTGAGTTAAAAGTGTGGCATGCTGATTTTGTTGTTAAGGAGAGGCTCTTATGGCTTGAAGTTGAAGGTGTTCCCCTACGTGCATGGAATCAATCCACGTTTAAGCAAATTGAAAGCATGTGGGGTGACCTAATTTTCGTAGATGATGCTGATGTAACTAATCGGTTCAGTATGCGCCTTGGTATCAAAACCACGCATGCTCCTCTTGTATTTGAATCGATGTATGTTAATCTTTCTTATGTGGATTATTGTATTCGGGTACGGGAACTGAGTTCATGGACCCAAAACTTTTTATCAGGCTTTAAAGATGAAGAGGATAGAGATTCTGTGAATGATAATAATAGTCGAGATGCGGAGAATGAGGGTGAATCTTCGGTTCATTCAGTTCCTGACACATTTGCAAACGAGAATAATGTCCCTCGTGGCATAGAAACTGAACAGAAAGAAGTACCAGATATGTTTATGCCTCCTTTGTCCGAGGCAAATAAACAGGTTGATAGTGATCCATTTCATTTGGCACCGTTAATCGAGAAGGTTTTTGGGGGCCCTAGGGAAGAAGTTCAAAATGTGAAGCCGAATAATACCAATCTTGGTGATGAGGTATTGGTGGAGGATGCAAACAGGACTATGATCTGTTTTCCCACCGGATTCACGCCGATGTCGGTTTGTTTGGTGCCGAAAGAGGGTGATACTAGATAAACCAAAGAGTGATGGTGAGGCACCTTGAAAGGACATGGGAGGCGATGATCTTGGTCGCGCGACCCACATTCTTGTTTTTGTGAACCAATCTGATACACCAAAGAGTGTTGGTGAAGTACCTTCGAAGGACATGGGGGCTGATGACGCTGGTCACAAGACCCCTGTTCATGTCTTTTGTGAACAAAATATCAGGAGTAATATTCCCGAACCTTCTTTAGAGTATAAGGCGAGTCACATGATTAGTGAGGCTACGAAACAACCGGGCTTTTCGGTCGTTGAGAAGTTGGAATCTGCTATCGCTGTGGGCAATGCTTTTGGATGGGATATGACGGGTTGTGAACATACTCTTGAGAGCATTATTGCTGAAAATGGAGTTCGGTTTGGTCATCAATGAATGCTCTCTCCATTAATGTCCAAGGGTTTGGGGAGGTGGAGAAAAGAAGGTGGTTAAACAGACTTTGTAACTTGCATAATATTAATTTTCTTGCTGTTCAGGAGACTAAGATTGTACATTTAGATCTTTGGTTAGTTCGTCAGGTGTGGGGTAATACTTTTTTTGATTTTGCTTCCAGTTCTGCTAGAGGTCGTTCAGGTGGTATTCTTTGTATTTGGAACAAGTTGGTGTATCAGAAATCTAAAGTCTTTTGTTGTGATAATTATGTAGTCGTGGAAGGTGTGTGGTTGCCCACGAACACTCCTCTTATGTTTATTTCTGTTTATGCTCCGCAATATTTGTCGGATAAAAGGCTTTTGTGGTCTTCTTTGTTAGCTATTATTCAAAGGTAGTCTTGATGGGGGATTTTAATGAGGTTCGTGAGCAAGCGGAGAGGTTTGGTTCGGTTTTTCATCAAACACAAGCTGATTATTTTAATGATTTTATTTTAGACGCGGATCTCGTTGATATCCCTCTCGGAGGTTATTCGTTTACGTGGACGGATAAATGGGCGTCTAAAATGAGTAAGATGGATAGATTCTTGGTGTCCGAGAGTTTCCTTGATGTGTTTCATGGGATTGCAACATTGATTTTGGAGAAATTCTTTCCAGATCATAGACCGATTCTTCTGAAGGAGAGAGTGACTAATTATGGCCCTACTCCATTCCGGTTCTTTAATTCGTGGCTTGATATGGAGGATTTTAATGAGCTTGTGGTAGATACATGGAAAAATGACGGAATTGTTGAATTCAATAGTATGGTTAATTTTAAAAAGAAGCTTCAAAATTTGAAGTGCGTTCTTCGCAATTGGAATACTTCAAATCGAGCTAAGCTCAATGCTCTTAAAAGGCAACATCTGGATCGTGTTGCGGCTATCGATGTCCTCGTTGATCAAGGTCTAGCATCCAGGGATGATTTGGTGATGCATAAAGAGTCGCTTAAAATTCTTAGTGACTTAGATAGGTCGGAGGCAAAATACTTGGCGCAAAAAGCCAAGGTTAAATGGGCAGTGGAGGGTGACAAAAATACTAAATTTTTTCATGGTATTCTAAAAAAGAAAAGAAGGAATATGGCTATTAAAGGTGTGCTTAAAGACGGTTCTTGGATTGAAGAACCAGCTTTGGTTAAAGGTGAATTTTTTGACAATTTTCGAAAACGTTTTGCTCCTTTTGAGGGGCCTCGGCCGTGGCTTGGGGTTGATCTCCCCAA
Source organism: Chrysanthemum lavandulifolium (assembly GCA_022545495.1). NCBI lineage: Eukaryota > Viridiplantae > Streptophyta > Magnoliopsida > Asterales > Asteraceae > Chrysanthemum > Chrysanthemum lavandulifolium. The sequence continues at coordinate 61,336,690 of CM040242.1, forward strand.
ACATTTATCTTCTCTTCATTCTGAAAAGCTAGAAGTTCCTTTTTCTCGTGAAGAGATTAAACGAGCGGTGTGGGAATGTGGTGGAGACCGTGCTCCAGGTCCTGATGGTTTTACTTTTGCTTTCTTTAAACATTTTTGGGATATCATAGAGCAGGACGTGATTCGTTTTGTGGAGGATTTTTATGTTACTGTCCATATCCCTAAAGGGTGTAATCCCTTCTTTATCGCTTTAATTCCCAAAGTTTCGGATCCGAAGGTTGTGTCTGATTTTAGACCGATTAGTTTAATTGGGTGCCAATATAAAATAATTGGCAAACTTTTAGCTAATCGTTTAGGTCTGGTGATTGGAGAATGTGTGAGCAGTGAGCAAACTGCTTTTATTAAAGGTAGGAACATTCTAGATGGCCTTTGATTCTTAATGAAGTGATGGAGTGGTATCGAAAAAGGAAAAGAAAACTTATGATCTTTAAAGTTGATTTTGAAAAAGTGTATGGTTCTCTTGGGTGGGAGTTCTTGGATTTGGTCATGGCGAAATGGGGTTTGGTTGTAAATGGAGAAGGTGGATAGAGGATGCCTTTTGAATTCCGTGCCTCCATTACAGTTAACTGAGTCCCTCTTGATGAGTTTGAGATTTGTAGAGGTCTTCGTCGGGGAGACCCGTTATCTCCTTTTCATTTATTTTGGCGATGGAAGGCACGCATGCGGTTATTTGTAAGGCTTCAAATTGGGCTCTTTAAAGGCGCTTTGATTGGTCGAAGGGTTTCCGTTCTCATTTGATGTCTGTTGATGATGTCATTTTATGGGTGATTGGTCGCTCCAAAATGCTAGTAATTTGATTGGCATATTGCGGTGTTTCTTTCTTACTCCTGGTCTAAATATCAATGTCAAAAAAAGTAAGCTTTTGGGTGTTAGGGTTGATCACGAGGAGTCTTATGAGATGGCGTTCGTATTGGGGTGTGGGATGTCCATGTTCCCTCTTACTTATTTGGGTGTTCCCGTTGGTTGTAACATGTCTCTTGTAGCTAACTGGAAGGGTATTTTGGATAAGTTCAAACATAAACTATCTACGTGGAGCTCCCGCACTCTCTCTGTAGGTGGGAGATTAGTCTTATTAAAGCGGTGCTCGGGAATTTACCGACATATTATATGTCGCTTTATAAAGTCTCGGTTGCCGTTGAAAAGAATTTAGAGTCCATGCGCAATAATTTTTTCATTGGAGGTGATTTGGAAGATAGGAAAATGACTTGGGTTGCCTGGAAAAAATGTTTGGCTAGTAAGGAGTTTGGCGGCCTGGGTGTTGGTAGTATTTATGCTTTGAATAGAGCTCTTCTATTCAAATGGATTTGGAGATTTAGGGTGAGCTACGATGATCTCTGGATCAAAGTTATTAAGAATATTTATGGGATTAATGGTGGCATAGGAGAGGCGTCGTCCCCCATATATGCCTCTAGCCCTTGGATTGCTATTCTGAAGGCCACCAAACATCTCGCGGAGAAAGGCGCTGATCTTCTTTCCATGTGTAAACGGAAGGTTGGGGACGGATCTTCAATTTCCTTTTGGGACGATGATTGGTGTGGTGACATGCCTTTAAAATTGCTTTTCCACAGGGTATGCGCTCTTGATGATGCCAAATCGTGTACCATTGCGGGCGGTTAAGACTCTCGGATTGGTTTCGGTTTTAGAAGGCCTCAGGAGGAGGTGATGAGCTTCTCCAATACACGCCTTGAGGACTTGTATAGCTCGAGTTACGCTTCGCATCTCGGAAGGATGGTTGGATTTGGTATCATGGTGTCTCGGTTGGGTATTACGTTGCTTGACCCGTGGTTTAATTGATCTTTGTGATTTTGGATGTTGATTATGTGGCCAAAGATGGAATCGTTCGGTTCCGCTAAAGTTAATGTCTTCTTTTGGAGATTGAACCGAATAAGATTCCTACTAGAGTCAACTGGATAGAGAGGTATTGATATTGGCTCGATTTTGTGTCCGGTTGTGGTAGTGATGTTGAGGCCGTTAATCATCTCTTCTTCTCTGTGAGATGGCTATGGATCTTTGGGTTTAGTAGCTCGTTGGTGGGAGCTAGATATTCGGTTATGTCTTACGTTCAGGTGGGTCACTTGGATCGATAGTGCTAGGCTGCCAAGCAAAGTTAGGAATTGCTTGGATGTAGTAGCTCTTACGCTGATGTGGTCGATTTGGTGATTTCGGAATAGATTGTTGTTTTGCTTCACCAAATCTGTCAAGGCGAGTCTCTGGGATTTCATACAGTCTCAATCGTTTTTGTGGATTAGTGCTAGAAATCCTAAAATTCAGGTTTTGTGGATTAATTGGGTGCAAAATCCTAGATTAACTGTAAACTCTATGTAATTTACTAGCGTCTAGCTAGTTTTCTATTTTTGTTATATATATTGCCGCCGTTCAAAAAAAAAAAAAAACCCCGAAACCATAGATAACGTGCTTGACTACCGCCATAGTGGTTCACCCACATACAAATATCAATGCAACTAGAATCTGTCGAATACTATAAACCGTTCTTTCTAAGCGGTGATTTCATTGAATCTAAAATGATGAATTATTGTTGATCTGTCAAGTTTTAGTAATATTACGAAAAATCTGTAAAGTCGTCCATTTACCTGTCATATCATCAAAAGTGGTTCATGTAATATTTTCCTCTTGTACGAATTAAAATCACAAATGTTTATTTATTTTTCATCATCATCTTAGTTTCTATTATTTTGGTTGTTTATTTGTTACGATTTTACTTATTTTAATCTTCATATGTAAATAGCTATTTTATGTTCAAGTGGATCGGTCAAAATTACAATTTCGGTCCCAAGACGCGCAATTATATTGAATGGTAAAAATGTCAACGGATTAATTCAAACCAAAGCACCAAGTTTTGACTTTCCGGGTTGATTTTCTTCACAATTCACATCCCAGGTCTTAGTCTTTGAAAATGTAAAAATATTTGGGCATTCTCGAGAATAAAAATGGTACTAAAAATCGATAGTAAAATCGATTACATAATATTATGATCATAAATGTTTTAGACTAATAGAAATGGACTATAAGCATAAATGGATAAGCCTTTGTTAAAGATTGATCAGCTCCCATTAATAATACAGAAATAACAGTGCATTTGTTATGTATTATGACGATAAATTGCCCAGCTCCCATTAATAAGCCTTTGTTATGTATTATGTATGGATCTCAATATGGGCCCTTGGGGGGAGTGGGCCCGGCTCAATGGCACCCCATGCACCCCCTTTGGGCCGGCCCTGCACATACCATAGTATATTTTTTTGGTTGATTTGTTTTATATTCTTGCTTTGAATTTTAACAAATCCAATAATATTGTCATATATGGTCTTTTTATGCTATATTAAAAGTGCTCAAGAGCAAATGAATAATCAATAGATCTACATTACAGGGATTTAATCTTTCTTAATATGTGTTGGCATTTTTTTTTTTTTTTTTTTTTTTTACCGACAAATTTTATTAAGCAACTAGCAAAAGAAAGAAACATCATATGGTTATAAGATAAGGATTTTTTTTAAACAATCTACCCAACTAAAATCCGCCTTGCATCTATATCAACACCAATAAAACGAACGAGCCACTATATCATCAAAATGACCGCTTTGGAAGGAATGCTCGAGCCGAAAATAGATGTATTCCGAAACTCCATACAAGCCACCACATGACATATAAAATATCTTCCATTATTTCTTTACGATTAGAAGGAAGCTGAATATTCTAAACCCAAATCAGCCACTACTCGTATGAAGAAAACTCCGAGGGATTAACATCCCACCATGTTAAGATCTTACGAAAAATACCTCTCGCCATAGAACATGCAAAGAAAATGTGGCTAGTAGACTCGATTGCGATACCACATGTAAGGCACATAATAGACTGAATATCCATTCCTCTACGAGAAATATTAAGCCGAGTTGGTAAACAATCTAAACTAACTTTCCAAGCAAGAACATTTACTTTAATAGGAACAAGTTTTACCCAACGAGTTTTGGAGGAAACACCCGATAACATGTTGTTATTTACAAACCTCTTTACCGAAGCAACTGAAGAAACTCCCGAGCACTCGAACGACCAAAACCATTTGTCTTGCATCACAGGAAGCTAAAAAACCATTCAAAAAAGCCACCAAGTCTAAAAACTGAGTATTCTCGCTCCATCTCTTGAAATGCGCCGCAAAGAACATCCCAAATTCTCAAGAGCCAATTTGAAACAACAGTAATATTCTTATTCGATTCAACGCATAAACTCTAGGAAACCGAATTTAAAAGGAGTGTCTCCTTCCATACTTCCTCTCAAAACAAAGTGTTCTAACCATTACTCATTTTTTTCTTAATAAAACCAAGAAGATCAATCACATGATTCTTAAGCTTAGCCAAATCACGAACTATATCCAACCATGTTGATGGATGAGTAGACTAGGACGGATTACAAAGACTACCTTCTACTCCATGAACAACCCATATCACCCTAGCCCACAAAGAAATGCTATCATTTCTAAAACGCCACACCCACTTAAACATAAGAGCTCTATTCAAAGCAAAGAAACTCGATATACCTAGACCTCCTTTCTCTTTTGAAGCCAAAACACTACTCGACTTCACCCACATTATTTTCTTTTCGTTACGCTCTATCCCATTAAAGAATTGACATCGAATAAATTTCATTCGTTTTAGCACCTGTATAGAAACTTTAAACAAATACATGTAATAAATATGCGTTGATCCAACACCGATTTGAAGAGGGTTAATCTTCCACCTATTGAAAGTGTCTTCATATTCATCTCGATCGGCGAGATAATAATTTATTCACTATCTCTGTTTTTTGATATTTTCTCGTCACATTGTACCAAAATTACACATTGAATTACTTGATCGCATTAACAATCAAACTTTGTTTGGTGATATTACACATTTTTACCATGAATATGAATATATGATGAGTTCATTTTATAACAAAAGCTAATCCTGTTTGACAATTTTGTGTTTATAAAAGGAACTATTTCTAGAACTAGAGATATAGTCGTAAATAAGGATGAAGCGAAAGATTAAAAATTGAGGTTATTTTTATAAGCAACATAAAGTAGCATTTGATATTAAAAGATTATGAAAAATTGTTTTTATTTAATCTCCGAACAAAATTTATATTTTAAGTAACTTCTTCTTTTTTTTTAAATAAGCAAAATCAACTTGAAAACTTGTGAGCTAAATATGGCCAAAATTTTCATTTAATTTATACGTAAAATTGTCTTTTACGGAGTACTAGATTTGACACCTAAGTCAATATGTTTTTACATAGAATAGTTAACTAGTTTCACAAGCCGTAAAAACATCACAATCAATATTGCATTTTTTATAGTATAAAGTCTTGTCAATGGATTATGATTTTTCAAAGACATATATGATTGTCCATTTGTCATACATGGTTAGCCATCGCATTATATCTTTAAAAAATCACCAAAAAGCAAGAAAGAAAAATACTAAAAGCGTGTCATTAGTTCTTCTTGGATTCGTTTAATAAAAAGGTGGCTTGAAAATGTTAACTATAAATCTTTTAATAATGTTTCTGGATATTTAGTTATTTATTTATAAGAAAATTCTAAAGTTGACCACTAATGGATTGTTTTTATTTATTTATTTATTATTATTATTATTTTTTTGAGCAAGTCTGAAGTCTGATAGGTTGTTCAATAAGCTTGGAGACTTGTATATTTGAAAACAAGTGGAATGAGTACATGGTTTTGGGTTTTTTTTTTTTTTGGCAAAGTTTAGTATTGCATAGTCAACAATTGCATTAAAATTTTCAAACATAATTGAGACGTTTAACGATCAAGTCATGCAAACACTAAATATTCTAACCAATGCCCATAAATGATTAGTTTAAATGATTAAATAAATAAATTTTAAGTTCGTTAAACTAAAAATCACAACTAATTAAGGTATGTTATGAGCTAAAAATCACAACTAATTAAGGTATGTTATGAGCTCAACTAATGTATATTAAATGTATTTTTTTTAACAAAAAAGAAAATTTAAGATGAATTAATGCTCTCTATAAGATTTCGGGTACTCGTTAGACAAACCCATATAAAAACCTTGATTTTATGGTCCTTCTAGATTTTTATTCAAACTTGTATGGTTTATATACAGTAAAGAGTTAATTTTCCAAAAAGGAAGAGAATGACAGGCAACACAATCACACAAGTTGAAAATGGTAGGTACATGTATTGCTTGACTAGTAATCAGTTTAAAAAGTTCATATAGGATATAAACCGTTAAATATGGTAACTTAGATAAGAGTATCTACTTGACTAATTACGTAAGTAAAGTAGTTTTGTGTTGTTTACTTAAGTGAGAATTTATGTCGTACGGTTTTTAAAAGTATGGTGCTAGAGATTTGGTGAGAAAAAAACTAAAATAAAAAAAATACGAATAATTTCCAGTCACGTATTTTAAATAAAAAAAAGAATTTAAAAACAAAATGCATTTATTTTTAGGTACATTTAAAATGTATAATTTTAATTTTCCTCACTATTTTTATTTTAATTTTTTTTTTTATCATTTGATCCAAATGTTATCTTGAATAGAAAATACAAATAGAGTGAGAGGTGCATGATTGATGAATACGTATTTTTTAAAGCTCCAACCAACCCTTAAGCATATTTGGAGCAATCCTAGTTTGTTAAGTTTTATTTTCATTTTTAATAACTCATTTCTCATCAACCTAATATTCTTGTTTAGAATACTAAATATAATACGACTCAAAACAACCAATGAGAGATAATCTTTTACCATTCTTCAAAAGAATGACAAGCCTCTTTTACTCATTCAGGATCGCGGATGACATTCTATATATACTTTCACAACTAACTCCCTCAATGCATAAGCGTCAACTTACTCATTTGGTTTCACCACTTCTGTTTATTTTTTATAAATTTCAAATAAACTAAATTCATTTAATTAAAAATAAAATTACAATACAACACAATAAAAAATATACGAAACGTAAAATAAAAATACGGTAAAAAAACATACGTACTTTCAAATATAAACGTATTAGTTTTACACTTTTGAATTACAAAAAAAAAATCGAAACACCCCTTTTTTTAAACGGTATAGTTCGAGCGGGATTATTTAAATTCAAATTTCAGATTCAAATTGGAGCGGGATGATTCAAATTCATATTCAAATTCAAAATCAAATCTGCCTATATATACAACTCTACCAGAGTTGTTTATCACACACAACTCACACACACAAATTATACACACAACTCACACACACAGATTCTCAAAAATGTCTCGCAAAGACTTCTCTCAACAATTCTCAAGTCCACCACAAATGCCAGAAACTACCTTTCCACAAGAAGATGAAGTTTATTCAACTCCAGCAGAAGATGTCTTTCCGGTATTTCAACCGAAAAATGTATTTGTAAACACTCCATCTCTTAACAATCCACTTGATAACACTCCACCTGTTAAAACTCTACCGGTGGACCTCCAAAACAATCCGTTTGGGTTTAGTGAGGATTATCTTCGTGAACTTGAGCAGGACGAGGCAAATCTTAGAGTGATTAGAGAAAACGAGACACGTGACGTAGCTGCTCATTTGGAACAGGAAGTCAGGAAGCCATGGATGCTGAATATCTTAGGCAGAACTGGTTTGACATCATGGAAGGAAAGTATTATGATGGCTAGTTTAATTCCTCTTCGAGTGAGGAGGGTTACAACTCAGATAATTCGTATTCTTAATTTGTAGTTTTATTTTCATCAATTTCGTGGTAGTTTGTATTAAGCGTATTATGTATTTGTTGTTTTCACTTTAATTTTTAATTAATTTGGTGTTTTAACTTAAATGTTTAATGTAATTTGTGTCTTTACTTTTATGTTTGCATTTTTTTTTACATATCACCTTCATTTTTATAACAAACACTCTACTTTATGTTTGCATTTTTTTTACATATCACCTTCATTTTAAGAATATGTATGTTTAAACAAAATAATAAAGTACAAACAAACCCTCGTCACGAGGGATTCTATGGCGAGGCACGGCGAGGCAAGCCGATGTCACGGCGAGCCACAACAAGGTGCCACATAGGCACAACGAGCCTTGACAACGAGCCACACCGGGTGCTCTTATAAAGCATTTGAAGTACTCTTAAAGTAAAAGTTTTTAAAATATTAAGTCAACACATTTACTTATTATGAAATTGTGTTGGCTTTCCTATGAAATCAATAGCTTGCAACATACTCATTATAAATAAATACAAAATTTATTAAGTATAACTATACTAGTATTAGTTACAAAACTTTAAAACATTTTTTATAGTGTGAAAGTTAAAGATACGTAAAATATTTATTTAAAATAGACGATCTACGCAACGAACTTTGAAAATTACCATTCTACGCAAAATACTTTCATCTTTGGAATGATCTACGTAATATGACCGAGAAGCTAGTAGGTTCTGGGTTACAAACTTTGAAAATTTAGAGAAATGGTCCTGTAGAATATACCGACTTTCACCGGTCATCCCTTTGCTTTTTTTCACTTTAAAAAGTTACAGTAATGGTCCTTATGATTTGCATTGACTTTCACTTTTAGTATGTTTTTACTTTTTCATCCGTTCTCTTACGTTTTTATCTGTTTTTTATGTTTTCGTCCATTTTTATACGTTTTAGCCTAGTTTCTTACGTTTTTATCCGTTATTTATATGTTTTCGTCCGTTTTTATACGTTTTAGTCCGCTTTTAACATTTTTGTTCGTTTTTATACATTTTCATCCATTTTTTTACATTTTGGTCTGATTTTATACGATTTCATCCGATTTCATACGTTTTCTTACGTTTTTATCCCTTTCCATCCATTTTTATATGTTTTCATCCGTTCTTATAAATTTTTATCTGTTTTCTAACGTTTTCATCCGATTTTATACGTTTTCATCCGCTTTTATACGTCTTTTTTTTCTTTTCAATTTTATACATTTTTATACGTTCATACATTTTTATTTGTTTTCGTCCATTTTAGCCCGTTCTCTTACGTTTTATCGGTTTTTTACGTTTTCGCCCGTTGTTGTACGTTTTAGCTCATTTTCTTACGTTTTTATCCATCTTTATACCTTTTATTTTGTTTTTATACTTTTTTATACATTTTCGTCCGTCTCTATACATTTCCATCCGTTTTTAAACGTTTTCATCCGTTTTTATTCGTTTTCGTCCGTTTCCTTATGTTTTCATACGTTTTTATCTGTTTTCGTCCACTTTTATACGTTTTTGTTCGCTTTTACACATTTTCATCCGTTTTTTTTTACGTTTTCGTCCGTTTTTATACGTTTTAATACGTTTTACCTTTTTTCGTTCATTTTTATACGTTTTCATCCGTTTTATATGTTTCGTACGTTTTCTTATGTTTACATACATTTTTATCGGTTGTTATCCATTTTTATACGTATTCATCCATTTTTTTTACATTTTTATTCGTTTTGGTACGTTATTATTTGTTTTTGTACGTTTTACACATTTTTGTATGTTTTAGTACATTTCTATACTTTTTTGTACGCTTTTATGAGTTTTATATGATTTAATACGTTTTTATCCATTATTAATCCTTTTTATCTGTTTTCATACGTACAAAAATGCAAGAAAACGTACAAAGACGGATGAAACGTGTTAAAGAGAGAAAACACATGAAAACGAACGAAAATGTATAAAAAATTATATGAAAATGTAAGAAAATGTAGAGAAACTAACAAAAATGTATAAAAACGAACATAAATGTATAAAAACGGATGAAATCGTATAAAAATGGAAGAAAACGTAAAAAGATGGATAAAAACGTAAGAAAAAGGGGCTAAAACGTATAAAAACGAACGAAAAGGCCAAAAAAGGGATAACAGCGTAAGAGAACGGGCTAAAATGGACGAATACAGATAAAAACGTATGAAAACGTGTAAAACGGAATGAAAATATATAAAATCGTATGAAAACGTATAAAAACGGATGAAAATGTATAAAAACAGACGACGTATAAAAACGATTGATAACGTATAAAATTGGATGAAAACGTAAGACAAGAGATGAAAATGCATAAAAACGGATGAAAACATATAAAAACGAATGAAAACGTAAAAAAACAGATGAAAATATATAAAAACGTATAAAACGGACGAAAACGTATAAAATGGACGAAGACATATAAAAAACGGATAAAAACGTAAGAAGCCACGCTAAAACGTATAAAAACGGACGAAAACGTAAAAAAACGGATAGAAACATAAGAGAACGGGTGAAAAAGTATAAAAACGGACTAAAAGTTAAAGTCAATGCAAACCATAAGGACCATTACTGTAAGTGTTTTAAGTGAAAAAAGTCGATGATAACCAATGAAAGTCGGTATATTGCGCATGGGCCATTTCTGTAATTATTCAAAGTTTGTAACTTGGTAACCAGCTATTTCCTGGTCAAATTACGTAGGTCGTTCCAAATTTGAAAGTATTTTGCGTAGAATGGTAATTTTCAAAGTTTGTTGTATAGATCGTCTGTTTTGAATAAATATGCTGCGTATCTTTAGCTTTCACTCTTTTTTATATACATTTAAAAAAACAAAATTAGAAAATATAATGTAATTAATATAAGAAGAAGAAAAAAGTCTATAATCATAACTACCTATTTACTTTTCAATTTTTTTTAATAAATATCACTTCTAAAACACTGATAAAATAAAAAATACATGTTATTATATTGTAAAAACTAATAAAACACATAAAACTTTATACAATTTATACGCATGTAAGTTAATGATACATATGGTTTTAAAAATCGGACCTGATCAACGGATTCAACCCGCTTAACCGGTAACTGTAGTCGTCACCGGTTCGGCTAGCGAATAAAAACCGTTCGAAAACGAACCTGAACTCGAAAGTCGAAACCGGTAGAAAGGGTCTAGTGATTCCATAACTGAAAAGCCAACACACAAATCAATGACAAGGAAGTGACGCAATTATATCACAACTAAAATGCAACCAATTTAAAGAGGCCCTACGACTAGAAAAATCAAAAAGAACAAAACCACTTGAGTGGAACATTGTTTCATGTCAACTTGAACAAAAGTAACTATAAAGGTATCCATGAATCTATATTTAGTGAAAGATCTAAATCTAAAATTACATTACGCAGAAAAAAATTAATGTGATTTACGCACATCTCTAAAAACCTTCGTCGGTTTACAAGCAAGGACGGACAAAATCAATGTGATTTACGGATGCCTAAAAAAAAATCATTGTTTTACCTCTTAGTAAGGATGATCTAAAAATGACTTAATAATATCACAGTTCATAAACTCATACTGTACTAAATTTTGTTGACAATGCACTCAAACATGTACGATACGGCACATGATTCCAAACTAAAAACTACGGAGTAACATCTAAAAGCGACTTGGGATCGTCTACATACTAATTTCTACAAGTAATCATTGCATCGTACACATAACTTCACATCTTTTCATTAATATCCTTAATTGAAAAACATTCCAAATAGTCATCAAACAATCAATCACTCTTAAACATTACTATCATTATGGTTATAATCAAATCATCACTTGCGTGGTCAAATTGTTAAAATCATGATATTTCGGCAAAAGATTTCAAAATGGTTAGAAATTGTTACCAAAATATCTAGTTAAACCATGTACATATGATTCAAAACATTAATCTCACCGAATAAACATGAAGAATCTAATCAATATTCAACTACACTTGATGTTCACAATCCAAATAGTACATACGTTAATCCAAAATCTTAAAAACGTGTCAAGTTGACATAATCAATTAAAAGTCGACAGAGTTGACTCAGTCTTTTATCTTTACGCACACTATCCAGGATCCTTCTTCTCATTCAACATAAACAGAGAAGCTGTCTTTTTAAGACTCATTTCAACAACTCCAAAATGCACCAAAACAAAACCTTCCAAAATCATTCTATTTAAATCACCCCATAATCCCACACACACCTATATATAACCTCTTTATAAAACCTCATCAAGACTCAAAACTCATCTCAAATCTTCCACATTTTTCAAATATCATTTTCTGGGTACTCATAAATTCGTCTAAACTCAATTGGGTCGATCTTGAAATTTCTCAAAACACCAAAAAAAACTCATTTTTGACCATTTGACAACCCACTAAAAAGTTGCATATTTTTGAGATATTTTTATCTGGGTAGTATTTATTTTTTATAAACTTTAGTGGGTCGATCTTGTTTTTTAATGCAAATGCAAAAAATGGGTACGGGTGATGGTCGTGAAATATTGCCTGAAACTAGTACAGAAACGTACGGTGCTGACAGGAAAGCTTTTAGTGGGCCCTTAAACAAACGAGGTACACGTAAAAGTGCTAGGTTCAACATTCCTGATGACGTTGGCAGCAGGAGTGGAAGTACTAGGTCAAGAAACACCGAGGATTATGTCGAAATAACGTTGGATGTTGGTGATGATTCAGTTGCAGTACATAGTGTGAAAACTGCAGGTGGTGGTGACGTGGAGGATCCTGAGCTGACTTTGTTAGCTAAAGGGTTGGAGAAGAGGGGTAGTTTGGGTACTTCTCTGGTTCGAAATGCCTCGTCGAGGATTAGGCAAGTTTCGGAGGAGTTAAGGAAGTTGACGTCGTTTTCGCGGAAGCCTGTGGGGGGACGGTATGACCGGACTAAGTCCGGGGCGGTTCCTGCCTTGCAAGGGTTGAAATTTATTAGTAAAGCTAACAGCGCAGCCGCGTGGGCCGCGCTGGAGAAGCGGTTTGATGAACTCACTCAAAAGACCAACGGGTTGTTGCCCCGGGCATCTTTTGGTGAATGCATAGGTAAATTAAAAAGCTTATCTTATTTTTTGTGTTTTCTTATAGACATTTTGTTTGGAGTTTGTTTATCTGATTATCTGATTATCGCGTTTTGAGAAAGCATATGTGCACTTTTTGGATCATGAGAATATTGTTTTATGCTTATTGTGCTCAAGCCTTAAAAATTGTTTTGATATACTAACCATATAATTTTTTAATAAATTGTTCCAAACATCTAATTGTGAGTTTGTAACTATTTTATACTAATGGTTTCAAATTTTGAGCAGGGATGAACAAAGATTCAAAAGAGTTCGCAGGAGAACTCTTTGATGCACTTAGCCGAAGACGAAATATTCAGGGAGACTTGATCAACAAGGAACAATTGAAGGACTTTTGGGACCAAATTTCTGATCAAAGTTTTGATACAAGGCTTCAAACTTTCTTTGATATGTGAGAATCTATAATATCAATTAAGAATTCATTTTTTGACTCTATTACAATGGTTGCTTTTCCAGTCATTATGCTAGATTGACTTGTATTGTTTATTTGAAAACACTTGGACTGATTCAAAGCATATAAAATACAGGGTTGATAAAGACGCAGATGGCCGTGTCTCTGAAGAAGAAGTTAAAGAGATTATCAGTTTAAGTGCTTCGGCAAATAAGTTATCAAACATTCAGAAACAAGCAGATGAATATGCAGCATTGATCATGGAAGAATTGGACCCCGATAACCTTGGTTACATTATGGTACACATTATTAGTCTAAACTTTTTAGTTTACGAATATACAATGGAGTTTGTTAAGTTTTCACATCAACTAAGATTTCAAATTTGCATTCTAAATAACAGATTGAGAGCTTGGAGACACTTTTGCTACAAGCCCCGGCGCAATCAGTGAGAGGTGATAGCAAAGCCCTAAGCATGATGTTGAGCACAAATCTAAGAAATGAGAACTATAGAAACCCTATAGAACGAGGGTATGATTCTATGAAATACTTTATTCAAGATAACTGGCAAAGAATTTGGGTGCTTGCCGTTTGGATTGGGATTTGTGCCGGTTTGTTCACATATAAGTACATTCAATACAAGAACCGTGCAGCGTATGATGTAATGGGAGCTTGTGTTAGTATTGCTAAAGGTGGGGCAGAGACACTCAAGTTCAACATGGCTCTAATTTTGTTACCCGTGTGTCGAAATACCATCACATGGCTTAGGAACAAGACCAAACTTGGTGTTGTAGTTCCATTTGACGATAATCTTAATTTTCACAAAGTGAGCATCTCTATCCTTAAACTTTTCGCATATTATATGATGAAATTATATATTTTGACGCTATGCTTTGACTCACTTATATTTTGCGCCTAACTTTTGCTTGTGTTTCTAGGTGATTGCATTCGGGATCACAATTGGAGTTGGGCTCCATGCAATATCACATTTAGCATGTGATTTCCCTAGACTTCTTGCTGCAACTGAAGAGGAGTACGAGCCAATGGAACAATATTTTGGAGAACAACCCACTAGCTATTGGTGGTTTGTTAAGGGAGTCGAGGGTTGGACTGGGATCACTATGGTGGTTCTAATGGCTATAGCTTTCACGTTAGCCACACCATGGCTAAGGCGTGGTAGACTAAACCTACCCAAGCCTCTGAAAAAACTTACGGGGTTTAATGCCTTTTGGTACACCCATCACCTATTTATTATCGTTTATGGTATGCTCATTGTTCACGGTATCAAACTTTACCTCACGAAAGAATGGTACAAGAAAACGGTGAGTAATAATTTCTGAATATTTTTTATGTGAATATTTTCTGGAACATCATACTGAATAAATATACTTTTTTTGTAACGTCAGACTTGGATGTATTTGGCTGTTCCAATGTTGCTTTATGCATGTGAGAGATTGACGAGAGCGTTAAGATCTACTGTCAAGCCAGTTAGTATATTGAAGGTAATGATAAATCTAGCCTTAAAATCGTTTGGATTTCGTTAGACTATTTTGTTTAGTATTTTACTGACAATGTATTGTGTTTAAAGGTTGCTGTTTACCCCGGAAACGTGTTGGCGCTTCACATGTCAAAACCTGCTGGCTTTAAGTACAAAAGTGGACAATATATGTTTGTTAACTGCAAGGCGGTTTCTCCATTTGAATGGTGAGTTTTGTGCAAATAGAGAACTTTTTCTCTGCAATGAAAGGCTACATATACTAACTCAATGATTGTTATCCAGGCATCCGTTTTCCATAACTTCTGCACCTGGAGATGATTACCTAAGCGTTCATATCCGAACCCTAGGTGACTGGACCAGGCAACTTAAAACCGTCTTCTCTGAGGTACATTTTTCATGATCTAAAAGTGTTTAAAACCAGAGGTGAATGTTTTGACTAACAAATGAATTGGATAATTTCTGTTATGAGGAACGGGTCCAATGGGCTATACAAGCTAAAAAATATGCCACATTACCTCTTAAGCTGCTGTCTATAGTTTCATTATATGAGCTAATCCGATTTTATCATTTTCAGGTGTGTCGACCTCCTGCTAACGGCAAAAGTGGACTCCTACGAGCTGATAACCAAGGAAACAACCTGGAGTAAGTCTTCTTGTCACACTAAAACCGTTTATATGCTTAAAAAACAGCATACAAACACTTAAATAAGCATTCCCAAACACCCTCTAACTTCTGTGATTCAACAAGTTTTCTAACTTTCTTGAATAAATTTGTCAACAGTTTCCCGACAGTCCTAATTGACGGGCCATATGGAGCACCAGCACAAGATTACAAAAAATACGACGTTGTATTACTAGTTGGGTTAGGGATCGGAGCAACCCCTATGATTAGTATACTCAAGGACATCGTTAATAACATGAAAACCAAACAAGAGGAAGAAGAAGCCTTAGAAAGTGGCGTCAACAGCTCAGTGCCACCGCCATCGCCTTTATCAAAGAAAAGCCCTTTTAAGACAACACGAGCTTACTTCTATTGGGTTACAAGAGAACAAGGATCATTCGACTGGTTCAAAGGTGTCATGAATGAAGTTGCAGAAACAGATCATGATAATGTGATTGAGATGCATAACTATTGCACAAGTGTTTATGAAGAGGGTGATGCTCGGTCCGCTTTGATCACTATGCTTCAGTCGTTAAACCATGCCAAGAATGGTGTTGATGTGGTTTCGGGTACTCGTGTCAAGTCACATTTTGCAAAGCCTAATTGGCGTAGTGTTTACAAACGCATTGCTGTTACTCATAGTGGTCAACGTGTTGGTGAGTTTCTCTAACTTCTAGCTGTTTTGCATTGCTCGAGTATACTGCTAGTTATCTCACATTCGTACATACTGATTTCTAACATCAAAGTTTAAAAATATGCAGGGGTATTCTATTGTGGAGCACCAGCACTAGTCCCAGAGTTGAAACAACTTGCTGCAGATTTCACCCACAAGACTCCTACCAAATTTGACTTCCATAAAGAGAACTTTTAACTTAATCAACTGTAAAATAAACTTGTTTAGACATGGAAACTTATGTATTAATCAGTTCGGACCCTATGTCTCGTAAACCTTTAAGGTGTATATACAGACCGAGAAGAGTTACGTTGGTTGGGTATAGATTTTAGTGTTTATAGAGAAGGATATGCTTTTTAGCGTATCGTTAAGGATTTATTCGTTAAATTTATTTCATTATGTAATTTCGTTACGTTCCTATGTAAGATTTTTTAGAATGTGTACAAATATGTGTGATGAACTATGTTAATGCAATCGGTTTTTATCGAACCATATTATAAGGTGTCAAGGTTCTATTCTGTCCACACTAACTTCCTGAAAAGAGAAGGCTTTATCTGCTTCTTCTATTCTTATACTTTTTTCATTCGGAAGTGTGTATTCAACAAAAGGTTGGTAGCCGTTGTATTTGATCTCATAAATTTTCAAACCCTATAGAAGAAAAAGCTATGATAAGATGCATGAATTTCTAGAAATGGATATTATAGCGTGCCGTATGTTTAGCATCATCTAATTGCCAATTATTGGTACTAGAAAGTAGAAAGTCAACATGAGGTAGAGATATGCCAACTCTTTTAACTAATTGTTATCATGATATGTTTCCATTTGTAAATACTGAGTAGTTTTATTATCATTCGCGTCAACGTAATAAAGTTTTGCTTATTTTGGTAAGAAATCAGAGTAATTAGATAGTTGTTGTAAATGTAATTTACAAGAACACAAGAATGAGAGATCCACTACAAAAAAAAAGTCCTTTAGTGACACACATAAAGTGTCAGAAAATGTCAAAAAAGTGTCACTAAATAAATTTCTTTTTCACCTTCACTTGTAAAAAGTGTGATTGAAAGTCCAGGCGGTAAAAGTATATAGTGACACAGTTTTCTGACACTTAATAGTGTCAGGATAGGTTGAGACTATTTCTGATACATACATTTTAATCTGCTATATTAATTCAAAATTAACACATAAAAAGCTAGTAATTGACAACAAAAAACTATTGAAACATATTTAGTATTTCAACCATATATCTGGATACATCCTTAAAAATCTTACATGTTTGATTTGTTGAATGTTAAATAAAACCCTAAATTTAAAACCGTTACCAGATGTGTGTACATACATTAAATTTAAAAACCTTTACATCTATGATAGCTTTGATCTTAATGACTTCAGCCTTTGCCTCCTCCATGGAGTTGTAGTTCTTTTCGTTCTGCTGACCCACATATCATTGTATCAGATCTCTTTGCTTCATTCCGGCTAGTCCCAAAAGAAAAGAAAATATAAATCAACCAACTTTTACACCATCATGTATTTTTATATGTATTGTAAACCATGCTGTCATCAATGAGTACCTTCTCGTGCCATAGTTTCTTCATGTTGTCTAAGACGCATCACAAGAGCTTGAGTCAGCCGCTGAAAGTACTCATCTGTTATAACAAGCTTCTTAGCTGCCACCTTTGCGTTTTCTGTGCAAAATAATCAGTCTCAGCATCGAATGAAAACAAAATTCCAGATATACTAATAGTAATATGGGTGGCTGGATGGGCAGGCATGCAGATTATTAGGTTAAACAGGTTACTCTTTAGTACGGGTTGACCCACAGACACTTTATTGTTCATTTTTAAAAGAAAATTAATGCACTTGTTATGATAACATACACAATAATGTTCCAACAACAATCTTCCATATATTCAGAAGTTTTCATGCCTTGGATATTAACTTTAAGTGATTATCACCCAGACTAGTTTATAAGTAAATGGGACGATATTGCCAACAACATATACTAGTTTATACCAACCTGGGTACTCATTGGTCAATTCAGCGTCTGCGCCACTTGGCTGACTTTCACCATTGCCACCAATATCACCATCTTCTTGATTCTCTTCTTGAATATCATCTTGGAACTCGGTCAAATCAATCTCAGTTGATTCCACACTGCAGTTTCCTATACATAATTAGTGACATTTTTTAGCAGGCTATTTTACAACTATTAACATACTAAACATGCCTGATTACTGAAGTTTTAGAAGTCTTGTTGCTAGACAAACATGCCTTGGGTGGACCTGAAACACAACACACAATTTAGAGCTAATTCACCATGCAGGTCTCAAATATGAGAATGTTACAAGCAAAATTGTATTGCATTTAAAAAAACACCTCATCATCCGGGTGACATCTGGTAATCGCCTCTGAGAGTCTGATCAGAGCCTCCAATTGCCTGACCTTCATGTGGTATGCATTTCTACTTCATGGAGCTATATCACCTTTACGTAAAGCAACATAAGAATCCACCAAAATTTGTCTAGCCTCTGCATTTAGCTACATTAATTCAAAACTGTCAGACCAACGAACTGGATGATTCAACATCAAGATAATAAAAAAGGTGCATCTTGATGGAAAGATTTCAAACCAATTAGCGTTTATGCTTTATCTGAAACGAGTCAAATAAAATATTCAGCCAAAAAGGGAACTGGTCAAATGGGCAACACCAATCGATAGCACGCCAAAGTGTATGATCCATGCATACAATTTCATATATCACTTTAAATTTCAAAATGTTACTGTAAATGATGTACTTTTCATGCTCATACTGGGCACATTCACTATTAATTAAACCAACTTCAAGTTTAAAAAAGAAATCCCTTGTTATTCCTTTTAACATAAATGTATAAACTCATCAACATAAATAACAACCACTTGGCCAAAGGCCTTTTGCCGTCCTGAGTTTCTTAGTTAGAGCGTTTTCAGGGACATATGCATTTGCAAAGCAGCACATAATGCATAGCTTGCACCAAATAGAACCGTAAAAAGTTGTTGGATATATACCTTGCATATAGTATCAAAACCAACATTGGCTTCAACAAACTGATTCTTAAGATCTCCATTCAAGGTAACAGGTACTCCAACCACCTGTGAAATTGGGAAAAAGAATCAACATATTCCGTATATATGAGGTCAAGGAAATCTTGATGTACAAGAGCTCTATGTAGCAAACATGAGCACATATATACCTTTGTAGCGCACTTTGCTTCTGCAAAGGTTTCAGCAAGCTGAGCTGCATCTGTGTTGGAAGTTACCCCTGCAAGAAAGCAAGGGTTAGTACATGACAAAAAATTTATAGCTGATACTTGCTTTCAATGTAGTTCATATACCTCCAACAATGACTAGGCCATCCAACTTCAGAGCCTTGCATGCTGCCATGCCAAAATTTACTTTTTTTGTGGTTCTAATTTGATCCCTTGTTCGTCCCAACAGATCATAACCACCTTCAAGAGATTATCATAGTCGAATTAAATTACTTCACGACAGAAAAAGAATAACATAATCACATAATTCCACATTTATCCTGGGTACCTTGATTTTTGTAGGTTGCAAGAACACCATCTGTGATCTCGAGGGTCTTCTGAGCAAATAAACCTTCAGAACCACCTGGTTACATGCATAACACAATTCTTATGAGTACACATTCCGACACATCGCAATCCCATACTGACAATTAAAAAGGGATAAAATGATTACGCAAAAATCCAAGCAATGTGCTCTTAGGGTTGTGAATTTTAAGAGCCTCATGAAGACCCCATACAACATTGTGTCCTCCAGGAGATTGTCTTCCGCAGAAAACCAATCCAACCCTGAAAGAAGAAGCAGCAAGCAGAAATTATTGTGATGCCAAACACTACGAAATTTTGTAGATCTATAATTTCCAGATTAGATACGCACTACAATATTAGATTTCCATTATATGTGATTTTATATGCATTTAGATGTTTTTGAAGTGTTAATTTAAAAAACAGAATTCTTGTTGTTACTCGTATATTAAATTTACCTTGACGATGCTCCACAAATCCTCCTTTTTTCTCTTTGGGAACCTTCCTCCATTCCGGGTAATGAATTCCAATATGTTGAGGCATCCTCACTAGTATCCCAAGAAAATTTGTCAACTCGTTTCCTTCATCTCCACTAGGTTGACATAGTTCGTTAAATGTGACTAAGACTTGCTCAGGGACTTGCTAAGTTCCATATCTCTTTCTTTTTTGTTGGACCTTTCACCCTCTTTTTTGAACCTAACACAAAAATAAAGCACAATTATAATACAAGCTCAAACCTTCAAGTCCTAAGTAATATAAAACAAATTCTTCACAAAAAATAATCAATCTCTATGAGTCAGCAATATATAAGTAAAGCATTAACAAACACTAGAAGAAAAGGTGAGTTCTGTACGAGTGATCTCCACCAGTGTACCAGGAAGTGTGCAGACGCAAAAAGAAGAGGAGAGCAAATTGCAAGATAACTTGAAAGAGCTGCAAATTTGATATCTCGAGTAGGATTCTCGACTGCTTTTTTATTCTATATAATCTATAATTTTCTGCAACTTAGATATAGGTTTTGTTGTTGTTTAAAAAGACACATAGCACATCTGAATCGACGGTTTATCCGCATCCTTGGTGGGTACATGTACATTTTGAACTGATGTCAGGAGTCTGTCCAGACATTTAAATGTATGTAGCATCCACAAGTAAAATTGTAGAGCTCTTGCCTTTTATTATGATCAAATTGTCTTCTACTTTAAGTAATTTGCATTTTTGCTATAAACATCTAATAAACACCATTCTTCATGAACACGTTCCAGATATAATTAATAACTTTCCATTGATGACATTAACCTTATTATTTAGCAGTCACTTTCTACATTTTAATAGCTTTTTAGTTATTCTCAGTTTCTCACCCTTCTCCCCTTCACTTCTCCCTCGCACTCTTAGCATCCAACGATAACTCATTCTGTATATGATACAATAGAGTATACCGTTATAACTCATTCTGTATATGATACAATAGAGTATACCGTTGTTCCAATTGCATCTATTTAATTTCACTCAAGCTATAAATATAAACTAGATCCAATGCAACGTAATACCCAACAAAACTAACCCATGTATAATGGGATGTTTGTGTTAGCTTATTTACCAGGCTTATGAGCTTATGTAAATATGAGAAAGCTCATAACTCATAAGCCCACTTTTTTCGTTTTATGAGCTTATGAAGGTGAGCTTATGGCCGTAAATAAGCCATAAGTTCATAAGCCAAAAAAAGGGCTTATGAGCTTTTCTAAATAACATAAGCGTATAAACCCGATAAATATGTGTCCCCAAGCAGATTTTCATTAAAAAATGCAACCAGTAAGCCAGCTCCACATCGAAACGCAAGAAAGCCACTAATCTACAGCCTAACAACACACGCCTAACGTAATAAGCTAATCTATAAACACCTACTCGTATTAGCAAAACAAACAGTCACAGTCACAGTTCACGAACCAGGAACCACTTTAGGTGCCTCTTCAAAGATTATAGTCAATCAACTGACTCATTTATAGTTCTACGCACAATCTATACCTATAAGTGTTTCTATAATCTGTATTTAAAAACAATAATACAATATGAAATACGAATTAATATACAACAGTTATAGTTCTACGCACAAAATAACACGAAAGACACAAATAATTTATCAATAACATATCGAAACAGTAAATTATCAGTAACATGATATACATAATCAATCAAACAGATTATTAGCTAATGAACATCAAAAGTTAATCAAACAATCATTCAAAAAAACGAATCAACATAGGCTTATTGAGGACTTACTAAGAATTGTGAGCCGATACATACTGATTTTGATCACCGAACTACCGATTAACAAACTCCGATTCGAAACTGAGCTACCGATTAACTAACTACGATTCGAAACCAAACTACCAATTAACTAACTCCGATTATAAACCGAACTACCGATTAACTAACTCCGATTCTAAACCAAGCTACCGATCAACTAACTCGGATTCGAAACCCTAACTACCGTTTAACTAACTCCAGATTGTGAAACCCTAACTACCGATTCGAAACCCTAGCTACCGTTTAACTAACTCCGAATTGTGAAACCCTAACTACCGCTTCAAACCTAGGGTTTCGAAATTGATGGTGAATTTGAGGTTTTGAATTTGGGGGTGAATTTTGGGGAGGGAATAGAGCATATTATTCGTTCAAAAAAAATAGAGCATACTAATTTGAAGTAATATATAAAAAATTATTATTTACAAAGTGTATATATATATATATATATATAGCAAGCTGCCGTAGCAATGCGTGATGTCTGGTTTTACGAAAAGTTCAGATGACCCATAAGTTTCTTTCAACAAACTGTATTTGTAGCGTTAGAGAATCGCTTGAATAACTACAATTCGATGCGTGGTTGCATGCGACGTAAATATATAGTTTTTAAAAATTATGTGGAGTCGATCTAAGTGTGAAAGATATTTTATAATAGGATTGTTTTAAGTTATTAAGATTTTTAGTAATAATAGATTCAAGCATTACAAAAAGAACGGTATTATGTAGTTAGCGATATTATATTGTAGTTTAGAGGTATAAGCCAACACGTGACCGCTTTTTCTTGTTTTGTCGATAATTTAGGCGTTGATAACTATTTTTTACATGTAACGTTTATCATTTGGTGTGTGGCTTTTAAAATTGTAACTTTGCAAATTGGATATCACCATAAAGATTATTTTGTACTATCAATTTGTATAGATATTTATCGTTGTTCAAAGCTATTTGTTTGAGATACAAAATAATTATCGCTAAAGATAACAATACTATTTATTTTTGTGATTTTAATAAACTTACATAACATTATTGATACACCTGGACAAAGGGCTATACAATATATATTAACTTTAAACGACGATTCATATATCTTAGTCCCTTAAATGGTGCAAGAGCAATATTTTTAAAATAATATTATACAAATGACAAATTACATGTGTCAAAGCAAAATAAACCAAAACTACAATTACTTGGTCTCTCCTTTCAAAAAATGTCACGGGTTCCAGAACTACTTCATCATTTCTCATATAATTTTGTCAAATTTGAAACCCGATTTCACCCGGGTGGTTCAACTGGTTGAACAGTTCCGATAAAAAAACAGTCGATTTAAACCGATAGGTTGGGTCGAAAATGTCAAATTAAACCGGTCACCACGGGGTTGAAGCGTCCCGTCAACCCGTGATCGGTTTCAACAGTCAACCCGTGATCCGTTTCAACGGGTCAACCCGATGTCGGTTTCAATTGGTTGTTTTAATTTGGTAGATGTGCTTTTAATTGGGTGTACAATGTGAATAAATTATTGTCTTTTAAGTAATGGGGTGTTTTAATAAGAGTATTAATTATATTATTTATTTCTCCATTGACCATGTTTTCAACATTCAACTTTCAACATTTTTCACTTTTTCCACTTTGACCATTTTCCATTTTATATAGTATATATATATATATATATATATATATATATATATATATATATATATATATATATATATATATATATATATATATATATATATATATATATATATATATATATATATATATATATATATATATATATATATATATATTGAACGAAAGAAGGGCAAAAGCCCAAAAATATATTAAGCGATATCACTCGCAATGAGGTAATTACATCGTGAATAATCGACATCCCATAAAAAGTTATTAAGAGATCTAAAAGCTATTTTAGCAACACGATATTGTTAGCTATATATTAATGTGTGATTGCAAAGGGATTAGATTGATGAGTAGGCACTTAGTTGTCTATTAGTGTTGATTAGCTAGTGATTACAATTTACCCTAAATAGATCATGATTTGTACTTATATATTACTTGTATTTGTGTACGTATGACAATCAATAAAACAATACAAAACACATTCATATCTCTCACATTCTCTCACACTCTTTCATGGTTTCAGAGCCTTTGTTGAGCGGTTTTAGGGTTGGCTACAACGAGCCTTTGTTGAAGGGTTTTGGAGATAGTCACAAAAATCCAAGAAAGAAGGATCGAGTCGATTTTTAACCACTCCGCATCCGGGGGTGAAGAGGTGCTTGGTGCATCTTGGCCATTCTTGATTTCAAGGTGATCCATGAGAAGGTTTCCACGACAAAAATGGGTGAAGAAATACACCCATGATGAGTAGTTCATTTCATCGACATCGAGTTTAATCGGGATTATGTTGTTTAGATTAGTGATTGCCATTAGTTTATCGGAAAGGAGAATGGTGGGTTGTGGGGGAGGGTCGATGACGGTCATGATGAGGATAGAAGTGAGATGGGGTGAGGTGATTTTAAGAAGGGGATGAGGATGCTACGGATGGAGATTTAGAAGGAGGAGATGAGCAGTGGATAGTGGTGAGGATTTAGAAGGATTCTATGGCTCTGAAACCATGAAAGAGTGTGAGAGAATGTGAGAGATATGAATGTGTTTTGTATTGTTTTATTGATTGTCATACGTACACAAATACAAGTAATATATAAGTACAAATCATGATCTATTTAGGGTAAATTGTAATCACTAGCTAATCAACACTAATAGACAACTAAGTGCCTACTCATCAATCTAATCCCTTTGCAATCACACATTAATATACAGCTAACAGATATGCCACTACATTACATTTACGTTTAGCCCATGAAAAAGAAATAACAAGTTGGGATGCCCAAGCTTTGATGTCTACCACAATTGCGGCTAAAGCCCAATGAGGCTCGACTTCGGAAGAAGCAAGAGAAATGGCTATACGCGAATCTGATTCGACCGTTGCATTTTGCCACCCATATGTAACTGCAAGACGACAAGCGCTCCGAATAGCCAAAAGCTCAGCCATAAGAGGGCCAAAAGCAGGAAATATTTCACCCGAACATAAGATTATAGCTCCTATAGAGTCACGAACAACAATCCCAGAAGATGCTCGGTTTGGTTTATAAGATGCATCACAATTGAGCTTCACGCGGTTATTGATGGGGGGGATCCACCTTAGTGAACTCTTATGAGATTCATCAAAAGTAACCGAAACACTAGACTTGGACAATGACACAGAAAACACCGAAATTAGATCCCTTTCGATACAATTCAACGATGATATCGTACGTAATGGACAAGGCCGAATTTCGTTGAACACATATTCATTTCGGCATTTCCAAATATTCCATGCAATGTTGGCCAATGAAGTGTTAAATTTCAAACGCTCCGAGGTAGAAGGAACCATATCTAACAGATTTTGAACACGCGAAATGAAGGGGCCATTTATGATGTCAAGGCAAAGACTAAGAGCCGAACCAAACCACACCACTTTCGTCCATTCACACTCAAATAACATGTGCTCAACAGTTTCAACATGTAGTAAACAAATAGGACATTTTGGTAAACAATAGCAACCTCGACGTGATAAATTTTCGTATGTGGCAAGAGCATTCAAACAAGCTTTCCACCAGAAATACTTAATTTTTGGAAGTGTCTTTAGGTTCCAAATTTGTTTCCAGAAACTTCTGTTTGGTGTCGATGATGAAGAAGCCAAGGTGCTCGGGCACATTTTGTATTGAATGAGTGCTTGACGGTAGCATGATTTCACAGTGTAGGCCCCTTTGGATTCATAGTGCCAAACGATTTTATCTAAGGTTCTTGTGCAAGATATGGGAATTTGAGAGATAAATTTAGCCTCTTCCGGATAAACAATTGATTGAAGCTTCAACATGTCCCATGTACCATTACTGATAAAGTCAGAGACTAAAGAAGTGGAAGAAAAGGGACCTCGCGGTTGTCGGATATAAAAGTCTTCTGAGTATGGCAGCCACTTTTGCGTCCAAAATAATATATTCGACTCGTTACCGACTTGCCACCGTAAGCCACGGAGAAGAAGATCCCTTCCTTGAAGCAAACTTTGCCACAACCATGAAGGGCGTGAACCTTTAGAAGCTGTAAGGAAGTTGGAATGCGGGAAATATATTCCTTTCAAAACACGCCCCCAAAAGGAACCTGGATTCATAACGAGTCTCCATCCTTGCTTAGCGAGAAGAGCTAAATTAAAACATGATAAGTCTCGAAAACCAAGCCCGCCACAATCTTTAGCTTGTGAAATATGTTCCCAAGTTAACCAATGAATGTGACGTTCATGTGCATCCCCATTCCAAAAAAGCGTTTTATATGGACTAAAAGCTTTTGAAGAAAGCCTTTAGGCAACATATAACATTGCATAGTATATGAAGGGATTGCTTGAATATCGGTTGGTCTTCAATTTTTTTCTACAACGACTGATATGAATATCGGTCAAGTCGAATGTGGCATGTTTGTCATCAAATCGGTCGTGGCTTCAAAATGTGGGTATCGGCTGTATTTTCAACTGATATTCATTTCTTCTACCTTTTCCATTTTGTATCGTTGCAACAGTTAAAAAAATTAAAAATAAAATAAAAATAAACAAACAACTTTACAACTTTTCCTGTAAATACTAACTCAAATACATTTCTAAAACACACAATTTCAATCAACATTTCTATCTCAATACCTTCAAACACATTCTTTAATATGTCGTTCAAGATTTTATTTGGTTCTTCTTCGTCTTCTAACGATGATTATTTTTTTAATGTTTTTAACGTTATTTGAATAATTTACGTAATGTTAATGTTTATTTGAATTTCGTACTGTAATGTTTTTAATTTTAATGAATCTAAATTTGTTGTTTAAAATGTTTGAATTTAATAAAAAAGAAAAAAAGAAAAGAAAAAAGAAGTCGGTCATCGATTGTGGCAACTTGGTCGTGTTTGGTCGCCGGAGAGAAAAAACTGATGTGGCACCTGGTGAACTGGGTCACGAGTGTGCCCAGCCTTAGCGTACTCTATATTAGTTAAAAATAATAAAGTCAAACTATATTTTTGCTCACACTTATAAAAATGTATTAGTAAAAGTCTAGCTTTAATAGTGTTTATGAAAAATAAACTTTTGCTCACACTTTTTTATAGATGTAGGTATAAACAAGACCTTTTGTCACACTTAGAAAAAGTGTGAGTAAAAGTTAAGCTTTTACTAACATTTTTAAAAAAAGTGTGAGTAAAACTAGACTTCTGCTAACACATGTATTTAAGTGTAAGTAAAACATAGGCTTTTACTTACATATTTCAATAAGTGTGAGTGAAAGTTAGATTTTTTTCTTACACATTTTAAAAAATGTGAGAGAATAGTATAATATAATCACACTTTTTAGAAAAAGTGCAAGTAAATGTGTATTTGTGCTTACACTTTTTACGAGTGTCACTAAAACTTGTGTCACTAAAATACATTTTTCTTTTAGCGGAGGAAGAAAATTCTTATTATTGAGATGTATTAATAATGTTATAACATGAGGTATTTATAAGACATAGGAAAACCTTAAATTGTTAATCAAGATTATGATGAATAGACATAAGCATATAATATTTTACAATACTCATCCTTGGATATTCATCGTTCATTATACTTCATAGACTGCCTCATCAAAAACCTTATCAAGAAAACCCAATGGGATAAAAAAAAAACTTGATGAAGAAAAAGAGTGAAGTGCGTATAATGATCATCCTCCTCAATTTAATGTATATATTTCAAGCATCGCATGCTAATCTTCTAAACGACTTGCTCATATACTTTTGTTGGCAACAACTTTATAATGAAGTCCATCAAATTGATGATGTTACGAATAAGTCCTGCAAAAATGACAAAATATATGTGTATCTTCCAACCCAATATCAAATCAATTGGTTGGAAAGTAAACAATGCATGTACAAATATTAAAAGAGAAAAATACACTCTCATGATGCATATTAATTACAAATTGACATCAAAACCTCAATTGTACTTATGTATAGTACTTGAGGACTAATTATTTCTTTGAGACATATGCACAAACAATTTTTAGTTAATTTACGTCCAAAATCATTTTGATCCATATACGGATTCATTCAACTTTATCAAATAAAGTTATTGAGAATTTTATTAATCGTATATAGAAGTTGAAGTTGTAAGCCATGTTTGAGACATTACATATCCTTATACAAGAGCTCTAATAAATCCAATTTTAAGAAAAAATAGATACTTATCTCATAAAATATCAATAAGAAATTTACATCCACCTTGAGATAATTTGTCTCTCAATAATCAACTTATTATTTTGTGAATTTATTTATTTCACAATTTAAGTATTAAAACACATAACTTGAGATCTCTTATTTCGGTTTAGCACAAAAAACCGATTTATATCCAATAGATTTTACACATTGACGTGTACGAACTTCACATTTCAATACTTTTAGCATTTGCAAGATACTAAGTCCTTTTATGTTGGCCAATCATTTCGTTGAGCGTACATTTTGATATTAATTGATATTTGATCTTCATCATGCATAATAGCAAGCAATGTATTGTATGTAGACAAATTTATCGACGCCGTTTTGTGTCGATTCCATAGTAATTCAAAACAAGATAGAATTTACTAAGATCTCATTATCTATCTAAGGTTCTTTGGAACCTTAATGTCTAGTGTCTCTTTATGAGACTATCATGGGGTCTTTTATACCTCGAACAACCATCTTGTTTTCATGCTCCATATTTTTCATCGAGGATTTTATTTAGAATCGATTTGTCTACCATGCTTGAGGCATGTCATAATTTAATAGTGTCCTTGAGGGACAACTTCTAATTAGAGCATGAGTAGCTGAAATTTTGCTTTTAGCCAATGTTTATTTTTGGCTATTAGATTATCCATTGAATAATCAATTCATAAAAAATTTCTTTCGAGGATCAACAAAATATGATAATTCATTCTGAATTTGCAGCTACTTCTCTCCTCTTGAAGGAATTATTCATCTTCTATATCCCATATATGTGCATTTAGATGGAGTAATTTGCACACAAAAAACAAAAATGAGATATGTTTGGTTTATAACAAAAACCAATTATAAAAGGGAGGGGCATGATGTTAATTTTGTTGTTGTGCATATTATAATATGGCGCCATACAACAACACAAGTTTTTCTCTCAGCTTCATTTGATAATTTAGAAGTCATTCATCGCATTTTTACGGTGAAATACTTACTCTGGAATGTGAGGCTCGCATTGAGCTATTAGTCATGCAAACTTGAGGTTGTGATTTAATGACCATTTAAACGATGCATCGATTTTAAACTCTAAATGGTTCATACAATGAATTTGTATGCTTACATAATATCCATTTGTTTTCTTTCCTATTAAAATTGAGGAATTTAATCCCCATTCTAATTAATAGAATAATAATCAACTTTCTTTGAGAGATAATAACATTAGATTGAAGAATATGATTCTTTTATAGCTTTCGCATCATTAATGACTCAGGATGGTGTAACTGGTCATGCCAAAAATAGTATAATTATTATTGCTCATAAACTTAAGTTTATGACAGTGATTAACTTTTACTAATATTTATATAATGCATGTCGATGAAGATATAAAAGAATATAATGTATCTTTAATACTTAACTTCGTTTCTCATGACAATTTTATGTTTTTTTTGTGGAGCAAAATGCGCTAGCACAGATTTTTAAATCTATGAATATAGTGTGTAATATCTTTGACACACTTGTATTTTATATATATCACATTGCATTTTTGCATAAATAACATTTTTGTTTGCTCATTTCTTATTGTATTCTCGCCACTACTAGTGGTTTGTCATTGTCATACTACCTCGACCATAGCATTTACCATGATAAATAATCTTTAACCATTTGTCGTTACATTATCACATTGACACGAGAAAATGAGAATCGCTTATTGATTATTTTTGTCTCATTCACTTGAGGGAATGAACATCTTATGTTAGATCATTTTATTGCATTGACTTAAGAATATAGTAACAGGGGAAAGCATCCCTGCACCAACCGCATGCAACATATGTGCAACAAAGCAAAAAAAAAATTACAACTTATATTTGTTATACACTTATACCCTTCAAGATTTTCTAATTGGCGAATTGGCCTTCTTTATAGCCTTTGCATGTATGATCCTTGCAACCAACAGCAGGAATGATTTCCCATAGTATAATTAAATCATCACTTACGTGGTCAAATAGTTAAGATCATTATAAATCCGCAAAAGATTTCAAATCAAACCCTCAATGGATGTACATTATTGAGTAAAATTGTTAGAAATTGTCACCAAATATCTAGTTAAACAATGTACATAGAATAATTTATACATTAACAATGTAATCACTACTACTTATAATGCACAAATGAATCTCTCTCTTATTAAATTTTCAGACTTTTAGACTTGCAACTAATTAAGCATGATGTACAACACTTGAAAGCACATAATTTTCAGACTTACAAGCAAATAAGCATAGTGTACAACACTTTAATGCCCATATTAAAAAAAACACCACATTAATACTATTTAAGTGGTCAATTAATACACTATTTAATTCACCCCTACACCAAAATAAACAACAATTTAATCACAATGTACAATTTAATCAAGCTACTAAGCCAAACAAACACTAAAAAATTATTAGGAGACATAAATAAAAAATTGTTGCAGAGGCTACACAAATTTTCCTACGACCATAATTTTTCCTAAGAACGACACAAATTTTCCGTGACCGCAATTTTTCCGGATCAGTATAACTTTTTACGCGAGAGAGCGGAGGCTACAACAAAGACATCTGCGGCGATGATTGGCTACAAGTGGCGGCAATAAGAAAAAAATACCAAAACGTTAGATCTAAAAAACATATAGATCTACAAATAAAATTAATAGATCTTAAAATGAACGATCTATAGAAAAAACTATAGATCTACGAAAAAAACTTTAGATCAACAAAAAAACTATAGATCTACAAAAAAAATAGATCTAAAAAAACTATAGATCTACAAAAAATATATATAGATTTATACCTCAAAACTTGATGTTGGAAGGTTTCGGTGGTGCGTTAGTGGTGCAGTCGGGTGGTTGGGCGGTGGCGGCGTCGGTTGGTGGCGGCATAGCGTGGTGGAGGATTAACGTGGTGGTTGTGATAGTTGAGATGGTTTTGTGAATAGTGTTTTTTTCATTTATGATGATAACTGAATTTGTTTTGATGTTGATGGTGAAAGTGACTATGTGTATTTTTAGAGTGAGAATGTATGAGTTTTTTTAGCCGTGAGATGTAGTCTTTGTAAAGTGTGGTATTTACTTTTGAGGCAACGCCAAAATGGCTTAAACCTAAACGGCGCGGATCAAGCGGGCTCGAGCCCGAGCAGACACGACGATGGGTTCGAGCCGACGGGCACGGCATATCGAAATCTTGATATCCATTGTTAAAAACATAATAAACTAAAATACATTATTTATCGAAAATTTTTATTTCAGTCTTGCATGCCACCCAGCAACGCTTGATCTCGCTACCAATATTTAAATACACTTGATGTTCACAATCCAAATTACGCTAAGCCAAAATCTTAAAAACGTGTCAAGTTGTCATAATCAATATTTAAATACACTTGATATTCACAATCCTTAACTGCCCTTAATTGAAAAACATTCCAAATAGTACGCCATCAAACAATCAAACACTTTTAGACATTACTATCATTATAGTTATACTATATTTTTTTTTTTTTTTTTGACAGTTGAACATTATTCATAATGCTCAATCAACCCACCCCCATGACATGGAGGGGGCCAACCTAGAGCGATGGTCGGTTGTCTGAACCGGATCCCGCCACACTTACTCTGGGCTAGCTGCCAGGAAGAAACCATGACATACGTCACCACAGACACCCCATATCACCTTCGAAAGGATGGGATTTAATCCAAGCCGTTCCCCACTCTTTGATGGGTTTCGAACCTGGGCCCATGGGGAAAACTCCCGGTGCCTCACCGTTGTGCTAGCAGATCATTGACTTATAGTTGTACTAATTAAATCATCAGTTAGGTGGTCAAATAGTTAAGATCATGATATTTCCGCAAAAGATTTCAAATCAAACCCTCAATGGATGTACATTTTCGAGTAAAATGGTTAGAAATTGTCACCAAAATACATATAACATATCTCTCATAAGTCCGAATAATCTATACATTAAAAATGTAATCAATATTTAACTACACTTGATGTTCACAATCCAAATTACGTTGATCCAAAATCTTAAAAACGTGTCAAGCAAGATGACATAACAATTAAAAGTCACAGAGTTGACATTCTTTTATCTTTACACACACCATCCAGGATCCTTCTCTCATTCAACATCAACAGAAGACTCATTTCTAAACAGAACCTTCCAAAATCATTCTACTGTATATATTTAGTACCTCTTTAAATCCCCACACACCTATATACTGTATAACCTCTTTATAAAACCTCATCAAGACTCAAAACTCCTCTCAAATCTTCCATATTTTTCAAATATCCTTTTCAGGGTACTCATTAACTTGTCTAAACTCAACTGGGTCGATCTTGAAATTTCTCAAAACACTCAAAAAACTCATCAAGATTTAGAACCCAACTCAAAAGTTGCATATTTTTTAGATATTTTTTTCTGGTTGGTAAGTATTTTTTTATAAACTTTAGTGGGTCGATCTTGTTTTTTAATGCAAATGCAAAAAATGGGTACGAGTGATGGTCGTGGAATATTGCCTGAAACTAGTACAGAAACCTACGCTGCTGACAGGAAAGCTTTTAGTGGGCCCTTAAACAAACGAGGTACACGTAAAAGTGCTAGGTTTAACATTCCTGATGACGTAGGCAGCAGGAGTGGAAGTACTAGGTCAAGAAACACCGAGGATTATGTCGAAATAACGTTGGATGTTGGTGATGATTCAGTTGCAGTACATAGTGTGAAAACTGCAGGTGGTGGTGACGTGGAGGATCCTGAGCTGACTTTGTTAGCTAAAGGGTTGGAGAAGAGGGGCAGTTTGGGTACTTCTGCGGTTCCAAATGCCTTGTCGAGGATTAGGCAAGTTTCGGAGGAGTTAAGGAAGTTGACTTCGTTTTCGCGGAGGCCCCTGGGGACCGTATGACCGGACTAAGTCAGGGGCATTACATTGGAATTATATAATACGACAATCGAATAAATAATCACAAAACATCAAAGAATCGGCGGGCGTATAGGATTTATTAATGAACAATTAATTAACATAAAATAATATCGTGCGACTTTTCGATTCTAAATTTAACAAGAATCAATTCCACAAACCAATGATTAGGATGAACCCAATTAGGGTTTATAGGATTATGTGAATTACCCTTCAGCTTTTGTAATTCAATCCAAGATAATAACAAAGTATGTTATTCTTACGTTCTTGTCACACACGTCTTAAACCGAATTAAAGTAATGCTAGTTTTATCAAACAAATAACTTGGTTTGTGGAAAAGCTTTGGATCGACACCTATGATGGTGGACGATCGGTTTGGAGAACAAAACACACACAAAACAATTTTTAGGGTTTAGGTAATGAAGACAAGAGATGGAAAAATAAAACCCCAAGCCTTGTTTATATCTCCAAGCAAACTTGGTGAACAAGTTGATTTTTCTTTCCTTGTTTTGTGTCCCTAGGCCGATCGGTTAAGGAGTCCCAAAGGGATTCCTAACCTTCCCAACTTTTGCAATTTAGTCCTTTTCCATAAACATTTAACGACCGTTAATCCATTACATTAATTACTTAACGTCCGTTAGTTATTTCGTTTAATAAATAAATAAATATAACATTTATATTTAATTATTAACTTTAAATTCTCATACGTAAAGTGTGCAATCCCATAGTCTCGAGTTCGATCCTAACTCACGTCTACTAATTTATATCCATAAAACCAACAACTCTACTTGGATATATCTTAATAGAGTGATCACATTCGGTTAGCGTCTAGAACACTTGATGCCTCTAGTACAACTCGAGCAAGGCTCTGGAAAACCTTTTAATGATTTCTCATTATTATTAGAGTTAATTACCAAAGAGGACTTTTTTCAAGTGTGATCCATTTTAAAGACTTTTTCTCATCTCTTTCCCAAAAGAGCCTTTCAACCTTTCAATCGCTTTCAACTCCATTATTTTGATGACATGTGTCATATGGTGAGTGAAGATATTTTTACCTTTAACTCAAATGACTAATTTACCCTCAAACACATATCTTCTCTCTTCACCTCAATCAAGATCCGCCATATCTCGGCCATGGGAAAAGATCCGCCATATCTCCACTACCACCACCACCACCGCTCAACCGCTCGACTACCACCGCTCGACTCCTCGACCACCACCGCCACCACCTTAGTAGTCCATAACCACCACCACCACCGGCTCAACCGGTCGACTACCACCGCCACCACCAATGATCAACCGCTCAACCACCACTACTCGACCAAACACCTCCAAACCAACACCACAACCGCCATCGGTTAGATACCTAATCAATATCTTTTGCGAATACAACCACTAATTTTATTACCTTATTTATACAACCTCTTTGGAAAGATTAAAAAAAAAAAAAAAAAAAAAAAATCAACCACCTTGATGTCGTTGATTAAAACATTAAAAGGATATAGGGAAACATTAAAAGCTAGAATTAAATGGTCAAAACAATTAAAACATTAAAAACTATTTACAAATCTTCATCAAATGAAAATTCAAACTACAGATCCATACAAAAAAAGTTAATCATTAAATGGTTCATCATGAACTTACAAAAAAAGTTATAGATCTATCAGATCTGTAAAATAAATTACATATAGCTCCGATGACGACGACTCCGGCGACGAGTCAGATCACAAACGATCAAATCTGGCCGGATCTTTGAAGATAAATTTGGCCGGAGCCTGTGGGTGTTGGCCGGATCTTGTGCTGTCTTTTTTCAATGGTCTTGGCCGGATCTTGTGGTGTCTTTTTTAAAATGATGGTGACGACTGGGAGGTGATGGTGATGGTGGTTATATTGAAAACATCAGTCGGATTAATGTGCTTGCAAGGGATCGGTGAACCAGTTGATGAACCAATGTTCTTTTTAATGTGCTTGCAAGGGATCTTGTGGTGTCTTTTTTAGATCCATGATTTGATGAACCAATGTTGCTAATAGAATTAATGGGAAAAGGATAGGTGAACCGTGGATATTCATGAATGAATACAGATTCATGATGTAAAAAGTCAAAAAGTATATTAGTTCTTTGCTAACCATTAAGGGTATTTTGGTAACGATAAAAACAATAAAATAATCCTACCTAACTCCTCAGCTTGCAAGGGACATGTGGCATAAAAGGGGTGGAGTTGAGCGGTTGAAAGCGATTGGCGTGGCTCTTTTGGGAAAGAGATGAGATAAAAGTCTTAAAATGGACCACACTTGAAAAAAGTCCCTTTTGGTAATTTTCTCTTATTATTATCCTTTTGTTTCTAATACCATGTTAAATAAAGATATGGAATTAAGTCATTCTTTATTCAACCATTCATTTCTCGTTATTAGTGATTGAGCAAGATTACCAAATCTTCTAAACATATTCGGGAGAACTTTGGGCATGGCCATGCAAACATCTTGTCAACCCTACGAGGGCCCAAAGAAGATTAAACTCAAAATAAATTTGAAGGAACAAATTCTATCTTGACTACGAGAATAACCCACGAACTTTGCAACACTTCAGAAACAACCCTTATGACTACCGATTCACGTATAGCGTTAAGTTGTTCCACGAAGCACTACATTCATGACACTTATCTCGGTATCTCAAGTCGAGGATAACTATTCATAATTTACTTATAACAATATCCACAAAGTAAATTATGTAGTTGGATAAGTCCTATATTCAATTCATTTAATATCATCTGAAATTGGTATGCTTTCTCATCAATATACTTTCAAGTATATTCTACCATATCTCTCAGATTTGTCTTAGTTTAATGATACTCCCATATCATTAATTGACAACGGACGATTTAGAATAAATAAATTTATTCACGGATTAAACATGCAAATATAGGATACAATATATTATAAAATCAAACATACCAAGTATTTGATTTATTATAACAATTGTTTAACATCCCTTATCCAAATACTAAATAGATCAATGCATGAAAATTCCAGGTTGATAAATTATGCCTCAAGTAATGACAATCATACTTGTTGACTAGACATAAATCAACCAACTTGATCTATCGTAATTTTGAGAATACTTATTTCAAGAATTCAATTAGTGAAGTCCTTGTATGTGTGCATTCACCAATCCACATAATAATTCATAAAGTGTGTGACATCCTCTATCACCAATTTATGATAATTTAAACTTTCAAACATTTTAAGTTTAAAGTATTCTTATTCTTTAATGTATAATGCAACTGCGCTTTTAGTAGCACAACTAGTTCACATGGCCATTAACAAGGATGAAATCCTACCACGACTAGTATCGAGTGTCATCTCAATTAAACCAAGATTATTGTATACAAACAACAATGTGCTCATTAAAACTCCGTAAACTTTAATATCTTATTGTGTAATGTTTGATGCTTTCCTAACTCTCAAGTTTAAAGGCGATGACAATTTGCACAACATTTGACATATTGTTCATCCATAGAATCTAGGAGCAATTCCAGTGAGGATGTAATTCTTTTAGAATATTCATTACAAGTTATCTAATAACTTTTAGTTAGATATTAATGTTGTCAAATCACTTCTTATTCAAGAATGATACAACAATTTTAATACACAACATGATGTACATGATGAATTTACAGGTCAAACTTAGAATTCATTCACGTTCTATCTTGTCAAAAGATATTTATCAATTTCCCAAATGATATATCATGTTTTATTAGAATCATTTATTTTTACTGCACGTGTTTATTAACAATAAACATATATTTCAAGGTTGTATGTTTTAATTCTTAAATCTTACAAGTGAAGTTTCATTCCAATCTAAGACTTAACATTTAGCTTACAAGGAATGTTACTTCCTATATGTTATACAACATATAAGATTTAAGAAACTTAACATAATACTCCCACTAGCTTTCAGGAATACTTAAAATTTATCTTATTTTAATTATAAATCGAAAATGGGATTTAATAATTAAACATAAGAATAATTTCATAGATGCATGCATTTATTCATTCATGAATTATTGCACCGTACACTACCAAAGATTATATGAATTAAAAACCTTTCAATTACTTACCGTCCTCGCTCAGTAATTTCTCAAGAAAGAGTTTTGATATTCCATTGTCATATTTCATATTAATGAAAACAAGTATGACAATTATCATCTTTATATATTTAATGTGTCTAGAAAAGAATATTCAATCATAATTAATTGCTTAAATATGATTAATAATCTTGTAAAAAACATGCATTAAATATGTGTACAATATTAATTGTCCATATGATTTCTACATAGAAATTCAAACCACTAGAGTTTTTCATCTCTTTGAAGAAACTCATTTCCATTCTCGAGTCTAACTATTAAGATAAACCAAATTTCCAAAATTGATTATCTTTATGGATGATCTTTAACATTCATAGTATGAGTTATTTACCCAATTCAATATTTGGTAATCTATCATAATGATTATCGGGTTTACTATAATCCAGTAACTCATATTTCTCAAAGATATAAGTCAAATATCGAGATATCTTTGCGGATCTATGAACGAAAATTTCATCATCATGAGGTCTATCATTTACATGTCTAACCTCATCATGATATTTACTAGTGTGTTTAAGAAGATTTATGTATCTTGTAATTTTATCTTTCAAGATAAAAAAAACTCCCACTTGCCTTTTGTAATATATAGACTATCTATATATACTTAGCAATTAGAGCAAAACTACATTGTTCTCTTTTGGGACATTACAAATACACATTGACAATTCACGACTTTAGTTTGTTAATAACCTATTCATAAGTAGTTTAACAAATTCGAATCTTCAACTTTAAAACTTAATGTGATTCATCACATTCCATAATGAAATGGTGTTTTATTAATCTTCTAGGTTGGAGTCATATTGAGTATATTCAATCCATACTCAATATTCTAACCTTGTTACTTTTTAAGAAAGAAGTTATGGTTATCATGAATCAAACAAATCAAATAGAGTTTGATTCTCCTAACTCGAACATACCATCAACATGTGGTATTCATTAGAATTAATATTGTAAGACAATCTAACAATATATAAGATAAACATATTCCTTTTGGCTTACCTATTTACCAACTAAGTCAACTTAATGGTATAATAGATTTTCCAAGCCAATTACATGCTTTATAACACAAGTACCTTTTAACCAAGTTACTTCATATCCATGTCTCAACAAGAAACATAAATCGTTATAATCCCATTATACGTTATAAATCATTGATCAACTCAATGACTTCTTGTATATGTCTTAATTAAAAACATAACAAGTTAACGTCTTACTTTATTATAAGTCTTAAAGACTTTATGTTTATGTCTTTACAATGAATCATAAACATGTTTAACTAAAGTAATTATGAACACAACTCTTGGTTTCAATAGTAATTTCAAGTTAATTTATTTTACTTCACAATAATGTAGGACTACATTATTTTTCATTTATGGCATTCCAAAATACATAAATAAATAAATTGAAGTAGGATTAGATTACTTTATTTAATTTTATGTCATTCTAATAATACATAAATATTTAATTTGAAGTAATCTTATATATCATTTTGACACATGTTCTAAATACTTGTCTAATTTAGAAACTGTAAATATGTCCATGCAAGGTCTGACTTCACATAGAGATTTACTTTGTTGTTGCAATCTCGCCAAGTTCTGACATGACGTAAATTGCAACACCAAGTGTTTCTTGAATTAGATATGTTCAAGTTATATTAGAACGTTAGTCTCTTACCTTGCAGTCAAGAGAATCCGTTAAATCATATACTTATATGTTGTACCTTGCACACAATATAGATTTCTCCCACTTGTGCATGGAACAACATCATGTAGGAGATAAACAACACGACATATGTTTGTTCATGTGACTAATATGATTGTGTCATTGATATTAGCATAACTAGTAGATGTAGAACCACTTCATTGTCGAATAAGGAAACGTACATGGCTATCCTTGAAAACATAAGTGTCTACAAGTGGAAAGTAATTATCTTAAGACATTCTAGAGATAATTTGGGTTACTACAAAGATGACAAAGCTTGTAACTCCCACTAATAAGAGATCATTACATTAATTCCTTATTCAAGAATAAGAACACAACACTCCCATCGGATTTGACAACATTGTAAGTGTTTCATTAACCAAAGTGAAAGAAAATAGTGTATTATTTACTTCCTACACCTTTGAGAAAGTCCATACATAACAATTACAAATGTACTTAAAAGAATGTATTCTACTATGTAGATGATGAATTTATCCATCAATGCTATTAACTTGAAAAATTGGGCATGCAATTTCTTTCTTAATAGTTCTACTATTCCAATAATTGTAAGTAGTACTTTTAAATGGTCAAAACACAACAACTAGATAAAATATGCTAGTTTGTCTTTTACCAATTATACAAGAAAGCTTCTAATTTAATAACTCGAAATATGCAATTTTCTTAACTATTAAAATTTGATTACGAGTTATGTATTTAGAATTTAGACAATTCTAATTGTCCTATCATACATTTCTTCATTCATGAAAAGGAATAGGGTTGAATCTCACTCTTTCGCGTGAAAAGAGGACTATGTTTATTCTTTTAGTAACGTTGACTCTACTAAAACCCTTACAGGTGTAGATCAATTTTACCAATACAGGAATAACCTACGTTTACGATTTAATGTTGCATTAATACATTTAAAGAATTTTCAAAATTCAATTTTAGTATTTTCGATAATTAAACTTTTCAAGAAAATAAAATACCCAAGGTAATATTCATATAACCATAGAATTTTCTCGAAAACTAGGATCCAAATTATCATGGGTTCATTACATCAGTTGATCTGCTAGCAACGAACGCATATAATAAGGTAATCTGTCGAACATTAATTGGCAAACAATTTCCAACTCCTAGATCATTATGGGATTTATATTTTCCAACGCTATTGCAAATATAAACATGTTTCATCCCATCTTATGCCATTGAGTCCGTCTCACTTCCTACTCAATTTAAGTGTCTAACTAAAGAAGCGCAAATATGTCCATGTAAGGTCCGACTTTACATAGAGATTTACCTCTCCATCACAATCTAGCCAAATCTTGTCATGACGTAAATTACAACTTCAAGTGTTCCTTTTAAT
Source organism: Chrysanthemum lavandulifolium (assembly GCA_022545495.1). Taxonomy (NCBI): domain Eukaryota; kingdom Viridiplantae; phylum Streptophyta; class Magnoliopsida; order Asterales; family Asteraceae; genus Chrysanthemum; species Chrysanthemum lavandulifolium. The sequence goes on from CM040242.1 coordinate 61,377,154, forward strand.
TACATGGCATATAACTTAATTTAAAAGGGTACTAGTTTTGATTTTATGTGGTCAAATCAAATATGTACAAAGATGTCATGCATTCATCTTGTAACATAAATTTAATAAAAAAAACTTTTTTATTACCAATTCATAAAGATCAAATTATCAAAGTTTTGATTGAGGTATTGGGTTCACCAATCAAGGAATTTAGCATTAATTATCATCCATTATACCGTACTTTTGCATAAGTGTAAACACTTAGTGTTTCGGATAATTACCACAAAAGTGGCGCATGGAATTAAAACTAATTAGCCTTAGAGCACTTGGTGCAGTGGTGCCAAAGTGTGGTGCCGTTCGCGTGCCAACCGCCACGTCGACAATTTTGAGTTTGGCACCGAAAATGTTTGGCACCACATTTACAGGTATCCGTTGGCACCGAATTTCGGTGCCAAACTCAATTTTTTATTTTTATTTTTTATAAAATTTAAAAACAATATATCCTAAAATTACTTTATTCATAAAAAAAACATTACAAGAAATAAAAAACAATAAACTTAAAAACATAACATACTCTTGGAATTAATCTTGACATCCCAATTTGGGCAATTTTCAAAATCTCCCAAACGTGAACATATTTGAACTCATTTCTACCAAATTGTTCTTTGGAAGCTTAGTTTCGCATTTTCGAGATGAGATTGGTCATTTTGAGCACTTGACGCTGCAATTGTTTGTAAATTGCGTTGAACCTTTTGCAATCGACGTTAATCCTCGTCCATTTACCCGTGATTGAATTTTTGTACGATGGTCATCGGTTGTCGATTATTGAACATATGCATAACGTCATTCCAAAAATATTTTCGAACGGTTATTTTGCATATCCATAGCTTATAAATTTGTATCCAAACTTGCATGCAAGCAAGATTTCTTCAACTTGTTCCACTTCAAATTTTGAGACATTTGTGTGTGTGTTTTTGGATTGATGTAGATGTGAAATAAAATGGTGGTTGATGTTATTTATAAAGGTGGTTTTCAACGTTAAATTCAATTCAAAACCGGCATCTTGTTGGTGGGGTAATTCAAATTTAAACGTTAAATTCAATTCAAAAACGGTCTTGTTAGGCGGTTAAATTCAAATTTTAAATTTTAAATTCAAATTCAAACGGTTAAGTTTTCTATATATACTATCATACCAAAGATTAGTTTGACACACAATAACACAATTCACACACAAAAGAATGTCTCGCAAAGACTTTTCTCAAGAATTCCCGGCCGGAGAAGTTGCGGAAACCGACTTTCCGGCACCGGATCACTGCGGAAACCAACTTTCCAACTCGCGAGTTTGAAGTTTACTCAACACCACCGAAAATGTCTTTCGGTGGGGTTTGAAAACATCCCATACCTCCCAATTGTTCCAAGTCCACCGTGAGCATCCCGGTGGATTTTCAAAACCACCCAAGCGGGTTAAGTGAGACTTCCTCCGGTTTGAACAAGATGAAGAAAACGTCGGGAGATCTCGCAAGAGCGAGCACGTGAAGAGGTCGTCACCGTGAGCAAGAAGCACGGGAGGCTCGGTACCTCCAAGACAACTTTTTCGACATAATGGAGAGTCGATACATTAATGGGGAGTTTTATTCTCCGCCAACAAGTGATGATGGTTTGGACTCGGATGACTCGTTTTTTAAGTGTTTAGTAGTTTTATTATGTATTTTATGTTTTATGTTGTTTTAGGGATCCATCGTAGTTTTAATGTTTAAGGTTATTATGTATTTCATGTTTTCGTTAATCTAAAGTTTCGGTTTAGTAGTTTTAACCACGAAGCTCGGTACCTCTACGAAACTTTCGAATCAACTTCTATTTTTAAATGCAATGGCTATTTAAAAAAAGAAAAAAAGAAAAAAAGAAAAGAAAGTGGGTCATTAGTTTTGGCGCGAGGCCTCTTGGCGCGACAGTAACGGTGCGCCAAACTTAGCGTCGCGCCAAACTCGTTGGCACCAAGTTTGGCACCACCGTACCTCTCCCGCTCTTAAGATGAGCTTGTACATTTTATGGCTTACTAAGTAGCTCCATTCGAACTTACAGAGGGCGAGAGGACCGGTAAGCGCAAACGCATAACCTTAGACATCCATTCGATGTGATTGTCGCACTTCTTAAATAACCCTTTATAGTTCATTCGAATGGGTGAGCCGTTCATCATTGTACCAAAGTCACCAATCAATTAAACTATAGAAAACTTAACTCTTCCAAAACAAATCAAATTTCGCCATTGTTTAGTCCGTATTATTTTCTATTCAAAATTACCCTTTGCTTAAAACCTGCCTAACATAATAAACAAACAAGTAATAAATAAAAATAAACTACTAAAAACAATGCGCATATAATAAACAATTTATACGTGTAAACAAGTAGCCACATGCAACTTATTCGATAAAACCCTATTAATAATCAATATCTAGGTTAAATTAATGTATATATTAATTAGGTTTTCACTCCAACAATAGAAAGTGAGCCACATACATCGATGAATCGATTGCGTAAACCCATAATTAAAATATACCAATTAGCACATAATTGATTCATTAATATATAATTGGAGTCTTCCTCAATTCAAGATTTATCGTAAATAAACATGTGTCTCAACAATTAAACAATATCAAAGTAACTTATCCATGACTAACATGCATGTATAATCATGGATACATCATAACAATTATACAAATAGCCACAAGATCGCATATAAAATTCCATGACACATAACAAATTATTCATGAATTAAGCACGTAATTATGTATTAATTCTAGGTTTTAATAAGGTTAGCAAACAATTTTCAAAACCCTAAAAAATTTATGTGTATGTCGACTTAAAAAAAATAATGGGTACGCCCAATTAACAAAAAAATCGACTAAACAAAATAAAACATAAACCCTAGATCAAACATATCAAACATCATACAATTATATGTTTTATTACGCGTTTATGTAATTAATTACTCATTAAAACCAATGACTCGTGATGCCACTGTTGGAATTATATAACATGACAATCAAATAAATAATCACAAAACATCAAAGTAATCAAGCGGAAGCGTATAGGATTTATTAATGAACAATTAATTAACATAAAAGAATATGCGTACCTTTTCTTGATTCTAGCCGAACAAGAATCAATTCCACAAAATAGCAATTAGGATGAACCCTAATTAGGGTTTATAGGATTATGTGAATTACCCCTTACCGTTTTGTAATTCAATCCAAGATAATAACAAAAGTATGTTATTACTATGTTCTTGTACACACGTACGAGTTAAAGTAATGCTAGTTTTTATCAAACAAATAACTTGGTTTGTGGAAAAGCTTTGGATCGACACCTATGATGGTGGACGATCGGTTTGGAGAACAAAAACACACACAAAACAATTTTTAGGGTTTAGCTAATGAGCACAAGAGATGGAAAAATAAAACCCCAAGCCTTGTTTATATACCCAAGCAAACTTGGTGAACAAGTTGGTTTTTCTTTCCTTGTTTTGTGTCCCTAGGCCGATCGGTTAAGGAGTCCCCAAAGGGATTCCGGAACCTTCCCAACTTTTGCAATTTAGTCCTTTTCCATAAACATTTAACGACCGTTAATCCATTACATTAATTACTTAACGTCCGTTAGTTATTTCGTTTAATAAATAAATAAATATAACATTTATATTTAATTATTAACTTTAAATTCTCATACGTAAAGTGTGCAATCCCATAGTCTCGAGTTCGATCCTAACTCACGTCTACTAATTTATATCCATAAAACCAACATGTTCCTGCCTTGCAAGGGTTGAAATTTGTTAGTAAAGCTAATAGCGCGGCCGCGTGGGCCGCACTGGAGAAGCAGTTTGATGAACTCACGAAAGAGACTAACGGGTTATTGGCACGGGCATCTTTGGTGAATGCATAGGTAAATTAAAACCGTTTATCTTATTATATATTGTGTTTTTTATAGATTATTTTCTTTGGATTTTTCTATCTGATTATTTGCGTTTTGAAAAGCATATGTGCACTTTTGGATCATGAGAATATTGTTTTATGCTTATTGTGCTCAAGGCTTAAAATTGTTTTGATATACTAACCATGTCAAAATTTTAATAAATTGTTCCAAACATCTAATAGATCAAAGCTTATTACAAAAGGAATAATGATGTGTGATTGTAACTTTTTATACTAATGGTTTTAAATTTGAAAGGGGATGAGCGAAGATTCAAAAGAGTTCGCATGACAACTCTTTGATGCACTTAGCCAAGGCGAAATATCGAGGAGACTTGATCAACAAGGAACAATTGAAGGATTTTGGGACCAAATTTCGATCAAAGTTTTGATACAAGGCTTCAAACTTTCTTTGATATGTGAGAATCTTTAATATTAATTAAGAATTCAATTTTGACTCTATTACAATGGTTGCTTTTATGCTAGATTGACTTGTATTGTGTATTTGAAAACACTTGGACTGATTCAAAGCATATAAAATACTGGGGTTGATAAAGACGCAGATGGCGTGTCTCTAGAAGAAGTTAAAGAGATTATGAGTTTAAGTGCTTGGCAAATAAGTTATCAAACATTCGAAACAAGCGATGAATATGCGGCATTGATCATGGAAGAATTGGACCCGATAACCTTGGTTACATTATGGTACACATTATTAGTCTAAAATTTTTAGTTTACTGAATATACAATGGAGTTCGTTAAGTTTTACATCAACTAAAATTTCAAATTTGCATTCTAAATAATGATTGAGAGCTTGGAGACACTTTTGTTGCAAGCCCGCAGCAATCGATGAGAGGTGATAGCAAAGCCCTAAGCATGATGTTGAGCACAAAGCTAAGAAATGAGAACTATAGAAACCCTATAGAACGAGGATATGATTCTATGAAATACTTTATACAAGATAACCGGCAAAGAATTTGGGTGCTTGCCGTTTGGATTGGGATTTGTGCGGTTTGTTCACATATAAGTACATTCAATACAAGAACCTGCAAATGACGATGTAATGGGAGCTTGTGTTAGTATTACTAAAGGTGGGCGAGACACTCAAGTTCAACATGGCTCTAATTTTGTTACCCGTATGTCGAAATACCATCACATGGCTTAGGAACAAGACCAAACTTGGTGTTGTGGTTCCATTTGACGATAATATTAATTTTCACAAAGTGAGCATCTCTATCCTTTAATTTTTCGCATATTATATGATGAAATTATAAATCTACCAAATGTGAACCATTTGACAAAACATAATTTACATCTTTTGACGCTGAGATATGTACGTCATGCTTTGATTCACTTATGTTTTGAGCCTAAATTTTGCTTGTGTTTCTAGGTGATTGCATTCGCGATCACAATTGGAGTTGGGCTCACGCAATATCACATTTAGCATGTGATTTCCTAGACTTCTTGCTGCAAGCGAAGAGAGTGCGAGCCAATGGAACAATATTTTGGAGAACAACCCACTAGCTATTGGTGGTTTGTTAAGGGAGTCGAGGTTGGATGGGATCACTATGGTTGTTCTAATGGCTATAGCTTTCACGTTAGCCACCCCAAGGCTAAGGCGTGGTACACTAAACCTACCCAAGCCTCCGAAAAAACTTACGGGTTTAATGCCTTTTGGTACACCCATCATCTATTTATTATCGTTTATGGTATACTCATTGTTCACGGTATCAAACTTTACCTCACGAAGAATGGTACAAGAAAAGCGGTGAGTACTAATTTCAATACTTTTATGTGAATATTTTCCGGAACATCAAACCGAATAAATATACTTTTTGTAACGTCGAGACTTGTATGTATTTGGTTTGTTCCAATCTTGCTTTATGCATGTGAGAGATTGACAAGGCGTTAAGATCTCTTGTCGAGCCGTTAGTCTATTGAAGGTAATGATACATCTAGCCTTAAAATCGTTTGGATTTTGTTAGGCCTATTTTGTTTAGTATTTTATTGACAGTGTATTGTGTTTAAAGGTTGTTGTTTACCCTGGAGGCGTGTTGACGCTTCAAATGTCAAAACCTAATGGCTTTAAGTACAAAAGTGGACAATATATGTTTGTTAACTGCAAGGCGGTTTCTCCATTTGAATGGTGAGTTTTGTGCAAATAGAGAACTTTTTCTCTGCAATGAAATGCTATATATACTAACTCAATGATTGTTATCCAGGCATCCGTTTTCCATAACTTTTGCACCTAGAGATGATTACCTAAGCGTTCATATCCGAACCCTCGGTGATGGACGAGGAACTTAAAACGTCTTCTAGGTACATTTTCATGATCTAAAAGTGTTTAAAACCGAGGGTGAAGTTTTTGACTAACAAATGAATTGGACAATTTACATTATGAGGAACGGGTCCAATGGGCTATACAAGCTAAAAATATGCCACATTATCTCTTAAGCTGCATGCCTATAGTTTCATTATACGAGCTAACCCGATTTTATCATTTTCGGGCATGTCGACCTCCTGGCGGCGGCAAAAGTGGACTACTACGGTGATAACCAAGGAAACAACACGGAGTAAGTCTTCTTGTCACACTAAAACCGTTTATATGCTTAAAAAGCGAATATAAACACTTAAATAAGCATTCGAACCCTCTTAACTTCGTGATTCAACAAGTTTCCTAACTTTCTTGAATAAATTTGTCAACAGTCTCCGACGATCCTAATTGACGGGCCATATGGACACCGGCTCAAGATTACAAAAATCTGACGTTGTACTACTAGTTGGGTTGGGATCTGAGCAACCCTATGATTAGTATACTCGAGGACATCGTTAATAACATGAAAGCGGAAGAAGCGACCTTAGAAAGTGGCGTCAGCAGCTCGATGTCACCGCCATCGCCTTTATCAAAGAAAAGCACTTTCAAGACAACACGAGCTTACTTATTGGGTTACAAGAGAACAAGGATCATTCGATTGGTTCAAAGGTGTCATGAATGAAGTTGCGAAGCAGATCATGATAATGTGATTGAGATGCATATTCATTGCACAAGTGTTTATGAAGAGGGTGATGCTCGGTCCGCTTTGATCACTATGCTTGATCGTTAAACCATGCCAAAAATGGCGTTGATGTGGTTTGAATTTTCGTGTCAAGTCACATTTGCAAAGCCAAATTAGCGTAGTGTTTACAAGCGCATTGCTATTACTCATAGTGGTCAACGATTGGTAAGTTTCTCTAACTTCAGCTGTTTTGCATTGATCGAGTATACGACTAGTTATCTCACATTCATACACACCGATTTCTAACATCAAAGTTTAAAAATATGCGGGGGTATTCTATTGTGGAGCGGCGAGGACCGGTCCAGAGTTGAAACAACTTGCTGCGATTTCACCCACAAGAGCGATACCAAATTTGACTTCCATAAAGAGAACTTTTAAGCGACTCGACTATAAAAGAAACTTGTTTAGACATTGAAACTTATGTATTATTCATTCGGACCCAATGTCTCGTAAACCTTTAAGGTGTATATCTGAGGCCGAGAAGAGTTACGTTGGTTGGGTATAGATTTTGGTGTTTATAGTGAAGGATATGCTTTTTAGCATATCGTTAAGGATTTATTCGTTAAATATATTTCATTATGTAATTTCATTCACGTTCCTATGTAAGATTTTTTTTATGTGTACAAATATGTGATAAACTATGTTAATGCAATCGATTTTTATCTACTCATATTATTATAAGGTGTCAAGGTCCTATTCTGTCCAGCTAACCTCCTGAAAAGAGAACGCTTTATCTTCTATTCTTATACTTTTTTTCGTTCCGAAGTGCAGACGTCTACTATTCAACAAAAGGTTGGTAGCCGTTGTATTTGATCTCATAAATTTTTTGAAATAGTATAGAAGAAAAAGCTATAATAAGATGCATGAATTTCTAGAAATGGATATTATAGCATATGTTTAAACGTCATTTAATCGCCAATTATTGGTACTAGAAAGTCAACGTAAGGTAGAGATATGCCAAATCTTTAACTAATTGTTATCATGATATGTTTCGATTTGTAAATGCTGAGTTGTTCTATTATCATTCGCGTCAACGTAATAAAGTTTTGCTTATTTTGGTAAGAAATCAGAATAATTAGATAGTCTAGTAGTCTATCTATTTTGAGGTAAATGAGTGAATTTTGCTTGTTCTATTTAATGCATTGTTACCTTGTTAATTTCTAATATTTGGAGCAATGTCTTTTTTTTCTTTTTTTCTTCTCTAAATTACTACTAATATTTTTTCTTTGTTTGTCACTAGTTAACTCAATGTTAGAGAATAATGTTTTGATCTTCATATACAATAGTTGACTCAATTTTGATCTTCAGATATGTTAGACTAGTTTTTACAGTGATTGTTTTCATTATTTTTACATCGACGTCACATCATCATTCAGCACATCACTAAAGTCATCACGTATTACCTTTTATGGTCGGAAACATTTAAAATGCTCACTTTATATAAATATACTTTACACACACTCAGTAACAAAAAATAAAAATAAAGTTGATAGTGGTCACCACTATGTGCAAAATTTAAAAGTGATGGAGACCTCTGTTGGAATCACTCCTAAACCATAATCAAGTGTTAGTAATTAATATGTAATAGTTAGCTTTATTATGGCCTTTATGTTTGCAATTAGCCTTAGGCTTATGTAGAAGGCCTATAAGCCTAGGCCTTAGTCCATTAAGGAAAGGATGGAAACTAGGGTGTTGCTTTAACTTTCCTCCTATAAATACTTATGTAAACCTTCATTTGAAGGTTGGTTGTTCAAGTTATTCTCTCATTCACATCCTACGCCTAAACCGTCTTTATTATTGTGTGTGTGTGTGTTAGATCTTGTTCAATCGCCTTATCTCTTTCTATATTACTTGTGTTTGTAAAACTAGTGACCTAACGGTGGTATCAATCGCCTAATAGTTGAGTGAGCGTATTGTTTGAAGTGAGTTTTGGTCTCACGCTAACTTGCGTATCCTTACCTTTGGCTTGATCAAAACGCGTATTTTTACACTTTTTAATCCAAGATTCTTGTCCTTTCAACGTTATAAGGTGTTAAACTTCTGTTTTGGCAAAAGTTTGGAACTTTATGTGTGGATCATTGTTTTCTACTTGTTTTTAACGAGGGTTAAGTCCTACGATAAGCTGTTTTAAGAGCTTTGGATCATCAAGTTTCACACTTTTGTGTCTTTTGGTGTTATTGAAGCTATTTCATCACACAAAAGCGGTTTAGAAACATCTTTGGGCAAAATCAAAATTACGAGTAATCCTCACGTAGCAAAACCCTAATCTACGCGTAAGTTATTCCTTGGTTTGATCTTCATTTTATTGGTTTACTCCGTGTTTTCCTACTTGGATAAGTCCGAAAATACGTCGACTTGGGATATCTTTTGCCTTGTGATAGTGTAAAAGATCACTTGAGATAAAACCCCAAACTTACGCAAGCATAAGCTTACGCGAAGAAAATCCCACGCTTAAGATTCATCTTCTGCGTAGACCTAGTCCCACGCATAAGGTAATCCCACGCCTAAGTTTCTCGCCTAACTTCATTGCTTACGCATAACTTTAGCCTTTTTTCCGTTAACTTCGGCGTAGCTAAAACTACGCGTAACTTGTCTTTGTTTACGCGTAACTTTGGTGATTTCTACGCATAAGTGTTATATTGCTCTCGCGTGATTTCTACGCTAAGGGCACTTCATCAACTAAGGTTCATTCGACTACAAAGATCCATCAACACAAGTTTTTTAAAAAAAGAGTTTTTAGGGGAAAATGTGAGTAAAATTTAATTTTTGAGAGACTAAACTTTCAATTTTCTGAGATTCAAATTTTGGTTTAATCTGAAAATTTTGGTGGAAATTCAAATTTTGGGCCTAAATTCAAAATTTTCGGGTAAAATTTAGCGTCAAAGTGTCATAACTCAAAATTTTCCTACATCCTTAGAATTGAATTTTATAGTGAATTTCAAATTTTGAGAGTCAAAAATTTTCAAAATTATTTTTGGAGAGGGGAAATTGAAATTTACTATATCGGCCTTCTGTGTGCTATATCGTCTTCGCACCTTTTTCTTCTCTTTGATTCTTCTGCAGGAAAGTGAAATGGATTATGATCATAAAGATCCATTTGTGGCATTGCAAGAAGGATTCATGGCTATATCTTTGGCATTCAAGCGTCGACAACATCTAATTCCCAATATCCAGCGATCATACAAGGTGCGAAGTTGTTGTACATGAAAGGAATGCTCGAATGGACGTTGAGAATGTTGTGAGTATCGCATCCGCTCGTGTCGCGGACAATGAGGTTGTAGCATTGGAAAATCGGGATGACGGCGGAGATCCGGAGAAGATATCATACTCGACTCTGAAAGCGATCCCAATCGTGACGAAGAACAAATGGTTGAGGAAGATATCTTACCCACCTATGACGACTCGAAACGGATGGTCGAGGTACAATCTCTTATTGATCATATTTTGATTGTAAATGCGACACAACATCTTGAGCAACCGAATTTAGTAATGACGGAGAGGTTGACGGTGTGTTGCACAATGTCGAACAACTTTCTCGTCACGAGCCCTTACTTGTTAACAATTCAACTAAAGCGTCAATCAAACTCTTGAATCAAATCATTCTTCAAAAAGACCATTGCTCGGTTTCATAAAGATTTTCAAAACTAGAGGCACATTGCATCTCTCTTGAACTTAAATTACATAACAAATCTTTTCTTGAGAACACGATGGTCGGTATTCAAATGAACAAAGTAATCGTGTGGATACATTAGTAAAGAAAATGAGCATTTAAAGGCTCAACTTCAAGCAAAGGGCTTGCACATGGTGCTTTACAAAACAAGCGAGAAGATTCATGACAAGAATGTGATACTAATTTTGCAAAACCAACAATCTTGGGAAATCGTCTCTAAAACCAATCGAAACCAATCGGTTGTTAGACATCCAGCCCTTTTAAATCTGACGTTCAAAATCGTCAAAACCACGGTTTCCTCCCAAGTTGTTGAGAATAATCATTTGTCAAACCGGTCCTCCACATTCCGGCCCAACAATATTGTACATTTCTATTAAACATGTTTCATTAAACACATTACATTATACATTCAAGTGGTCGCATACGGCCAATCTAGGATTAGTTCGAACAACGTGTCTAAACCGAGCATTAAAATTAAAATTCATATGATTCAAATGGCGCATACAAGAACTATGATCTAGAAAAGGCTAGGAAAAGGCACTACTCCAAAGGATGGAATCTTAGGTTCACGACCTAGTGTATCACCTTCAGTGTATTCTTGAACAACGCTTGTAGTAGCAAACCAAAACCTAAGTTAACTCAAGCAGTTAGAAATAAACCCGTTGCTCTAAGCGTAAAATTTGAAACCTAATAGGTGGATCAATAAAGGCATAAATTCTTCCCAGAGAAGTTTCAACATCCCTTAGATCTAACCTTAGATGGATACCAACGGGTAAAGTTTTCAACACTGTTGGTCTTAGGTGGATTCCTACAGGCAAGATACTAAGTAGTTGCATCATAACAAGTGTGATACCCTCTTCATCCATCCGTGAGGCAGGAAAAGAAATCATCAAAATAGCATGTTCAGGTGTCAAGAATATAATTGACACTACATCTTTATGCCTCTAACACCTGGAACCCAGTTACACTTGGGGATCCATGTCTTTCTCTTCCTTGCCTGTAAGATATAACTTTTCACATACACATCAAACCATAACACAAGGTGGCGAATAAGATGGAATTCTAGAGAGAGAAAGTTAGAGGTTTAGGGAACTTAGTGAGAGAAAGTGAAAGATATTATTATGAGCTCCAACTCTACCTTGGAAGGTAGAGTATTTATAGTCTTACATAACTCGCCACACTTTGGGGCATGGATCGGGCATCTGATGGGTAAAGACCCGTCCGTCCTCCACGGTGTTACTTAACTAAATTACTACTTAACTTAAAGAACTACGACTACGAGCTTTCTAACGATTACATAAACTTGAGGTGACCGACTCTTTAATACCGGAATTTCTAATTCCTAACAATCTCCCACAGGGAGGTCACCTCAATAATGTACCAAAATTACATTGAATACAAATAGATATGACATTTAACAATTGATCTTGCATTCTTGATGTAGTCCTTTGCTCATAAGCTCGTAGTCATTGATTCATCACATTGCATGTTTGGTCATTCCAAGTGGAGGTCTTTTCTTGATCCACGTGATGATAAGTTTGAGCCATCTTTGGAGATCATCAAGAATCAACAATCTACGACACATCCTTTGTGATGTTGGTATTTTGTGATGTTGTGACTTTGGGACCGACATGCTCACATTTTGGATCATGATTTCTTCTCATCGAGTAGCGGAAGCTTTGTTGAGTCATGATATTGGCGGCGTAGCGTAAGCATGGAGTGAAAATATCGAGTCATTGATGCACTAATCATGATTTCTTTTGAGATGAATGTGTTAAGTGAGCATGCGGCTATGGATTGACCGCTTCATTACGATCATTTGCAAACGTCGGCGTACACGCATACAACGATTAGCAAAATCGCACAAAAGTGTCTTTGATCACTTCGTTGAATTGAGGTACACGCCCACGGTTCCCGTTGATCGATACAAAGCTTGCGTGATCGGTGGGATTCTAAGAATCTCCTTGATGTGGTTTCGCTGTTTCTATTTGTTCTCAAACCGGAACATCTCAAAGAAGACAACACGGAGTGAGTGAACCGGCGAATATTGAGTCCATTGATTGATTGAAAAAGATTTGAAAACAATCGTGTATTGCTCAATAGAAATTGTTTTGCAATACAACGAAGGTTTTATTGAAAATCAATTATCAATCATAAAGTACCTTTTGGTTTGAAAAATGAGTACAGTCGATGTGCTAAAGAAAAGAGTTTATAAGCACAAAGACCGGTTTTCAAAGGTATCCGTCAATCCCTAACACGAACCGGGTTTGATTCAAGAGATTGAATCGCCCATTGTTTCTGCATTCGGTTGTCACATGGTTGATCTATAAAATAGATCTCACATGCCACCTACCGAGAGCTTGTTTGATGTTGGCTCGAGAGGCTTTCCATCTTCATTGTGAATATGTAAACATATCACTCGGATATTACAGCAATACCACAAGGATAATCGTAGGACTCAAGATATAATCTCTCTTCCACATTGTGTGAAGGAGAGTCTTCATTGAAAAGTGTCCTAATGAGATTTATTGATGATCTCGTGGCTCTAGACTCAATTTGTGCATATTTGGATCCTATAACGGAGACTAGGGAGAGGGTCTCCTTCTTCAATATCAACCATCTCTAAGAGAAAGTCGATAGATAATGTCGGTTCCCGTGAGAATGAAACAAGCCCTTTTGAGAGGAACTTGAGTGGTTTGGAAAGTTGAAGTGCGGTCGTCCTTTGGTCCATGACGTCTTGTCTTCAATACCGATGTTACCATCGGTAGCATATGAAGTGAACCGGTTCTGCCCTAAGGTTGAATAAATGGAGGGCTATTTGTTTACACCCTTTCACATTCAATTCTTTTAATTCTTCAACCCTTCAAGGCTTACCGAGACTTCATAGCTAGAACCTTGTTGGGTTTATTCGATACTAGCTCGGTCTTAGTCCGCACTCTTCCCATATCTCATTTTTCTCCTTTTAACATCATACCTAAGGACTTCTACACTAACTAGTGGATTGTCCTGGTAGATCCCTCCTGCTACAGGCGGATCATGGGAACACATACCTAACCTTATCATCCTTATATCACCGTACATGAAGTAAAGTTGGTCGGTCTATTTGGTATTGTTCATCGCCAATGGATCCAATTGAAAACCATTTGAAAATCAATTCGGATACTTGTGATATATTATCAAAGCTTTTGTACACGAATTGTTTTTGATATTTTAGAACGAGAACTCCCTCAACATGTGCATCAAGTATTGAAAATGTTTTGCACACGGAGGCAAGAGAAAGAATTTACTTCTTTTGATTACCATTTTCTAAAGATATCAACATCACTTCCTCAAAAGATCAAGTTGGAATAGCATTTCGGGAAGGATGAGGTTTTCATGATTTTGCTCCCTCAATATGTGCCTCGAGGTTGAAAAGAGTTTTGCACATACTAGAGGGAACACGCATATAGGGTGAATGATCACGTTTCAAATCAAAGGTTTAAGATAGATGCTCCCCTCAACATGTGCATTGAAAAATTGAAATCGTTTGTCACATGTGAGAAGGACAACATGTACATTCTTTTATAACCATTTACACGATTATCGGTTTAAATCCAATTTAAATCACACATTCTCCCGATCACAATTATCAAATCATTTGAGATTTGTGATCTCGTATAGATTTAAATTGATTTTGAAAACTTTTAGGAGAATTGTGACTTGATTGTGAAAGTGTTTTAAGCGATATGGATCGATTTTAAGACTTTAAACTCCATTTATAAAACATGCTTGTTTATCTTTTGAAAACAATTTAATGCCAAATAACTTTTAATTTAATTGAAATCATTCTCCCCTCAATCAATGACGTAGGTTGTTGATTGAGAGATAGAGATTTTGACAAATAAGTCCGATGATTATCAAAAATAGAGATTGAGTTATTTTTCAAAGCATTTAGTTTTCGAGATAGAGTTTATAGAATCGAGCATAGGATTTGAAAACATGGTAAAACATGGCTCTGTTCTTTCTTTAAACCGGGTTATTGCACGAAAATGACAATAAACCATTTCTCTCTCTCCAAAAATATTTTTGATTTTTTGATTTTTGATTTTTGATTTTTTTTTTTTTTTTTTTTTTAAGAATTGAACAACATCTAAGACCCGTGTCATTCTTTGAATGACAACACAAAGTCCGTAGATATTAACGAACCGAGAGAAACATGACAAAATGACAATATTTTTTGAAGATTTTCGGATTTTTCGATTTTATGGATTTTGAAAGTTTTATAATTTTCTATTTGATTTTGAAGGTTTTATAATTTTGTATTTTGTTTTTCAAATAAATATTTACTGAGAAGATAGATGAAGATAGACCTTTACTCCTCGTCTTCCTCACGAAGGCGTTTGAGAGTTTCGGTTGAAGACTTTTCAAACCAAGGCGGAAGAATAAACTCAAAAGCGTTCTCTTGGAAGAGCTTTGGTGAAGATGTCCGCTAACGATATTCGGACCTCACAAAATATAGTTCCACCACACCTTTTTCCACATTCCCGATGAAATGATGTCGAATGTCGATATGCTTTGCTCTTGAGTGTTGAGCGTTGTTGCATGAGAGAGCAATAGCACTTTATTATCACGATGCGAGAGGATTTTGTTGAATTCAAAGCCATAGTCGGATAATTGAGATCTCATCCATAGGATTTGAGCACAACAAGATGACATGGCTATGTATTCACCTCTGAGGAAATAGAAGTACTCATTTGCTTCTTTGAAGACCACTCACAAGCTTATCACCCAAAACGAGCACCTCGGGCGTGCTTGACGTGTATCTTGACAACCCGCATGATCGGCATCTGCATAGGCCATTAGTGACATACCGGTGTCCTTGGTGCCCATAGTCCCATATTGATGGTTCCTTGGAGATACCGAAGACCCGCTTAATCGCTTCAAGGTGCTTTTGGTAGGCTTAGCACGGTATCTAGCACACATGCATACGAGAGAATAAGATGTCACGGTCTACTAGCGTTGAGGTACATCGAGGATCCAATCATACTCCTATATTTCGCTTTGGTCAATCATGATCCCTGAGAGGTCCTCATCTAGTTTGGTTCGGTCAATCATGGGGTGTCAACGGTCACTTGAATCAAATCCAAATTTCTTTAAAATCTACATTGCATATTTAGATTGATTAATGAAAATGCCTCGGGACTTTGTGAAATTTGTAATCCTAAGAAAATGACATTTGTCCCATCATTGACATTTGAAACTTTGAACTCATTTCATTTGAAAAACGATCACATTCCATTGGGTCGGTCGAGGCAAAATAATATCATCAACATAAATTTGAACATGAATCAAATGTTTGCTCGACTTCTGGTGAACAATGTAGGATCAATGCTCCTTTGATGAATCCGGTTGATAGAAGAAACTTTGATAGTGTATCATACCAAGCCCTTGAGCTTGCTTTAAACCGTAAAGAGCCTTCTTCAGCGATAAGCGTGAGTAGGATGCTCTTGATTCACAAATCCTTCGGGTTGGGCGGCGTGAGCGACTTCTTTAAGATCTCGGATTCGTAAATGCCGTCTTTACGTCCATCGATAAACTACCATGTTCTTACTAGCGTGATTAGCGGAAGATTACGATAGCCTCGATTCGAGCAAGCTGGAGCAAAGATTCTTCAAAGTCTATACCTCCTCTTGACGATATCCTTTAGCAACTAATCGAGCCTTGTTCTTCAACACATCACCATGCTCATCAAGTTTTACTTTGAAGATCCATTTTAGAGCTATAATCATAGCACGCCTCTGGAAGCGGTACTAACTCCCATACATCAAGTCGATCAAACTCATGAATTTCATCTTGCATAGCATTGAACCAACTATCTTCATTCATAGCAGTTTAACATCTTTTGGTTGATCTTAGATAATACGGAGTTGAAGAAGCACCATAAGGCATCGGTTCTGCGAGTTGCTTCCGGTTGATACAGACGGGAGGATTACCAATGATGTTGTCTAATGGATGATCGTGAGTCCATTTTCCGAGGTGTTCATGTGGCATTTGTTGAGGAACCGAGGTAGGCGAGTCGATGTCTCCTGAAGAAGATGGTTCGATGATGATTCGGGAGTAGCAAATATGTTTTCAAATGGAGCATCTTCGAGTCATAGGGATTAACTTCATCATTGATGCGAAACATTTCCATGATGTACATTTGAAGAATGATGATTTGTAGATGAGATCAAGGATCGGCGGTGCTTCTTGACTTACTGATATCTTGGCGATGGATTGACTTCATTCAACTGGAATATGAGCATCTTCATTGAAGGGATCAAGACCTCATTAGTAGTAGACTCATCATTCATCAAACATTGGATCAAACAATTTCTTTACATCATCTTCGGATGGAGGTACATATGGCGTTTCATGTGAGGAGTTTGGAACAAGGGATGAACCAATAGGGCATTTTGAAGTCACGGGTCTGGTGGAGTGTCCAGAGCCATTTGACCGGTCGACTCATCAAACGTAACGTGAATTGTTTCCATGATATTTCGGGTTCTTTTGTTGTAGATTGGTATCCCTTTTGTTTGGTGCATATCCTACAAATACTCCAATGTCGACTTTAGCTCTAAGTTTACCCAAGTCTTGACCTTCATTAGTTGGATAGCACAAGGCACCAAACACGAAGGAAAGATAAATTAGGTTTCTGTTGTGGACAAGTTCGTATGGAGTTTTTCCATGAATGGTGTGAATCAGGAGCGATTTTGTGTAGCATGCGGTGGCAATTGCTTCACCCGAGAGAAACATTGGAACCTTTGAGTAGATCGGCATTGTTCTAGCGGCTTCAACAAGAGTGCGATTTAGTCTTTCAACTACACCGTTCATTGAGGGGTTCGTGGAACACTTCTTTGATGGTCGATTCCAACGCTTTCATAGAATTCACTAAGTTGTTTGTTGACAAACTCGGTTCCATTATCGTGCGATGATTCGAGCGCTTTGTTTAGTCTAACTCGCACTGCTTGATGAGTTTGATGATGATATCGTGAGTTTCATCCTTTGTCCTTAAGAACTTGACCCGGGTGAATCTAGAATAATCATCAACCACAACTAACACATATTTCTTTCCAAAGATATTCGCACCTCATTGGTCCACATAAATCCATATGAATCATATGAAGAACTTCGTGACGAGTTAGTAGGTTTGGGTTTATGGGCATACTTCTTGCTTTTTCCCAATTGACATCTTGAACAAAGATGATCCTTTTCATACTTTAGTCTAGGTAGACTCTACAACTAAGTCCTTTACGGAGAGATCGTTGATGGTGCCAAGTTCAAGTGATTGAGGCGACGATGCCATAACCATGACTTTGTTTTAGAAGCCTTTGATAACAAGCAGATTGGTGAAGCTCTCATCATGTCATCGATAGAGATAGTGTAAAGGTTTGAGCCACGAGTTCCTTTCAGCAGTTCACTTTCCATTAAGATCTCTAACAAAGGTATGTTTTCGAAGGCTACTTCTAGATCGAGAATCACGAATTGACCAACAGAGAAAGATTATGACCTAAACCTTCCACATAATACACTCGGAGATGACACTATCACCAACAACATAATCTCCATAACCCATAATAGCACCGAAATGATCATTACCAAATCTAACAGCCCGATGAATTTGCTCACGAAGTTCATGAGTCGTGACGGTCTCCCAAATCATATGCTTGGAGCACTGAGTCCGGTACCATGAGCGATTTGAACGATCTGCAGTTGAACACGCACAAGAATGGATAGCGGATATTTGGGATCCCCATGCAAGAATGGGTTCCATTTGGTTAGTAGCAACAGTTGGACCACCCACATCGTAAATAGAAGCATTCATATCGAGACGGTGAAGTAATGGAATCATTGTGAATAGATGCAATACTAGTGTCTCAGTATTAGCTCTATTCTGAAAGTGACCACTTCTTAAGGAATAGTTCTACCAAGAGGCATCCATTTTCTAGTGGGCATTATCTCGATTAGTCTTATGACCAACAGTATCCAATAAAAGCCTATTACTTTGAATGTTCTTCCTGGGTTTCCATTGTTTTCTAACTCTCTTTCGCTTTTGCCTTTTAGCCATTTTAGCATCAACAACATTAATCGGACAATTAACATTATTAGGCAAAACATTAACATCACATTCATGATTAGAAATGCGAATTCAAGCAATCATCGGTACAAGGTTTGCAAGTAGCATCGAATTGAATTAATTACGATGCGCCTATGGCTAATACTAGAATCAACACGATTCGTTTTATTCGATTCAAACTTAAGGTTCCTAGATTGTTCTTCTACTCTTCGGCACATTCTTAGCTTGAGAGGTCCTATCATTCCTTGTATTGTCTTGAGACTTTGACTGCTCCTTTAATGTCATGATTACTCCTGTAGGGAATGGGAACATTAGTTTGTTTTACTACTTTGCACCACTGTTTAGATGTCTTTGGGATCGAGCTACATGCAGTGCACCTCGGGTTCACTTTCTTAACATTAGAGTGCGAGATTAGTACTCTAGGAGGCACATTTGAGTTCACTTTCCTAGTATTGTGGATCTAAAATCTGAACTACTCACCGGTGCACTACCCTCACATTCAAACTATTGGGAATCGAGTGCATGTCATGTTTGGCCTTAGGCATTGAGCATGGAATCAAGGGTTAACTCTCTCACCTAATGTCTTTGGGCATATAGTGATCAAACATTCTAAGATTTCTTGAGATCGTTTGGCATATAAGCATGCATGTCCATTGCATTATCATGAGGTTTCTCTAGCTTATCCTCTTCAACAATCTCACGCAGGCATTCTAAGCAATCCTTAAGGGATGAGAAATATGTTTGAATGGCAAGTTTGTTGTTCCTTAGGTGAGGGGACATATGTCATGTATAAAGTAGATTTATTACCGAGAGTGAACCTTAGATACAACATTCTCCGCATTGATCATTGGCATTTTCCTTTTACGACTCTTGATTCTCAATTTCCTTTTGCAATGAAGTTATTTGTTCGTTGTGTTTTATTACGAGTGACTTTAATTGATTCAAACAACTCATTGAAATGACGTTTAACCTTTTCATTCTCTTCTAGGAAACTTCGTTTCCTTTTGTAAAGCATTTACTAGGTTTTGAAGATGAAGCGTTTGAGAATTCGAGAATCTAGAAAGGAGGCATTTGGGAACTGTCATATTGTTCGTTTGACCCTTTAATTGAGATTTGGACTTTCAACTTTACGATCGTGTTACATTGAGCATGAATCTGTTCATCTCGTTTGTTTATTTGAAAACGCATCAAACTACGGAACATCCAAGATGTCTTGAAATTTGAAGTTTTGACATTTTCTTTGAGATGTTGATATTTTAGTTGTAGATTAAAATACTCAACTTCTAGTTTAGAAAAATGTTTAACCAAATTGTCATGATCATCCGCCTCAATTTTCTCATTAAGTTTAGAATTAGTTTTTCAAGCTCAATGACACGATCATGGGAGACTTTCAGGGCCACGAGATAGTTCATGAAATTTGGAAGCATTAATAGAGCAATTTGAAGCGTTGAAAAGACATCTTGAGCAACACATTCGAATAAGATTCTCATTCAATGTATGCAAGTTCTTCCTCTCGATCTCATTATATTTTAATGCACGCTCATAATCACTAATTTCAACTATTATTGCATCAAATTCCTTTTCCATTCCCTTAATGTCGGTTTCTATCCCTTTTAAGACTCTCAAAGTGTTCCTTTAATAGTTTAAAGAAGGCATGACCTCGATTAAATAACATTCTTTCATTTGTTCAAACCCTTTCTCCTTGATAATGCCGATGGGTGTGATCCTTTTCTTGCAAGTTTTCTCAAATCAACAAATAGTTGAAAAATAACGTATTGGCTAATTAAGATATTGCTTTTAGTGGCAATTGTTCTAGGAACAAGATGCATTGGTGTGTTGGGAGGATACACAGTAGCTTTAGGCATTTTCCAAAGGGAGGATTTGTTTCTACAATATTTTCGACTTTCTCGCTTATCTAAATCCATTTTCGAAGACTTGTTCGGAGTCAACAAAGTCGAGGCTTAAACTGTTTAATGCAATCCAGCTTTTCCTTCTTATAATCATGAGGAGTGATATTTATGTTCTTCTCTTTGCATTTGGGGTCATCTAGTTTTTGTTCATCCTTTCCTAGTGACTTCATCCGATTTCTTATCTTCCTCGGTGCACTCCAACGCAACTAGGTTTACGCCTAGGCTTAAGAATTTCATTACCATCATAAATCACCTTATGAGCATTTCTAGCCTTTTGATTACCTCTGGATTTGGTTCCTCAACAAGGGGAATGCTATGCTTATCGCTTAAGACTCGATGTTTGGTGACCATGTGAGCGAATCTGAATGGTGTTTCCTTGTATGTACAACTTGTTTTCAAGTTTGTTTTCAAAGTTTTCATTAGAAAAATCTCTCAGAGCTTTGATTCTTTTGCATTAAATTCATGCTTAAGCATTTTCATGTTTTCTTGAAGTTCTTGTTTTTGCTTAATGCTTTAGAAAGTTTTCTTGCAAAGAATTTAATTCTTGTTTCAATACTTCTTCTCTAAAATTACTTTTTCTAATTCACGCACGTGCTTGGTCATCCATTTCCTGCTCACGAGTGGTCAACTCAAATTTTGCACGTTGTTCATAAATGGCAACACGCTCCTTATAGGCATTTAGTTCGGAGATAATGGAATCATCGGGAGCACATGCAGTTGAATTCATCAAAACATAGTCATTGTTGACTGCGAAGATGCATCACTAGGTACAACTTCACTTTCACTTTGTTTCTCGTATTGATCATATGGGACAATATTGATATTACCAGTATTTTCAATATTTGATTCAAAAGTTTCGGTTGGTTGTACTTTGTCATGCATCCGTTGCACATCGACATCATCATATAGCTTTAATACCTCGTAGATGAGTTTGTCCTTTGATGGGCCACTTGTGGTGAAGAAGTGACCTTGGAGACACCATGGGAGATGCTAGCCATAAATATTGTGTGTGCAGTAGGTCCATCATCCACATCAGTCGTAGCATCAGCATCACCGACTTGAAAGGCATTTTGATGATTGTGACCTATCTCCAGATGGGCCGCTCATCTACATCCGCATCATAGGTCTTGGCATTGCCTTCACCAAGAAATGCAGTTCCTCTTCATTCAAAGTAGCACCATTGTCCCGAGCTTGAGCAAGAACATCTTATCTCAAGTATTCGGCATTTTGTGGACGCTTTGGAGATGTGCCCCTTGCAAAGTGTCCTCACCACCACGCTTAAAGCATTTGATTGGCTTAGCTTGACCTTGGTTACCATTTCTTCCTCGATTCGGTTTCCAACATAACCTCTCCCAGCTCCCCTCCCCGATCATCTCGTCTTTCTGAATCGTTGCACCACGATCCTTCCATCTTTAACGATGGCTTGATTATGCGGGTTAGATGCATTCGAGGGTTGTTGTTGGTTTGTGGGAGAGAGTTCATGTTTTGACTAATGAGTAGAGCTAGTTGATTAACGATGTTATCCACGCGTGCATCAAGATCGCCTTGTTTGAACCGAGGATCGGGATGAGTTTGTGATTACCATTACCCAAGGAATGACTTGTGATGCTTTGGTTGTGATTCCAATGTTTGAGTAGAAAGTCGCTGAGTCATTGGCGAACTTGTCTCACCACAGTTGGTTTTGAACGATTGAGAATCAACTTTTCAAACATAGCATGTCTTTCATTCGAAGGAGGAAGGCATAGAGTTGCTCATAGTTTGTATGCTTCAATCCTTTAGTGAGTTTCACGGATGTGACAAACTTGTGCCATTCGGGATTCATGTTGTTCACAAACTTTGAGTTCAATCGAATGTTAGGCATAGTCATCTTGATGTTCCTCATGTCATTCACTAACTTATGAAATCTCACATAGTACTCATAGACACTCTCATCCGGTTTCATCTTGAAGTGCTCAAATTCATCATAGAGTTGGGATTCCTGTCTTCCATAGTTAATTACAGACACGAGAGAAGCATCTTAACGTTATCCCAAACAGCCTTTGCATCGGTGTTATGATTGATCGACTTGTAGATGTCTTTAGGAGACCTTGAAGAACAATGTTTGAAGCCACGATATCTCGCATCGAATCTCTTTTCTCCTCATTATCAAGCTCATTGTACATCTTAGGTCCATCCCATTCCGTGAGCGGTACCATCTTCATTAGTATCAAGTATGTCTCTAGTCGTTTCAACTCGATATGGTCCTTCATCAATGGATTTGAGAATGTTTACACCATTTTCCTTTCCAAGACAATACAATCGATTCGTTGAGCCCAAGAATCGTAGTCGATTCTCAAGCATTGGTGGACGAGTATCCGAGCCACCGCTTGAACATCCTCGACAATGATGGAGATGACAGTGGGAGCAGATGGGAATGTTGGTAGACATGTTAACAGTTATCACGATTTTATAACTCTATGATTAAACCGGAAATAGATTCTTTCACGGGTTTTACTAAATCAAGAAAAACAGTAAACAATCACTCAAGTTGCTAGATGATAAAGTGCTAACTCGCTACCAAATAATGCACTAAGTCGCTAGAAATAAGTGCACTAAGTCGCTAACCCTTAACTCGCTACACGTCTAAGTCGCTAGAATCCCAAGTCGCCAATGGAAGAGCAAGTCGCTAAGTAGTAACTCGCTCGAGACTAAGTCGCTAGCCAAATTTGTGAATTGCCTACACAAGTCGCTAGATATGCAAGTCGCTAAAGAGCAACTCGCTGGGACTAATTCGCTACCACAAAGTCGCTAACCGTGGTGGGATTCCACTACTTGTACTTTAACTCGCTAGCTCTAACTCGCTAGCTTTTATAGCTGTAAGTCGCTACCAAGAAAACAAGTCAGAGCTAATTAAGCTAACTTGAAAAACCAAATAACCTTCACTTTTCAATCCAAAAACAACCCAACCAAGATGATTCAAGCTTACCAAATGAAAACCTAAACACTTTTGATGATTCTAAACACAAAAGTACCAACAAAATTCAAACTTTAACACAAGAAATCAACCAAATGATGCAAAAACCACTAAACTTTTCAAACTCAAAACCACCTAAAACCACTATAAATCCAAGATGTGCAAGATATGATCTAACCATGGCTCTTGATACCAATTGTAAGATATAACTTTTCACATACACATCAAACCATAAAACAAGGTGGCGAATAAGATGGAATTCTAGAGAGAAAGTTAGAGGTTTAGGAACTTAGTGAGAGAAAGTGAAAGATATTATTATGAGCTCCAACTCTCTACCTTGGAAGGTAGAGAGTATTTATAGTCTTACATAACTTCGCCACACTTTGAAATGTGGATCGAGGCATCTGATGGGTAAAGACCGTCCGTCCTCCACGGTGTTACTTAACTAAATTACTACTTAACTTAAAGAACTACGACTCGAGCTTTCTAACGATTACATAAACTTGAGGTGACACTCTTTAATACCGGAATTTCTAATTCCTAACATTGCCCCCTTATATTTTTCTATCACGGTACAAGACTATGGCTCCTACCGCAAAGCAGTAGGGACCCGTTTCTCACCATCAAAATATATTGATCCATCATTGCTCCACCATTGTACTTAATCGTCAAAATTAGGAACATTGCTTGCTCCTCCGGTTAAAGATTACATCAAAAGTGGTGCTTGGATGTATCGAATGTTTCCATTGCACAACCGATAATACTCTAATTTGGATACACTCGAAACTACAACAACTACCATTGTTATAGATGCACCTCCAACAATCGAATCTTTGATAATGTAAGATTAAAGTATTTCCTACAACAATGTCACAATGATGATCAACATTATGAATGCAGAGAAGTTTTATCGATTGACTCTCTCGAAATATTTTTGGTACTTCACACTTGTTCGATCAATTGGACATACATGGTTTCATTGTCTCCTTATACATGGTTTATTGTCTTCAATTCATCATCAACATACGTGGTGTATGATTACGAATCATTGAAAACATCGAGGGAGAGAGTGTGTAGGTGGTCATTGCTTCCTTGTTCTTCACATGCTTCTTTGCGAAAACCCAATGCCTTCATGAATTTCTTCAATTAGGGAAAGAAATAAGGCGATCTGCGGCTCAAACGTCTCACTTTGGTGTTATCGTCTCAATTTCACGGGTAATCTTGTGTGAAGTTACCCAAATATGATGTTAAGATGCCTTACACACGGTCTTGGCATCGAGTTATTGCTATTCACAGTGATTAGTATTCGAAAGACCACAACATTCGGGGAAAGTCGTATTATTTCGTCTTTCGTGGTTTGTTTGGTGTGATGCATCTACATACGTGAGAAGATCTTGTTGATTTACGGCATGTTACCCTCGAGCGGATCTTAGCAATTAGTCGATTTTCTTTGTGATTCTTTGCTCATCTATAAATTCAGCTGCATCTTGAAATTTTCAAAGTTAGAGAAATGTAGACTTCATCAAGTTTCAAATCTGCTAAAGGCGTTGTCGGTTTGGGGATGCTAATTACGAAACTTCTTCACAATGGCTTCGAGTATAACAACTTAGAACCCGGTCACAACCTTAAACTTCCCTCAACCCCATCATCGGTGAACAAGCCCCACTCACTCGTCAACAAATGGAAAGGTTATTTGCTCCTCGTTCGATGTGAAATTGATGAAACGTGCTCCGTGTGTCCATTGTTTCACGCTCAACTGATACTACTCTTATACCGATACACACTACAACAACTCTCATGAAGATGCACTACACGGTTGACTCCACCACAACAGTTGAACAAACCGCTTCCAACAATGATGAACCGGTGATGATATTACAATGAAGTACCCCCACTGCGATTTTGATCTATCGTTCTTTAACCCGTTTGCTAATGAGTCTGCTTTGCACCGGATGTCGCGGAATCTTCCACAAACCATTTGAACCCTCAAATGCGCACAATGTATACCAACATCAACCCTTTACACATAGATGGACTAAAGACCATCCTCACGGAAAATATTATTGGCAACCCAAATCAACGATCGTTACGAGGCGAGCGTCTTCACACGATGGTGAACATTGCATTTATGCACTCACCGTCTGCCAATCGAACCTAAAAACATTAAAGGCCTTGATGACAAAATATAACTGGATTGAATCCATGAAGAAGAACTCAACCAATTCAAACGTCTTGAAGTATGGGAAGCGGTTGAAAGACCAACGGGTCTCGTCATTGGTCTCAAATGGATTTGGAAAAACAAATTGGATCTTGAAGGGAATGTAATCCGAAACAAGTCACGTCTAGTTGCTAAGGGTTATCGTCGGGAAGAGAATAGACTTTGAAGAATCTTTTGCTCAGGTTGCTCGTCTTGAGGCATTTCGCTTATTTCTCGTTCGCGACTCATATGAATATGACGGTCTATCGGATGGATGTCAAGCAGCGTTTCTCAATGGACAACTTAAAAAACGGTTTATGTCACCCAACGGATGGATTCGTTGATCCTGAGTTTCGAACCACGTCTACAAACCGAACAAAGCTCTTTATGGTCTTAAACAAGCCCCTCGGGCATGGTGCGATAAGCTATCATCTTTCCTCATTGCTAATAATTTCACCAAAGGTTCGGTTGACCCAACTCTTTTTATACAATATCACGGGGCACATATCTTAATTGTTCAATTTACGTGGATGACATCATTTTGGGTCTACACATAAAAAGTTTTCAATCGCTTTTGCAAAACTAATGAAGAAAATTTTGAAATGTCCATGATGGGTGAACTTACGTTCTTTCTAGGGCTGCAAGTTCATCAATCACCCGTGGTATTTTCTTAGTCGATCCAAATATGCCCTTGAATTGTTAAACAAATTTGGAATGAAAACACCGTGAAACTTATGCCACACCAATGACTCGTACCAAGAAGCTGAATCTTGACTTAAATGGAAATTAGTTGACCTACAAAATACCGTAGTATTATTGGGTCTCTAATGTACCTAACGACTAGCAGACACGATATTGTCTTCTGGTTTATCTATGCTCCGTTATCGATCGCGACCAACTTAAACCCACCTCTCGAGGCTAAAGAATCCTCAGGTACATCAAGGAACCATTAACTTGGGGATCGGTATCCGAAGGATTACGGTTTGAACTAATCGCTTTTTAGAGCCGACCACGCAGGATGCTTAGACTCGAGAAAAGTACTTGAGCTCTACAATTTCTTGGTGATAAGCGGTGTCTTGGCAATCAAAGAAGCGAGGATTGTACATCGTTGTCATCAACGAAGCGAAGAATATGTAGCCATATGCTGTGTTGTGCTCAAGTCATCGGATGAGAACACAACTCAAAGACTATGGTTACGTGTTTGGCAGAATCCGATGTCTTTGCGACAATCGGTGCCATTGCAATCTCGTCAACTCGATTCGAGACTTCGAAATCAAAGCACATCGATCTTCGCTATCATTTCATCAAGGACCGTGGAGCAGTGCCGATTGAATTATACTTTGTGGAGTGCGAGATACCATTGGCGGATCTTCTCACCAAAGCCTTGCCTCCCGCTAGGTTTAATGGTGATCCACGGTTGGTATCACGGTGTTTGACTTCGAGAGGAATTGGATGACCTCTTAAAAGCTGTCTTAAAACACATCAAACACCAAAATATCTTTTGTAAATAATTTTAAAAACAAAATACAAAAATATAAATCTTATAAAACATCAAAAATATTCTTCTAATCTAATTTTCTTTCAACATGGCAAGTGCATTTCTTCAGTCAACACTTTAATCTTTCAAAATTCGGATTTTTACGATCAAGTGTTGGGGAAAAAAAATATAGCTTGTTTCAAAATATTAGTGTACTTGCATGTTATCCTATCCAGGTTGTTTCTTTTATCAATGGTGGTAAATTTTGAATCAACGACACTCCTCGGAATAAAATGTATAACCTTTCACTATTTTCTTAAGTCGAGGCCTCGGGGGAGTGTCGTTAATGTTTCTTTCTTAAAATCTTTGTTTGGTAACCAAAATGGAAGTTAAAGGCTTTGTTTGAAAAAGGAAAGGTGGAGGGACCAAAGCATCAAAATGTTAAAGTTATTTTAATAAAAACATCCTCCACTAACATTACCCTCACATTTATTACTTCTAACCTAAAGATCCTCGCCTAATATTCATTCCAAGAAATCGTGTTTCGATCATCAATCTGTAATTGGATTTGTGTTCTTAACGTAATTTTAAACAATGGTTCCGAATTTCATACGAATCCAACGGTTAAAACTTAAGATTCAATGATTTTTGTGTTTTACGCGTAAGGGTTAGAACATATAATCATTTGTTTTGTGTTTTTGGTTAAAAAGATTGTGTCAAAATGCTTTAACAACATCAATGATATCTTTTCTATGCTCAAAATACACCCAGAAACACGAATTGAATGATTTTAAGAAATTAGGGTTTATGCGTGGTTTTGGGTATTTTCAAATGTGAAGGTTCTTGGTCAAAAAGATTGTTGCGTGAGGCTCATATCATGTTGAATTAAAGGTTTCCAGGCTCTATAACCACCCAGAAACTCTCATTGATTAAAAATTGGATGTTAGGGTTTAAAGTTCTTGAGTTTGGGTACTTTTGATTCACCACGATTTTGATGTTATAACTCCGTTATTAGACTTTCATAACATCCATGACCTACGAATTGAATTGGTGCTAATCCTATGGTTAAAACTATTATCGTAATTCATAACCCTTAGGGTTTTGACCTACAGCGTAAGTGTTTCTGGCGTAAATGTTTAAACAAGCTTTCATGACATGATTTGATTTTAGAATGAATATATGTGTCAAAATTGATGTTATGATGTTTTATTTCAAAGCTTGCTACGCATAAAATTCAGAATCAAGGTTGATTGTTACTACGCGATAAGGATTACCTTCGGCGTGGCGGTTATCGTAAGAGAAATCCTACAGCGTAACTACTACGCATAAGGCTCTACAATGGGACTCACGCGTATCCCGTGAAGGATATGCGTGAACAAAGGACTCTACGCGGGTCTACTCACGAGTAAGCCTTACGCGTAAGGTCTTCCTCGCCTCTGGCGTAAGCTCTACGCATAAGGTCCCTTTTCTACGCGTAACATTTCTTCTGCGTAAGTAAGGATCCTACGCATAAGCCTGTTTGTAGGATATTGGATTTCACATACATCACAACATTAACACAATGAGCACATAGATGGTTTTAGAGAGAAAAGTGGGATATTCTAGTAAGAGAAACTTGTAGAATATTATATTACCAAAGAACATCCAACCCTCTACCTTGCAGGTAGAGGGTATTTATAGGTTACAAACTAAGCGACCTCCGACGGCTGTGGATCGGGGATACATTGGGTAAAGACCCGACCTTCCTCCACGGTGTTGCACTAAACTATTTTAAGCTACTAACTAACTAATTAACTACATAAAAAACGTAACTAATGACAAGTCTACGAGCTAACTTGTGCTAGATAATAGTTAGGGTGACCTCTTTTCAATCTTGGAATTATCTAATTCTAACAATCTCCCCAAGGGAGGTCACCCCATGTTTTACATTACGAGATCCTATCATTCTATTCTTGACTTGGTTCTTGAGCTCGTAGACTTTCATACATCAACATCGTAAACTTTGTGCATAAGTAGTGCAACTTCAAAGTGCATAGATTTGTACTTTAAGTGGAGGTCATTAATGATCCATGAGATAATAATTAGGAGCCATCTTTTGAGATCATCACTATCATCAATCTACGAGACATACTTTGTGGTGTTGGTATTATGTGATGTTGTGACTTTAGGACCGACATGCTCACATTTTGGATCATGATATCTTCTCATCGTAGTGGCGGAAGCATTTGTTGAATCATGATATTGGCGTGGCGTAGCGAAGCATGGAGTGAAAATATCAGTCATTGATGCACTAATCATGATTTCTTTTAAGATGAATGTGTTAAGTGAGCATGCGGCTATGGATTGATCAGTTCATTACGATCAATTGCAAACGTCGGGTGTACCGCATACAACGATTAGCAATAAATCGCAAGAAAGTGTCTTTGATCACTTCGTTGAATTAAGGTACCGCCCACGGTTCCCCATTGATCGATACATGTCTTGCTGTGATCGGTATAATTAGAAGAATTTCCTTGACGAGGTTTCGCGGTACCGCTCTAAATGTTCTCAAACGGAACATCTCAAAGAAGACAACACGAGTGAGTGAACGGCCAATTTTAAGTCCAGCGATTGATGAAGCGAGATTTGAAAAACAATCGTGTATTGCTCAATAGAAATTGTTTTTGCAATCGACGAAGGTTTTGTTGAAAATCAATTATCAATCACAAAAACACCTTTTGGTTTGAAAAATGAGTACACAGTCGATGTACTACGAAAAGAGTTGTTAGCACAAGACCGGTTTTCAAAGGTATCCGTCAATCCATAACTTTGAACCATGATTGATTCAAGAGATTGAATCGCCCCCATTGTTTACATTCGGTTGTCACATGGTTGATCTATATAATAGATCTCACATGCCACCTACCGAGAGCTTGTTTGATGTTGGCTCGAGGCTTTCCATCTTCATTGTGAATATGTAAACACATCACCACGGATGTTACGCAATACCACAAGGATAATCGTGGGACTCAAGATATAATCTCTCTTTCCACATTGTGTGAAGCAGAGAGTCTTCATTGAAAGTGTCCTAATGAGATTTATTGATGATCTCGTGGCTCTAGACTCAATTTGTGCATATTTGGATCTGTCTGCGAGACTAGGAGAGGTCTCCTTCTTCAATATCAACCATCTCTAAGTGAAAGTCGATAGATAATGTCGGTTCCCAGTGAGAATGAAACAAGTCCTTTTAAGAGGAACTTGAGTGGTTTGGAAAGTTGAAGTGCGATGCGTCCATTGGGTCCATGACGTCTTGTCTTCAATCACCGATGTTACCATCGGTAGCATATGAATTGAACCGGTTTACGCCTAAGGTTGAATAAATGGAGGCTATTTGTTTACACCTTTTCTCATTAAATTCTTTTAATTCTTCAACCCTTGATTGCTTACCGAGACTTCATAGCAAGAACCTTGTTGGGTTTGTTCGATGCTTGCTCTATCTCATCCGCACTCTTCCCGTATCTCACTTTTCTCCTTTTATCATCATACCTAAGGACTTCTACACTAACTAGTGGAATGTCCTCAAGCGATCCCTCCGGTTACGGCGGATCATGGGAACACATACCTAACCTTATCATCCTTATATCACCGTACATAAAGTAAAGTTGGTCGGTCAATTTGGTATTGTTCATACGCCATTGGATCCAATTGAAAACCATTTGAAAATCAATTCGGATATTTGTGATATATTATCAAAGCATTTTGTACCGAATTGTTTTGATATTTTAGAACGAGAACTCCCCAATATGTGCATCAAGTATTTGAAAATGTTTTGCACACGGAGGCAAGAAAAAATTAACTTCTTTGATTACCATTTTCTAAAGATATCAACATCACTTCCCAAATCAAATCAAGTAGATGTCGCATTTAGGGAAGGATGAGGTTTCCATAAATTTGCTCCCCACCGATATGTGCCTCGAGGTTTGAAAAGAGTTTTGCACATACTAGAGAAACCTTTATCATCAAAGGATTAGAAGCCATATGATCAAGGTACCTTAGAAAAATTTAAAGTTAAATTTGCAAAGATTTAAGTGTTGAGTACCTGATGACTTGAATTTGCAAAGAGAGTTCTCCCCACTAATATATGCTTGATTCGAAAATTGTTTAGCACATATAAGAGAGAAGTTTGCACAAAATTGGTCATCTTAACTTTTAACATCTTTCATATTTATATCACATTTTCTCCCCGATCAAAATCTTAAATCCTTTGAGATTTTGGATCTCAAGTGATTAAATATGTATGAGGTAAAATATTTGTAGGAGAAAAATGTCCGATTTTATATGATCAAAATGGACAACACGATGTTTCCACTTTTTACAAGGGAAACCACGGTACAAATCCTAGCACTATTACATGTATTACAAGTTGTTCATATTTATTACACCACATATTACATAGTTAAAACACACCATAAATGACACCGAACAAGTCTTCATTCAGTCCTGCGAAGAAGTTTGTAGTGACCATCACGAAGCCTTCCACCAACAAAACTTTCAAAGGTCATGGAAGATCCTTCGTGTCTTGAGTCTTCGTCGATTGCAGACAATGAAATGTTCACATCTCTTCACGTCATCATCGGACCAAAAATAGTTTTAACCCAAGATTTCATATCAAGTTTGGCTTCTTTCACTGGTGTCAAGTTCTTCTTGACCAATTTGAGCGTACCATCACTAAACTTGTAGAGTTCACATAAGCATAAGCATACGAGATCCATATCTCGGTGAAGATAGCGGCTCTAGGGGTGTCAGGACTTTGTATTCTCGATGAAATTCATGCCCGGTTGCATTCCATTGAGGACTTGTAAGGTTGATCTGGTTTGGTAGCTTTCAATGCCAAGTGAAAGTCCTCAACTCGTTTTGAATGACTAAGCCCCGATCCAAAGAGTGGCACCGCAGAGAGGCCTTTTCTCACGGATGGTAAATGCTCAAGGTGTACTTGAAGATTTAAGAGATAGAGATATTCGAAATCATTTGGCGAGAAGATGTTTGAAGTCGTTCTCTTGATAGTATACACTTTGAAGTCGACTCTTTAAGGACAATCTTCTTCAAGTACTATATCCATAGATAGGGAAGATCTCTACACTAACAACACTTAAGATTTGCGACTTTTGATCCGACATCATTGCATCTTTTATCATCACCATGTCTTTGATGTAGAACTTCTTCTTTTTGAACCACCAGTGAGAAATACCATAAAGCGGCAATATCATATTTTTGTTCTTGAAGAACCTGTGATTGATCGGGAACCATCCGCTCATGCCTCGATCGATGATAACGCTCAAATTGTGCATGTTTTAGTAGCGTTATCCGTGTTTTATTTATGTTATTTGGTTATAATCATATGCTTTTGTTGTTAATCGTATCAAAGTCGTTTGCTAGTTCATTTGTAGCCAAGTGCGGAAAGTGGAGAAAAAGGCAGAAAAAGAAGTAAAATACTGAAGATTTCTCCATATATGAAGAATTCCCGACCAAAGCAAGACTTGTGGAGTATATTCGAGAAGATAAAGTCATCAAGTTAGTGGTCCAAAGACTCAAGAATAAAGTTCAAGAAGGAAAACGAGAAAGAAATGTAGAAAAGAAGCTTAAACGAAAAGATATTGGAAGCCTCGTTGTTCCCGACACACCTTCACCATTTTGGCCATAACTTTTGCATACGGACTCCGTTTGACCCCGGTTCATGACCACGGAAAGCTAAGAGAAAGATCTACAACTTTCTTTGTTTATGACTTTTGTAATTTTGCTCCAACCGATCGGTCGAAACCCGTAACCGGATCCGGTTGGAGAATAGTCACGTAGACCAACCGAGCAGTTGGAGCTCAACCGGATCCGGTTGGAGGTCTGTTCAGCCATTTTTCCATTACTAAGGTTCTATACTTGTTCCAAATGATTCTAGGTCCTTCCTTCATGTATTCTAGGTCCTTCTAAACTCCTTGGAGGCCAAGTTCAACATTTAAAACCCCTAGGCTTGGAAGTAGTATAAATAGAGGCCTTTGCATCCTCATTTCACACACCAAAACTTGAGAGATCTTCTCTCACACCTATCTTACCACCACTACTACTCTCTCAAAGCTTAAATTCGTTCATAAAGTTCCAGGAAACTTTGGAGGTCCAAGAAGTCATCATTTGGAGGTCAAACCATCAAGAAGTCATCACCAATACTTGAGGAATCATTACTACACCATTTGTAATCTTATTCCAAGCATTGTAAGACTTTCAATCATGTTTTCTAATGTTCAAAGTTATGAATTTATGTTCATGTTTGCTATGAGTGGCTAGTTTCTTTATACACTTGCTTAAATGATGTTGATTATCATATGATTAGTTAGTGGTTGTGTTAACATGTTTTAATTCAATTTCAAGTTGATTCTAAGATCCAATTGTGCTAAAGTTTCATAGTGACATTTGTTAATCAAGTTTGGCTAATTGACAATAATCGTTGGGTCGAAAGAACTTTGTGTTATTCAACTAGTCATAATCATTTTGTCTATGGATGATTGTTTTACCCATTATTCTTGATTATACAAAGGAACTAAGGTGTGGTTGTAATAGAAACACTTTTGATTATCAAATTGGATTGGTTGGAAACATCTAAATGGTCGTAAGATTAGTTGTTGAGAATCAATTGTAGCCTTTTGTCTATGATCGGTTACCTTTTGTATTGACCATTTCTTAAGCAATTTGATGAACAAGTGGATGTTTTTGTGTTTAAGTTTATGAAAGTAGACTTATGAAACTTGAATTGATCTTGAATTGATTGGTTAAACTTAATGCTTGTTTTTATAAACTAAACTCTTGGTCAAAGTTTAACTTGTAAGAACAATAGATTAGTACTCCAACTAATTATCATAACCAACATGTTAAGAGGTTAACACAATCACATTAATCTATGATATGAAACTAGTTTAAGCAAGTGTAGTTTTTAATCATCCTAATTTCATTATATCTATTTGCTTTGTTATATGTTTTGGATAGACTCCGTTAATTCAAACTTGTGCTTAGATTCACTCAAATCCTATGAACGATCCCGACTTACCTTCATAATCTTGCTATAACGGACGATATACTTGCTCGTATGTGTTATTGGTAATATTGGTAATTCACCTTTATAAATTTAAACTTGCACCAACCGGGCACATCAAGTTTTGGCGCCCGCTTGCGAGGATTTGATTGTGTTTCAACAAGTTTTGAATTCCCAAAGTCAATTCGAAAAAAAAAAAAAAAAAAATTCCTCGAAACCTTAACCGGATCCGTTGCCCTCAACCGAATCGGTTACAATTTTAACCTCGATCAATCGGTCAACCGATCGGTCGCAACCCGCAACCGATCCGGTTACCCTCTCGACCCATAAAAATTGTTTTCGTTGTTTTTCCGTGTGTTTAGATATTGCCTGGATTCTCTAGGACATTGTATGAACACTCGAGCAGCGGGAATTGAACCAATTACACCTCTCACCAACCCCGAACGTTTGATTCGAAAGAGAAGGAGAACACGTTTCATACCATTGGAAAATCGTGTACCAAGAGTACCAAACCCACCATTTGATAACCTCATTGAAGCCAAAGTTGTTTACAACCCTTTCACCATTTTACCTTTTCTCATGGCGGACGACCAACCCATGTGGGGAACCAACCAAACCGTAGCACCAACCCCCGAAAGTGCTATTGTTGCTATTAACCTTGGTGACAACTTCACCGTGAAGGGACATCACCTTTCTATGATTAAAGACCGACAATTCGATGGCGATGCGTGGCGATCCAAGATAAGCACATTGCGAATTCATCGAAATTTGCGGCATGTTTCGTTATGGCGACACCGATGTCAATGCCATCAAACTCAAACTTTTCCCATCATCACTCATGGGGATGCTAAAGTATGGTACAATGAATTAACCCGGGAATCATCAATACTGGGAGGAGATGAGGCAAGCTTTTGTGAGCCGATTCTTTCCACACGCCATGTTTGATCGATTAATGGGAGAAATCGTGCTTTCAACCAAAACCCAACGAATCACTTGTCGAAGCTTGGCTTGAATGAAAGATTTGTTTCAGTGGTTGTCATGGACATGGATTATCAAAAGGAACCATTATCGAAATCTTTTACCATGGACTAGATGAAATCTCTCAAGGCATCCTTGATCTTTGGAGGAATTTTCTCTATAAGACTCCCAACGATGCACATCAATTGCTCGAAGATCGAGTACTTCTCAAACTTGATTGGTCCAAAGATTCCAAAACCAAACCTCTCCGAACAACCGTTGCTTTTGTCGAAACACCGATACCTCAAAACTCATGGAGAAGATGGGCGTTAACCTCAAAAATCGACTACAATACAAAGATATCAAAGATGAAATGAAGAAATGCGAGACGGATGTAACAATTGTGGAGAAATCATCCATCGTCCGAGTGCGACGATAAACCTATGGGTGAACCGAAGGAAGGAGAAGCGAGTTATGATCAAGGAGGATACCGTGGAGGAGGATATCGTAGTAATTATTACGGTCGAAGTTGAAATTGGCAAGATCGCCGACCAGGGATGACAACCGTGATTCTCAACCACTAACCGACGCTCCACCGCCACAAAATCGACAAAAGATGGAAGAAACCGATTCGAGAAAACCATGAGAGAATTCGTGGTAACGCTTAAAATACGCAAATGATTTTATCAAAATCAATTTTCAATCTCAAAGCCAAAGTTGAGCAAGGACGAGAAAAATCATCAAGCATCTATCCAAGATCTTGAAAACAAGTTTAGCGATTTTACGATCAACATTCCTCTAGACCATCGGTTCATTGCCAAGTAATACCCAATCCAACCCAAAACCATCAAATGATAAGGCGTACCATCCACCATAAAACAATAGCGAGTATGTCAGCGCTATCTTCACAAGTAGTAATTTCTCGACGATTCCAATCGAATATCGTTGTTTCAGCGGTGGAAGCAACATCAATACCGATCATACCTCATTGATCGAGAAATTGGAAGCTCTATCCACAAACATCGATACCCAATTCATAAGCATACGGAGGAGATGATGGAACTGCGAAATAATCACCAAGCTTCAAACCACGATCTTTGAGTATGACACACGATGTGTGATCCCATGAAGCAAACCACGTCCAACATGAAGGATATCACGGAGGATATCACCACCAAAATTCCAGAAATTCGTACTCCTTTCCATACCACAAAACAACCTAAACATATCCTCGATATCAGTCATGGAATACACTTAAAACCTCACCGGAGGAGATGATGAGAGAATGGATGGCGGTCAAACAAAGCCAATGAGAATAAGGCGAACCTGTTGGTTGAATTGGAACATAAAGTCGATCAAGGAAGAAGGAACCAACAAGCGATAAGCCAAGACTTGGAGAGAGGATAGAAAGATTAAGTAAGGAACAGAAGTCCATCACGTTGAATCTCTTCCTTACACCACGATTCCAACTCGAGACATGAATTTGTCTACAAACCACCCTCGATTCAATACGAAACGATAAGGGTGAGGATGAATTTATCGAAGAGGACGAGACCGAGCATATTCCAACCACGCAAAACCGAACCAAATCATGTCTAACTCACCAACCGTGTTACCTTTTCTTGAGGATTGCACCATGCATATCCCAATGACGCATAAATAAAGGTCCCGAACACAATCATGTTGATGATGAGAAGTTCAACAAAATCGGTGACAATCGAATGGAGAACTGGAAAGAAAGATAGACAAATGGTGCGAACCACAAAATCCGGTTTCTTTAAATCAAAGCGGTAGGACTAAGCCACCTCCTACATCTCACCTTGAGAATGTGGATGCAATATTCAGCAGGGAGTGGAAAGTCAGATGATCCTCCTAAAAATCATAAAGATCCGCCACTTCCTCATTTCTAATGAAATCGATCAAATGTTCGAGATAATAAAGAGGGACTTTCAATTGGTCAAACCAAAAGAATCAAATGTATTCCATCCATTGTGGAGTACAAACCAAAGATTCCATACCTCAACGTTTAAGAGTGAAATTCCCCATTTGAACAGTATGGTCAAAGTATCCTAACCGGGAAGATTCGAGTCGGTGATGACTCGGTAATAAAACAAGCGCTTCTCGGAGGCAACCCGTGTGTTTGATTTGATTTTATGTGGTCGCTCCCAAAGTTTGAACCTTTGGTTGAACTTAAGTGTGGGGGTGCCACCTTTAATAAAACCTTTGTTTGTTTATAAGATTGTGTGCGGTGATGATTTCTCCAATGGGCGCCAAGAATAAAGAAAGAATTTTAGTCGATAAACTCGTTGACATATACTGGTTTCATCTCTATTTTCCTATTTCTATACTTTGAAGTTCGTTTTCATTGAGGACAATGTCTAACTTAAGTGTGGGGGTGAATAGGAAAATTAGAGTTTTCATGCTTAAATTTAAAATTTTGTTTGCCACTTGTGATCTAGTTGTTTTCACACTTTTAGGATTATCTATTAGAATAATGGATCATTTCACCGTAAAATTGGTAATATTTGAAATTTCAAGATGTGTTCAGATTACTATTGCAATCCATTCGGGATCGTTAACATTTGCTAACACATATTATACCCTTTCCACTAAATTGTGAGGATTTGAGCCTATTTCTTATTAGCATACATCTTTTATGCTTAGATCTTTTGCTATGAGTGTCTTGGTGATTTTATTTATTCTAGAACTTGTGCTTGTAAATCATTACTGACCAGCAGTGAGATTGCATTCGTGCGATATAAGTGAATTCGTGTGATAAAGAGGCAACCTTAGGATTTAACCCAAATGGCCTTCCATTTTACATCTAATGATATATTAGCTAGCCTCATTGGTTAGTTAACCACCCACATGGACCCATTTGTAGTGCTCATTTTAGCACTAGATACCCTAGTTACACCTTCCGAGCCATCCCTTTCATTTTTGCTTCACCGGAAAATACAAAAGATTTTACACTTTAAACCTAGCCTATCCCATATCAATGTCTAACGGTTGGTTGCTAGTCGCCTGGAAAGTGAAGATTGTTCAAATGATTATGAGTACCACATACTATGTGATTGATTGAGCCATGCGTTATGTTATGTTAAAAAAAAAAAAATGTGTTGAAAGTATGGAAATAATAGCCAATGTGCTATGATGAAGAACAATTGTCATGGCAAAGCAAAAACTCGTGGAAAAGCGGAAAGAAGAAATTGAAGCTATAATCATTTATTTTGTTCGTGGAATGTTTGGTAGCTAGCAACACGGAATTAGACTTGATTTCATTTATATTTTAACACCAATTTCATAACATTCCCATGCCTTATCCATACCATAACCCATAGCCATATCATTATAACCCGAATAAAGTCCTCTTTAGATGTTTTTATTTGGTGCTCACCACGTCGGTGGAGTTTTGTTTCTTGTACAAGCTTATGGTAATAATCTAATCATGACCGAGCAATGAGTGTGATTTATCTTGTTACTCCACTAAAATGAGTGATTGAGTGAATTTTATTTCGTTCCTTTTTCGTGAGGTGTTTGAAATGTTAATCATGCAAGAAAATCATTGGATATTGTCAAACATCTTGATGTTTCACCCTTATAAAGCATAATTGATGAATCCTCTCGTATTTTTACTTGGTTGATTTGCATCACATTTTTCATAATCACGATCTTGTACCAAAGGATGTTTTTCTAGATTTGCTTGAGGCAAGCAAAGTTTAAGTGTGGGGAATTTGATAACGCTCAAATTGTGCATGTTTTAAGTAGCGTTATCCGTGTTTTATTTATGTTATTTGGTTATAATCATATGCTTTTGTTGCTTAATCGTATCAAAGTGCGTTTGCTAGTTCATTTGTAGCCAAGTACAGGAAAGTGGAGAAAAAGCAGAAAAGAAGTAAAATACGAAGATTTCTCCATATATGAAGAATTCCGACCAAAGCAAGACTTGTGGAGTATATTCGAGAAGATAAAGTCATCAAGTTAGTGGTCCAAAGACTCAAGAATAAAGTTCAAGAAGGAAAACGAAAGAAATGTAGAAAAGAAGCTTAAACGAAAAGATATTGGAAGCCTCGTTGTTCTGACACACCTTCACCATTTTGGCCATAACTTTTGCATCTGGACTCCATTTGACCCCGGTTCGTGGCCACGGAAAGGTAAGAAAAGATCTACAACTTTGATGTTTATGACTTTTGTGATTTTGCTCCAACCGATCGGTGAAACCCGTAACGGATCCGGTTGGAGAATGGTCACGTAGACCAACCGAACGGTTGAGCTCAACCGGATCGGTTGGAGGTCTGTTCAACCATTTTCCATTACTAAGGTTCTATACTTGTTCCAAACGATTCTAGGTCCTTCCTTCATGTATTCTAGGTCCTTCTAAACTCCTTGGAGGCCAAGTTCAACATTTAAAACCCTAGGCTTGGAAGTAGTATAAATAGAGGCCTTTGCATCCTCATTTCACACACCAAAACTTGAGAGATCTTCTCACACCTATCTTACCACCACTACTACTCTCAAAGCTTAAATTCGTTCATAAAGTTCCAGGAAACTTTGGAGGTCCAAGAAGTCATCATTTGGAGGTCAAACCATCAAGAAGTCATCACCAATACTTGAGGAATCATTACTACACCATTTGTAATCTTATTCCAAGCATTGTAAGACTTTCAATCATGTTTTCTAATGTTCAAAGTTATGAATTTATGTTCATGTTTGCTATGAGTGGCTAGTTTCTTTATACACTTGCTTAAATGATGTTGATTATCATATGATTAGTTAGTGGTTGTGTTAACATGTTTTAATTCAATTTCAAGTTGATTCTAAGATCCAATTGTGCTAAAGTTTCATAGTGACATTTGTTAATCAAGTTTGGCTAATTGACAATAATCGTTGGGTCGAAAGAACTTTGTGTTATTCAACTAGTCATAATCATTTTGTCTATGGATGATTGTTTTTACCCATTATTCTTGATTATACAAAGGAACTAAGGTGTGGTTGTAATAGAAACACTTTTTGATTATCAAATTGGATTGGTTGGAAACATCTAAATTGATTGGTTAAACTTAATGCTTGTTTTTATAAACTAAACTCTTGATCAAAGTTTAACTTGTAAGAACAATAGATTAGTACTCCAACTAATTATCATAACCAACATGTTAAGAGGTTAACACAATCACATTAATCTATGATATGAAACTAGTTTAAGCAAGTGTAGTTTTTAATCATCTGAATTTCATTATATCTATTTGCTTTGTTATATGTTTTGGATAGACTCCGTTAATTCAAACTTGTGCTTAGATTCACTCAAATCCTATGACGGTCCCGACTTACCTTCATAATCTTGCTATAACGGATGAGTATACTTGCTCGTATGTGTTATTGGTAATATTGGTAATTCACCTTTATAAATTTAAAACTTGCACCAACCGGGCACATCATCGAGTAGGTTGCGACTTTCATCTTTGATATTGATAGAGCGGCCTTCTTTCGGTGAGCGAGCACACAGATAGTCAAGTCGTGATTGAAGAAGAATTCACCTGAATGGTTATCGACTGAGTTCACCACCAAGAGGAAGAGATTTGTTGACATTAAGCGGCGATTTGCTCAACGACTTGGTCATTCAAGATCTTATGACATTCTTCCATCGATATTGAAGATGATTTGCATCGAATGGAAGACTTTGACAATTTAAATAAGCTTGTCCTTCTAGATCTCTTGGAGTTATGGATGAGATACTCTTCGCTCATAAAACCATCTAATAAAACTTCCCATATCACCGATGTAGTGCGAAGAGAGTCTTGGTGGAACTTCATAATTGTTCGTGATAACCGATGCCCGATTGTTGTCGGAATCATAGAGTCGAACTGGGATGGTCCATGTGGGTTACGGAGAAGGAGGTCTATCTTCCACAATGCGCTTTGAATTGTGTCTCTTGAAGTGCTACCTGGATGTGCTAGTTCGATTCCGACCATGTAAGTATCAAACCAATCTTCCGATGGCATAGGAATATGCTTAAATCGATGCATCATCTTCATCTCGGTTACGAGTCGGCCATGACTTGCGACTCTTAGTGAACTATTTGATCATCGGGAATTGAGGTGGATGTGGACATGAACCTTGAATCTACCGTCGTCCGAGCAGAGATTTCTTCTTAGTATTTTGATCTTTTGTAGGACTGATTGATTAGAAGGTTTTGGCGGTGATGATGGTGGTTGTGGTGGAGGTGTGATGGTTGTCGTAGGGATTACCGACTCCAGAGTTCCAAATAGCCTCCGTTGGTGGCGGAGGTGGAGGAGGATCATTGCGTTTTTCATCAATGTTTCCATCACAATTGTTCTCCTTTTCTTTTTAGCTTCTTTTCCCCACGTCAATCATAAACCTGCTCATAATTGTCGAATTTAATGGATTCTTCTAGTGCCTCATAGAGTTTCTTGTGAACCTCATGCTTGTCCTCTTGACCTCATACATCCTTTCACACGTTGCTCTCATATCGGTGATGGGGAGGTCCTGAATCGTCTAAGTGGAGCCTCCATAGCCCATTCCACGGCATCCTTGACTTCTCCTTGATAGCGGCGGTAACCCCTTCATTGAAGTTGAGGTGCTCCAATCTATAGACACGATCCACCGAGAGAATCAGCATTTAGGAAGTTGCCTTTCCGAGCTTCTATCCTTTTAATGGCTTTATCCAAAGAGTTGATCGGAGGTGAGAATCTGAGGGAAGTCGGTGGAGCCACTTCATCCGCAATTGTAATGACGGGTTATGGGGTTGGTGACGTTGTTGGTGGTGTTTGTACAGTTGATTGAGTAGGTAAGGGAGGTGGAAGTGCAGTTGATAGTGAAGATGCAGTCATTGGAGGAATAGTTGACGTATCTTGCTGAATGCTGACATTATACATGGATTGTGCAGAATCTAAGGATTTGTCATTAATGAATTGATCACCAAAAGATAAATCTTCATCAAGATTCTTAAGTGAGGATAGAGAGTTAGTAGATAGATTTGGTTCATCCATCTTCAAGGTCTCATCAGATCTTGTCTCAAGGTTCTCCTGCGAGCCTTTTGTAATGTGAGTGTCAACATTCAAGTCGATTGAGTCTCACTAAGTGTAGGAGTTTCCTTAAGCGTTTGAGCACTTTGACCACTCCAGTTGTTCTTTTGCATGAGATGATTACATTCTTCTCTTGACTCATATTGATTTGTGGTGCTGATGGAGATGATGAGATAGTTAAAAGCATGTGAGCGGCTTGTTCGGTTCAACACTTGCAACCCCTTTACCCTTGTCATGTGTAATTGGGGTTGTTTGTCGAGGTAGTTGATCGGGTTCTCTTAACACAATTCCACCCACTGGAGCTTTTACATTCGACTTTCTAGGCTTTCTTTGAATTCCAAGTTGCGGATCGACATCATCTTCATCGATTAACTTTGTAACATCCCTTGGTGTCTCGGTGTTCTCACCAATTTCCTTTCCACTTTCTTCCTTTTAACTTTACGCTTCTTGGATGAGGTGTCATTGTTGTGACCTTTCAAGTCTCTTTTTAGGAAGAGGGCATAGGATGCTTGTGAAGTCGACTTGGTCATGGGAGCATTTGGTTGTAGAGGAGAGGGTGTGACATCAAGCGAGAGTTTGGTTGCTCTTTTCTTGTATTGCTTGAAGTAGTCCTTCTTGATATCTTACGTGAGAAGAGACAATTAGAATTGGCAAACCAAATATTTCATTGACCACACCTCTAGGAACATATTTCGGTTTCCCAAGACATATTCATCTTACGCATTATGTAGAGTTGATTCACTCCTAGGATTGAATTTGTGAGTTTGTTGTAAATCTTGTGTAAGTTATAACTTTCACATACACATCAAACCATAACACAAAGTAGCATATAGATGGAATTCTAGAGAGAAAGTTAGAGGTTTAGGGAACTTAGTGAGAGAAAGTGAAAGATATTATTATGAGCTCAACTCTACCTTGGAGGTAGAGAGTATTTATAGTCTTACATAAAACGCCACACTTTGGGGCATGGATCGCATACAGGGGGTAAAGACCCGTCTGTCCTCCACGGTGTTACTTAACTAAATACTACTAAACTTAAATGAACTATGACTACGAGCTTTAACGATTACATATACTTGAGGTGACCGACTCTTTAATACCGGAATTTCTAATTCCTAACAATCTCCCTAAGGAGGTCACCTCAATTATGTACCAAAATTACATTGAATACAAATAGATATAACATTTAACAATTGATCTTGCATTCTTGATGTAGTCCTTTGCTCCTAAGCTCGTAGTCATTGATTCTTCACAATGCATGCTTGGTTATTCCAAGTGGAGGTCTTTACCGATCCACGTGATGATAAGTTTGAGCCATCTTTGGAGATCATCACTATCAACAATCTCGACACATCCTTTGTGGTGTTGGTATTTTGTGATGTTGTGACTTTGGGACCGACATGCTCACATTACGGATCATGATATCTTCTCATCGAGTAGCGGAAGCTTTAGTTGATTCATGATATTGGCGCAGCAGAAGCGTAAGCATGGAGTGAAAATATCGAGTCATTGATGCACTAATCATGATTTCTTTTGAGATGAATGTGTTAAGTGAGCATGCGGTGTGGATTGACCGCTTCATTCGATCACCGCAAACGTCGGGCGTACTGCATACAACAGCTAGCAACAAATCGCACGAAAGTGTCTTTGATCACTTCGTTGAATTGAGGTACACGCCCACGGTTCCCGTTGATCAAGACAAGTACCGCCTGTGATCGTAGGATTCCTAAGAATCTCCTTGATGTGGTTTCGCAATGTTCTAGTCGTTCTCAAACCGAACATCTCAAAGAAGACAACACGGAGTGAGTGAACCAAATAATTTTTAAGTCCACCGATTGATGAAAAGAGATTTGAAAACAATCGTGTATTGCTCAATAGAAATTGTTTTTGCAATACATCAAGGTTTTATTGAAAATCAATTATCAATCATAAAAATACCTTTTGGTTAGAAAATGAGTACACAATCAATGTGCTAAAGAAAAGAGTTTTAAGCACAAAGACAGTTTTTCAAAGGTATCCGCAATCCATAACTCGAACCAGATTGATTCAAGAGATTGAATCGCCCCATTGTTTCTGTCGGTTGTCACATGGTTGATCTATATAATAGATCTCACATGCCACCTACCGAGAGCTTGTTTGATGTTGGCTCGAGGCTTTCCATCTTCATTGTGAATATGTAAACACATCACTCGGATGTTCCGGCAATACCACAAGGATAATGCGAGGGACTCAAGATATAATCTCTTTCCACATTGTGTGAAACAGAGAGTCTTCATTGAAAGTGTCCTAATGAGATTTATTGATGATCTCGTGGCTCTAGACTCAATTTGTGCATATTTGGATCCCGTGTCGGAGACTAGGGAGAGGGTCTCCTTCTTCAATATCAACAATCTCTAAGAGAAAGTCGATAGATAATGTCGGTTCCCGTGAGAATGAAACAAGTCCTTTTAAGAGGAACTTGAGTGGTTTGGAAAGTTGAAGTGCAAAGCGCCACCGGGTCCATGACGCCTTGTCTTCAATACCGATGTTACCATCGAGAGCATATGAAGTGAACCCGGTTTCGCCTAAGGTTGAATTAATGGAGGCTATTTGTTTTCACCCTATTTTCATTCAATTC
Source organism: Chrysanthemum lavandulifolium (assembly GCA_022545495.1). Lineage (NCBI taxonomy): Eukaryota > Viridiplantae > Streptophyta > Magnoliopsida > Asterales > Asteraceae > Chrysanthemum > Chrysanthemum lavandulifolium. Next base: position 61,422,121 of record CM040242.1, read on the forward strand.
TTTTTAATTCTTCAACCCTTCAAGCTTACCGAGACTTCATAGCTAGAACCTTGTTGGGTTTATTCCAAGACTAGCTCGCCTTAGTCCGCACTCTTCCCTTATCTCATTTTTCTCCTTTTATCATCATACCTAAGGACTTCTACACTAACTAGTGGATTGTCCTCGGTAGATCCCTCCGGCTCTGGCGGATCATGGGAACCAATACCTAACCTTATCATCCTTATATCACCGTACATTAAAGTAAAGTTGGTCGGTCTATTTGGTATTGTTCATCCGCCATTGGATCCAATAGAAACCATTTGAAAATCAATTCGATACTTGTGATGTATTATCAAAGCATTTTGTACCGAATTGTTTTTGATATTTTAGAACGAGAACTCCCCTCAACATGTGCATCAAGTATTTGAAAATGTTAAGCACACGGAGGCAAGAGAAAGAATTAACTTCTTTGATTACCATTTTCTAAAGATATCAACATCACTTCCCATATCAAATCAAGTAAATATAGCATTTCCGGAAGGATGAGGTTTCCATAAATTCGCTCCCCTCAATATGTGCCTCGAGGTTTGAAAAGAGTTTTGCACATACTAGAGGGAACCCGCACATTAGGATGAATGATCACGCTTCAAATCAAAGGTTTAAGATAGATGCTCCCCTCAACATGTGCATTGAAAATTTGAAATCGTTTGTCACATGTGGGCGTGATAGCATGTACATCCGCTTATAACCATTTACCTAATTATCGCTTTAAATCTAATTTAAATCACACATTCTCCCCGATCACAATTATCAAATCATTTGAGATTTGTGATCTCGTATAGATTTAAATTGATTTTGAAAGCTTTTAAGGAGAATTGTGACTTGATTGTGAGAGTGTTTTAACCGACACGGATCGGATTTTGAGACTTTAAACTCCATTTATAAAACATGCATGTATATCTTTTGAAAACAATTTAATGCCAAATAACTTTTAATTTAATTGAAATCATTCTCCCTCAATCAATGACATAGGTTGTTGATTGAGAGATAGAGATTTTGACAAATAAGTCCCGATGATTTTCAAAAATAGAGATCGAGTTATTTTTCAAAGCATTTGGTTTTCAAAGAGATAAATGTTTATAGAATCGAGCATGGAATTTGAAAACATGTTAAAACATGGCTCGTTTCTTTCTTTTAAAACCGGTTATCGCTCGAATCGACAATAAACCATTGTTTCTCTTTCTCCCAAATATATATATATATATATATATATATATATATATATATATATATATATATATATATATATATATATATATATATATATATTTTTTTAAAGAGTTCGAACAACATCTAAAGTCCCGTGTCATTCTTTGAATGACAAAGACAAAGACCGTAGATATTATCGAACCGAGAAAGCCATGACAAATTGACAATATTTTTTAAGATTTTTCAATTTTTCATTTTTATGGATTTTGAAAGTTTTATAGTTTTGTATTTTTTTTTTTTTTTTTTTTAAATATTTACAAGAGATAGATGAAGATAGACCTTTACTCCTCGCCTTCCTCCTCAAGACGCTTGAGAGTTTCGTTGAAGGCTTTTCAAACCAAGACGGGAAGAATAAACTCAAAACGCTCTCTTGGAAGAGCTTTGGTGAAGATGTCCGCTAACCGATATTCGCACTCACAAAATATAGTTCCACCACACCTTTTTCCACTTGTTCCTCGATGAAATGATGTCGAATGTCGATATGCTTTGCTCTTGAGTGTTGAACGTTGTTGCATGAGAGAGCAATAGCGCTTTTATTATCACAAGACAGAGGGATTTTGTTGAATTCAAAGCCATAGTCGATAATCGAGATCTCATCCATAAGATTTGAGCACAACAAGATGACATGGCTATGTATTCACCCTCAGTAGAGGAAATAGAAGTACTCATTTGCTTCTTTGAAGACCACTCACAAGCTTATCACCCAAAATCGAAAGCACCTCCCGACGTATTTCGACGTGTATCTTGACAACTCGCATGATCAAGATTCGCATAGGCCGTTAGTGACATACCGTGTCCTTCGGTACCATAGTCCCATATTGATGGTTCCTTGAGATACCGAAGACCCGCTTAATCGCTTCAAGGTGCTTTTAGTAGGCTTAGCCGGTATCTAGCACACATGCACACGGAGAACAAGATGTCCGGTCTACTAGCAATGAGATACATCGTGGATCCAATCATACTCCGATATTTCGCTTGGTCAATCATGATCCCCGAGAGGTCCTCATCTAGTTTGGTTCGGTCAATCATGGGGTGTCAACAGGTCACATGAATCAAATCCAAATTTCTTTAAAATCTCTCATGCATATTTAGATTGATTTATGAAAATGCCTCCGGACTTTGTGAAATTTGTAATCCCAAGAAAATGACATTTGTCCCATCATTGACATTTGAAACTTTGAACTCATTTCATTAGAAAACGATCACATTCCATTGGGTCACCGAGGCAAAATAATATCACAACATAAATTTGAACATGAGTTAAATGTTTGCTCGACTTCGTGAACAATGTAGGATCAATCGCCTTCTTGTCAATCCGTTGATAGAAGAAACTTTGACAAAGGTATCATACCATGCCCTCGAGCTTGCTTTAAACCGTAAAGAGCCTTCTTCAAACGATAAACGTGAGTAGGATGCTCTTGGTTCACAAATCCTTCAGTTGGTCGACGAGACGACTTCCTTAAGATCTCCGCTCGTAAATGCCGCCTTTACATCCATCCGATATACCACCATGTTCTTACTAGCAACATTAGCCGAAAGATTCTCGATTGCCTTGATTCGAGCAACTGAGCAAACGATTCTTCAAAGTCTATACCTCCTCTTGACGATATCCTTTAGCAACTAATCGAGCCTTGTTCTTCAACACATCACCATGCTCATCAAGTTTTACTTTGAAGATCCATTTTAGAGCTATAATCATAGCACGCCTCGAGCAGTGTACTAACTCCCATACATCAAGACGATCAAACTCATGAATTTCATCTTGCATAGCATTGAACCGCCTATCTTCATTCATAGCGCTTTAACATCTTTTGGTTCGATCTTAGATAGTACGGAGTTGAAGAAGCACCATAAGGCATCGGTTGCGTAGTTGCTTCCGGTTGATACAGACGAGAGGATTTCCAATGATGTTGTCTAATGGATGATCGTGAGTCCATTTTCCGAGGTGTTCATGTGGCATTTGTCGAGGAACCGAGGTAGCAGAGTCGATGTCTCCAAGAAGATGGTTCGATGATGATTCGTGAGTGGCAAATATGTTTTCAAATGGAGCATCTTCGTGAGTCGCAGGGATTAACTTCATCATTGATGCGAAACATTTCCATGATGTACATTTGAAGAAGGATGATTTGTTGATGAGATCAAGGATCGCAGCAGTGCTTCTTGACTTACGATATTGAGACCGATGGATTGACTTCATTCACCGGAATATGAGCATCCTCTCGTTGTAGGGATCAAGACCTCATTAGTAGTAGACTCATACAGCTCATCAAACATTTGATCAAACAATTTCTTTACTTCATCTTCGATGGAGGTACATATGGAGTTTCTTGAGAGGAGTTTGGAACAAGGATGAACCAATAGGACTGCTTTGAAGTGCGGGTCCCGAAATGGAGTGTCCAGAGCCATTTGACCGGTCACCATCAAACATAACGTGAATTGTTTCCATGATATTTCGGGTTCTTTTGTTGTAGATTCGGTATCCCTTTTGTTTGGTGCATATCCTACAAATACTCCAATGTCGCTTTAGCCCTAAGTTTGCCCAAGTCTTGACCTCATTAGTTGGATAGCACAAGGCACCAAACACACGAAGGAAAGATAGATTAGGTTTTCGTTGTGGACAAGTTCATATGGAGTTTTTCCATGAATGGTGTGAATCGTGGAACGATTTTGTGTGTAGCATGCGCAGGCATTGCTTCACCCTTCGCAGAAACATTGGAACCTTTGAGTAGATCAAGATTGTTCTAGCAACTTCAACAAGAGTACGATTTCGCCTTTCAACTACACCGCTCGCTGAGGGGTTCGTGGAACACTTTTTGATGGTCGATTCCAACGCTTTCATAGAATTCACTAAGTTGTTTGTTGACAAACCCGCCCATTGTCTGCTCGACACTCGACAGCTTTGTTTAGTCGAACTCGCAATGCTTGATGAGTTTGATGATGATATCGAGTTTCATCCTTTGTCCTTAAGAACTTGACCTGTGTGAATCTAGAGTAATCATCAACCACAACCAACACATATTTCTTCCCAAAGATATTCTCGCACCCTCATTGGTCCACATAAATCCATATGAATCATATGAAGAACTTCGTGATGAGTTAGTAGGTTTAGGTTTATGGGCATACTTCTTGCTTTTTCCCAATTGACATGTCGAACAAAGATGATCCTTTTCATACTTTAGTCTAGGTAACCCTACAACTAAGTCCTTTCCGAAAGATCGCTGATGGTGCCAAGTTCAAGTGATTGAGACGACGATGCCATAACCATGACTTTGTTTTTGAAGCCTTAGATAACAAGCGATTGGAGATGCCCTCATCATGTCATCGATAGAGATGGTGTAAAGGTTTGAGCCACGAGTTCCTTTCAACAGCTCCTCACCATTAAGATCTCTAACAAAGCATGTATGTTTTCTCAAGGCTACTTCTAGATCGTAATCACGTAATCGACCAACAGAGAATGATTATGACCTAAACCTTCCACATAATACACTCTCGAGATGACACTATCACCAACTACATAATCTCCATAACCCATTATAGCAATCGAAATGATCATTACCAAATCTAATAGCCCCGATGAATTTGCTCACGGTTCATGAGCGTGACCGGTCTCCAAATATATGTTTGGAACAAATGAGTCCGTGTACCACGTAATCGATTTGAACGATCCGCAGCTGAACATGCATAAGAATGGATAATCGGATAATTGGGATCCCCATGCAAGAATGGGTTCCATTTGGTTAGTAGCAACATTGGAACACCCACATCGTAAATAGAAGCATTCATATCAAACAAAGGAGGTAATGGAATCATTGTGAATAGATGCAATACTAGTGTCTCAGATAGCCTCGCTTACAGCAGTGACCACTTCTTAAGGGAATAGTTCTACCAAGAGGCATCCATTTTCTAGTGGGCATTATCTCGATTAGTCTTATGACCAACAGTATCCAATAAAAGCCTATTCTCACGAATGTTCTTCCCGGGTTTCCATTGTTTTCTAACTTTCTTTCGCTTTTGCTTTTTAGCCTTTTAGCATGAATTTTAGCATTAACAATATTAATCGGACGATTAACATCATTAGGCGTAACATTAACATCACATACATGATTAGAAATGTAATTCAAGCAAATATCAAGACAAGGTTTGCAAATAGTCTCGTAATTCAATTAATTACAAGACGCCTATGGCTAATACTAGAATCAACACGATTCGCTTTATTTGATTCAAACTTAAAGTTCCTAGATTGTTCTTCTACTCTTTTCCAAAGGCACATTCTTAGCTTCATGAGGTCCTATCATTCCTTGTATTGTCTTGAGACTTTGACCGCTCCCTTTAATGTCACCGACACTCCTCAGTAGGGAATGGGAACATTAGTTTGTTTTACTACTCTTTGCACCACCGCTTAGATGTGCTAGATCTCGAACTACATGCAGTGCACTAAGGTTCACTTTCTTAAAACTAGAGGTACCGAGATTTGTACTCCTAGAAGGCACATTTGAGTTCTCTTTCTTAGCATTGATGATCTAGAATCGAATCGCCAAGGGTACATTACGGCTCACATTCAAAACATTGGGAATCGAGTGCATATCATATTTGGCCTTAGGCATTGAGCATGGAATCAAAGGGTTAACTCTCTCACCTAATGTCTTTGGGCATATTGTGATCAAGCATTCTAAGATTTCTTGAGATCGCTTGGCATATAAGCATGCATGTCCAATTGCATTATCATGAGGTTTCTCTAGCTTATCCTCTTCAACAATCTCACGCAGCATTCTAAGCAATCCTTAAGGATGAGAAATACGCTTGAATGGCAAGTTTGTTGTTCCTTAGATGAGGGGGACATATGTCATGATAAAGCGATTTATTACCAGAGTGAACCTTAGATACAACATTCTCCTCATTGATCATTGGCATTTTCCTTTTACCCGACTCTTCGATTCTCAATTTCCTTTGCAATGAAGTTATTTGTTCGTTGTTTTTGTTACGAGTGACTTTAATTGATTCAAACAACTCATTGAAGTGACGCTTAACCTTTTCATTTTCTTCTAGAAAACTTTCGCTTTCCTTTGTAAAGCATTTACTAGGTTTTGAAGATGAAACGCTTGAGAATTCGAGAATCTAAAGAAGGAGGCATTTGGGAGCCCGTCATATTGTTTGTTTGACCCTTTAATTGAGAGATTTGGGCTTTCAACTTTCGATCGTGTTGCACCGAGCTTGAATCGCTCATCACGCTTGTTAATTTGAAAACGCATCAAACTCGAGCATCCAAGATGTCTTGACATTTGAAGTTTTGACATTTTCTTTGAGATGTTGATATTTTAGTTGTAAATTAAAGTACTCAACTTCTAGTTTAGAAAATGTTTAACCAAATTGTCGTGATCATCCAGCTCAATTTTCTCGCTTAGTTTGGAATTAGTTTTTCAAGCTCAATGACACGATCATGGAGACTTTCAGTACACAGATAATTCATGAAATTTGGAAGCATTAATAGAGCAATTTGAAGCGTTGAAAACACATCTTGAGCAACACATTCAAGAATAAGATTCTCATTTAATGTATGCAAGTTCTTTCTCTCAATCTCATTATATTTCAAAGGCACGCATAGTCACTAACTTCAACAACCATTGCATCAAATTCCTTTTCCATTCCTTAATATCGCTTTCTATTCCTTTTAAGACTCTCAAAGTGATCCTTTAGAAGTTTAAAGAAGGGCATGACCTCACCAAATAACATTCTTTCATTTGTTCAAACCCCTTTCTCCTTCGCTTATACCCGGTGTGATCCTTTTCTTGCAAGTTTTCTCAAAATCAACAAATAGTTGAAATATCACGATTGCTAATTAATGTCTTGCTTTTAGTGGCAATTTTCTAGGTACAAGATGCATTGGTGTATTTGGAGGATACACAATCGCTTCTAGGCATTTTCCAAAGGGAGGGTTAGTTTCAACAATATTTTCCGCTTCGCTTATCTAAATCTTTTTCCGTAAGACTTGTTCGGAGTCAACAAAGTCCGAGGCTTAAACTTGTTTAAGGAAACCAGCTTTTCCTTCTTATAATCATGAGGAGTGATATTTATGTTTTTCTTTGCATTTGGGATCATTTTGTTTCTTATTCATCTTTTCCTAGTGATTTCACATAATTTCTTATCTTCCTCAGGCACTCAACGCAACTAGGTTTCGCTTAGGCTTAAGGATTTCATCACCATCATAAAGCACCTTATGAGCATTTCTAGCCTTTTAATTACCTCTGGATTCGGTTCCTCAACAAGGGAATGCTATGCTTATCGCTTAAGACTCGATGTTTGGTGACCATGTGAGCAATCAATGGTGTTTCCTTGTATGTACAACTTGTTTCAAGTTTGTTTTTCAAAGTTTTCGATTAGAAAATCTCTCAAGAGTTTTGATTCCTTTGCATTAAATTCTTGCTTAAGCATTTTCACATTTTCTTGAAGTTCTTGCTTTTGTTTAGTGTTTTAGAAAGTTTTTCTTGCAAGGAATTTAATTCTTGTTTCAATACTTCTTCTCTAAACTTACTTTTTCTAATTATCGTACTAACTTGGACATCCATTTCCCGCTCACGAGTGGTCAACTCAAATTTCGCACGTTGTTCATAAATAGCAACACGCTCCTTATAGGCATTTAGTTCGTAAATTATGGAATCATCGGGAGCATATGCAGTGTATTCATCAAAGACATAGTCATTGTTGATCGCAGAAGATGCATCACTTGGTACAACTTCACTTTCACTTTGTTTCACGATTGATCGTATGGGACAATATTGTTATTACCCATATTTTCAACATTTGATTCAATAGTTTCAGCTTGATTGTACTTTGTCATGCATCCGCTGCACATCAAGATCATCGATAGTTTTAATACCTCCGAGATGAGTTTGTCCTTGGATGGGCCACCATGAAGAAGAGATCTTGGGAGAAACCATTGGTGAGATGCTAGCCATAAAGATTGTGTGTGCAGAGGTCCATCATCTACATCGTAGTCGATGCATCACGGCCTCGCGACTTGAAAGGCGCTCGATGATTGTGACCTATCTCCCGAATAGGTCGCTCATCCACATCTCGCATCATAGGTCTTGGCATTGCCCTCAAGAAGAAACAAGAATTCCTCTTCATCCAACGCAGACCATTGTCCCGAGCTTGGCCAAGAACATCTTATCTCTCAAGTAATCAAGATTCTCGGACGCTTTGAGATGTGCGCCTTGCAATGTGTCCTTCACCACCATGCTTATAGCATTTGATTGGCTTGGCTTGACCTTGGTTACCATTTCTTCCTCGATTCGTTGCCAACATAACCTCTCCCACCCACCTCTTCCCCGATCATATCGCCTTTCCCGAATCGTTGCACCACGATCCTTCCATCTTTAACAAAGGGCTTGATTATGTGGGTTAGATGCGCTGAGGTTGTTGTTGGTTTGTGGGAGAGAATTCATGTTTTGACTAATGAGAAGAGCTAGTTGATTAATGATGTTACCCACATGTGCATCAAAGATCGCCTTGTTTGAACATAGGATCGTGGATGAGTTTGTGATTACCATTACCCAAGGGTATGACTTGTGATGCTTTGGTTGTGATTCCAATGTTTGAGTAGAAAGTCGTTGAGTCATTAGACGAGCTCGCCTCTCCCTCGGTTGGTTTTGAACCGATTGAGAATCAATTTTTCAAACATAGATGTCTCTCATTCCAAGGAGGAAGGCATAGAGTTGCTCATAGTTTGTGTTCTTCAACTTTAGTAAGCTTCACAATGTAACAAACTTGTGCCATTCGGATTCATGTTGTTCACAAATTTTGAATTCAACTCAATGTTAGGCATAGTCATTCGATGTTCCTCATGTCATTAACTAACTTATGAAATCTCACATAGTACTCATAGACATTCTCATCCGGTTTCATCTTGAAGTGCTCAAATTGGCCATAGAGTCAGGATTCTCTGCTTCCATAGTTAATTCAACCCGAGAGAAGCATCTTAACATTATCCCAAACCGCTTTGCATCGTTGTTATGATTGATCACCTGTAGATGTCTTTAGAAGACCTTGAAGAACAATGTTCAAGCCCCGATGTCTCGTGATCGAATCTCTTTTTCTCCTTATCATCAAGCTCATCATACATCTTAGGTCCGCCCATTCCGTAAATAGGAGTACCATCTTCATTAGTATCAAGTATGTCTCTAGTAGTTTCAACTCGATATGGTCCTTCATCAATGGATTTGAGAATGTTGACACCATTTTCCTTTCCAAGGCAATACAATCGATTCGCTGAGCCCAAGAGTCGAGTCGGGCTCACAAGCACGGGTGGACGAGTATCTCGAGCCACCGCTTGTACATCCTCGCAACAAAGGAGATGACAAGAGGGACGCTGGTAGACATGTTAATGATTATACGGGATTTTATAACTCTATGATTAAACCGGGAAATAGATTCTTTCACGGGATTTTACTAAATCAAGAGAAAACCGTAAACAATCACTCAAGTCGCTAGGAGATAAATCACTAAATCGCTAGAAGTTAATGCACTAAGTCGCTAGAATTTAATGCACTAAGTCGCTAACCCTTAATTCGCTACACCCTAAGTCGCTAGAGTCCCAAGTCGCTAGACAGAAAAGCAAGTCGCTAAGTAGTAACTCGCTATGCACTCAAGTCGCTAGCCAAATTTTGGCGAAGAATTGCCACCCAAGTCGCTAGATATGCAAGTCGCTAAAGAGCAACTCACATGCATCAAGTCGCTACCATTAAGTCGCTACCGTGAGTGGAGAATCCACTACTTGTACTTTAACTCGCTAGATCTAACTCGCTACCTTCAACACCGTAAGTCGCTACAAAATGTGAAGCAAGTCGCTACCAAGAAAATATTCCGTGAGCTAAGTCGCTAGCTTGAAAACCATATAAACATCACTTTTCAATCCAAAACAACCCAACCAAGATGATTCAAGCTTACCAAATGAAAACCTAAACACTTTTGATGATTCTAAACATAAAAGTACCAACAAAATTCAAACTTTAACACAAGAAATCAACCAATGATGCAAAACCACTAAACTTTTTCAAACTCAAAACCACCTAAAACCACTATAAATCCAAAGATGTGCAAGATATGATCTAACCATGGCTCTTGATACCAATTGTAAGTTATAACTTTCACATACACATCAAACCATAACATAAAGTAGCATATAGATGGAATTCTAGAGAGAAAGTTAGAGGTTTAGGGAACTTAGAGAGAAAGTGAAAGATATTATTATTAGCTCAACTCTCTACCTTGGGAGGTAGAGAGTATTTATAGTCTTACATAAACGCCACACTTTGGGTCGTGGATCGTGCATACAAAGGTAAAGACCCGTCCAGTCCTCCACGGTGTTACTTAACTAAATACTACTAAACTTAAATGAACTATGACTACGAGCTTAACGATTACATATACTTGAGGTGACCGACTCTTTAATACCGGAATTTCTAATTCCTAACATACCGGATAACAAGCTTAGAGAATCGATGCCGGAATTACAAGCTTGTTCTGCTTTTTCGCCTAGAGCTTTGTTCTCGAAATTGATTCGCCGATATGAATGTGTTCATTGATAACGAAAATTCTTCCCAAATACGATCCGATACATTCACATCAACCCTATTAACGATTCCCATAGGATTTGCGTAAGATAGGGATTCTCACTTTATCGAACCCCGATGTTTTGCCGATAAGCACAAGTTAAGAATTGTTGTAATGGCTCTGTGGTTGATACATGTGTCCAAAGGATGATGTCGATGTTTTGAAATATCGCTCGATAACCCAATCCAATTAGAAAGACAATCAAATCACAAGACACAGTGGAGATTCGTAACGAAAGTCGTGGTTACATGGGTGATTCCAAGAGCCTTGCTCGTAATATCGTAATCAATTGTGAACTCCATATCATCCAAACAGTGAGTATTGTGTCGTGATTTTGTTCCATTGAACGTGTTCCGTAATTGTTGAATGTAAATGGTTGAATTGAGCATTGCTTGTAATTGTTCAAGAAGTTTGTGTTTTGAGGATGTCAATAGAAACTTTGAGTATCGGATTTTGTTGAAGCCTTTGTAGGTCCACATAACGCTTGCTTTTTCCAATAATGTACATTGACTTCGGGAAGGATTTCTTCGTCTGAAAGAACTTTGATGATGCCAAGGTAACGCTTTTTTCGATTGAACTTGCCATTGATGTTCGAGATATCATACAATCAACAAAGAATGAATGGGAACAGGTTAGATGATAAATGGTAAGTGAGACAACATTGAGAGCACCCTTATGACATAGAAGTAGTAACTCTGAAGGAGTCCCCAAAACACATACAGAGAAAGATAGAGTGGCATAGATTACAAATATATGACAACTTTCAAATATATGATAACATTCATAATTGAGATATTTCAATGAAGTATAGTCATATAGATAAATAATTACATGACGAGCTTATAAGGGATAAATGGGCAAAAGAGTGCATTTCAAAGTGATCATGACATGAGCCAAGATACACATGTAGTAGTGATATAACATATATGTATGAGGCAAAAAGTAACATTTGGCAGTCGTGAGAGAAACCAAGTACCTTTTGCCTAAACAGAGATGTCATAACAGATTACATAGAGTATGTTGATTCAACAAGTCGAATTTAGGAGATCCCAAGTGTTGTGAGAGTGAGATCATCTTTAGCACTAAACCTTTGAACATTTTAATAACCCTTGACCCTAAGACTAATTCGCAACAAGAAAGTGAACAATGTTGCAAACTTGTAAAGATAAGTCGTCATCTAGAGCCACAGACAAGTCGCTAATAGTTTAGCACTCTAAGTCGCTATGCTAATTCGCTAGCTTGTAAAGTCAAGTCGCCATGAACAGTAACACACCCAAGTCGCTACAAATTCGTTAACTAAGTCGCTAATGTTACTAATTCGCTAACTTGTAAATACAAGTCGCCATGAACAGTAACACACCCAAGTCGCTACAAATTCGTTAACTAAGTCGCTAATGTTACTAATTCGCTAACTTGTAAATACAAGTCGCTAACTACTAACTCGCTAACCAAGTCGCTAGAATATGGTGAACTAATTCGCTACAGAAACGTAGTCGCTAAGTTGAACGCTAACTCGCTATGAAGAACATTCAAACTAAGTCGCTACCAAGAACAAGTTAAATCGCCAAAGAAGAACACTCCTAACATAAACCCAACAATCCAATCCTCTTAACCATACATCATCGTATTCCAAGCAATATATTCCAAACAATATATTCCAAACAATCAATATATTCCAAACACTTTGAACCCGCTCAATCATTATACTAGCAACAAACACACGATTACATGAAAAATTGAACCTAAGCGTGAGACAAATAATCACAAATCACGAGCTCGAAAGGATCCGGATATAGAGACAACTTAGTAACTTAACCCAAACTCTTAAGAGAACAAAGATGAGAAGGATTAGATGCAAACCTCTTGCTAAGTCGCTAAGATGAGCACTATGACGAGGAAGAGAAAACGAGAGAGAAAAACTTTTGAGAAAAGAAATGGTAACTCGCTGTTGGTAATTCGCTAGGGTATACCAACTATCTTTGACAGTATGACACAATTGGTCCTTGTGGTTTTAACATGAGGTGAGGTAAGTCGCTAGTGCAACATAACTTTCACTATATGGCAAGTTTGGTCCCTATGGTATTGATGAACGAGTGGTAAGTTGCAAACACGGATTATAGACTAAGCCTCTAGCATAGATTATCACACTGATCACCATGAATCAATTAAACATTTAGACACATAAGCATTTAAATCTAAGCAAGGCACTTAATACGTAGGTACACAATGATAATCACATGAGCAAGATACGACCACAACCTACAAAAACCATAACCAAATAGTTACAAAGGCAAAACACGACCTCAACGCAAAACACAACCTCAACTTACAAACGAGTAAGCATTATAACCAGTACAGAAGCCAATGGCATAGGTAGTCAAGAAAAACATATACACAATCTCCCCCTCAATCAAGGTCATCAAAGAACATTGATTGACATTAGTTTACCCCGATAGAAGAAACAAGAATATTTCAATTGTTCAACTTCATCTATGATCCCGCCATTATTGAATGAAATTTCTAGGACCGTAGATGTTATCGATAATAAAGAAAATATTCTTTATTAGATAGGAAAACATGATAAAATTGTAAATTAAATTAAAATATTTTTTAAAATTTCTTTTTTTTTTTTTTTTTTTTTTTAAAGAAACTTGATTTATACAAAGATATGGAAGAACGAGTCCCGATTCAAGATGAATAGGAGTCAAAGTAAGTAGTGCATCAATCGTTGTATGCTATAGCTCCCGAATGAGCTATGTTCATTTCGATGGGAACCAAGTCATGAAGTTCTCGATTGAGTTGAGCATTGTACCTAAAAGATCGAGAGCACATTGTACCGAAGCACATGTAGATTTGTACATAGAAGAGTTAGTGACATGATTAGTCTCACATTTGGATGCATCACAAGATAATACAAACTTATCATTAATGGGATCCTATTAGGTTCTACATTCTTGAAAAGTTTACCCGTGGAATCCATTTAAGGCATGATCTAGGATGTAAGTTCGCTTAAGTCCTGTAAACTTAAATAATCCGCCAGTTGGAATCCATTTGAAGCCACGCTTAGTTGAACTAAATGAGTGCACACCTTGTTTTGACTATTTGTCCTTTTGTGATCGTGAGAATTTCTTAGGGATTGATCCGTCGACGATGTTTTGCATGAGACCCAGTTGTTTATTGCATTTCGATCCGGGTGATGACCATTAGTCCTATGCTCAGATTCATCATATCTCGAACTAGGCAATGAAGTGACCGGTTTTGACAAAATGTACTTATTATCAACTTGGGATGTAAGCTTAGATTTCCATGGTTTAGCTCTTTCGCACCTAAAGGCATTAGGTTGTTTAATAACTGCTCGCTTCAAGTGGTTCTCAACATTTGACTTTCCCAAAGTTGAAGGTTTTGCAAACTTAGTGTTCATCATATTTCCAACATACTTCCTAAGCTCATTTTTTAGGGTAACAATATTGAAGCTCTTATTCGAATTTGTGCTTTGAGATCATCAATATCTTTCATCAAGAGGTTAGATTGATTGACTAACTTAGAGTTTGTTTCTCAAGGTTCTTTCTTAAATGCTCATTTTCTCTTAAGGTTGGACACACATAGAGCTAGTTCGTAATTTCTAGATTCTAGTGTATCACCCATCTCATGACAAATATATTTCGGCTTCAAAGAAGTGATTTCGATTTCTTATGGTCGAATCTTTGTCCCGAATCGATTTTAACTCGATTAATTTCAAAAATTTCTAAATTCGAAGTTCCAGACATTACTACTCGCTTTTTTTGCATAAAACATTTCATTCTTATGTTGTATTTCAATTTGCAAAGAGATACAAAGTTTTTCAAGAATTGAAAATTTGTTTGAAAGCTCATCATATACCTTTTTTCAATCATGTTACTTGCATTAGATTCGCATAAAACAAAGATTGATTCCACATTGTTATGTTCGTGGTAAGAGTCATGTACCTTTTGTGAGAATTTGTGATCGATAAGTGTACCTTATTGATTGATACCTTTTCCGACTCGAGAATTGAGATCGCGGTCGTTTCTCTTCATCCTTTTCCATCACAACCGAGATTCTCGCAATCGTCTTCTTCACACGGTTCAACTCGAATGAAGCATGACACGTCATCATTGTTCCATGGACACTCTTGACACTCATTCAATTTTTTCATTGTTATTCTCTTTAGCAGCCTCGATGTATGTTTCCATATTACTCATAAGTTGAATAAATGAGTTTCGAACTCATGAATTTCCATTCCGTGGCTTTTGAAAGACATTCCACCATGATATTATCAAAATCGAGGAGTATTCTTCCTGTAAGTGGTCAAATTGGTTGAAGATGGTTTGGAGAGCAAGACGAGAATCATCAATGAGAGCTTTTCTTTGGTAATTTGAAACCTCACTGCTCTAAGTTAAGCAAAACAGCTTTTGTTAAAGTGGGAAAACTCGACGAAGGATGGCACAACTTGTTCGATCCATGGTTGTAGATAAGAGTAATTTGAGAAGTCGATCGAGATGTTGAAACGCTCACCGGTGCATTCCATATTCTTAGCATCATGCGTACATTAAGAGTGACTTATTTGAGTTGTTCCGATTAATCGACACCGAATCATTAAGTGTATGGTATTCGGATAAGCATTCTCGCTTCACTATTCTCGTCAGGTCATGTAGAGCAAGTACTTTGGTGATTAAAGGATCCGTGATGACCGACATCGCTTTATTATGAATTACTCCCAAGTCTCTAGGATTTAGAACTAACTCGCTACCAACTAAATAGCAATACTCCCAAGTCGCTAGAAGATACTACACCAAGTCGCCAACACTTAATTCGCCACACCAAGAAGTCGCTAGAGTACCAAGTCGCTAGCCGATGTAAGTCGCTAAGTAGTAACTCGCTAAGACTCAAGTCGCTAGCAAAATTTTGGCAAAGCATTGCCACTCAAGTCGCTAGAGATACAAGTCGCTAAAGAGCAACTCGCCACGCACTGTCGCACCCGTAGTGGAGATTCCACTACTTGTACTATTAATCGCTAGGTCTAAGTCGCTAGCTCCAAAACCAGAACTCGCTACAAAATTGTGAAGCAAGTCGCTACGAAGAGATAAACCGTATATCAAGTCGCTAGCAAGAAAACCACATAAACATCACTTTTAATCCAAAACAACCCAACCAAGATGATTCAAGCTACCAAATGAAAACCTAAACACTTGTGATGATTCTAAACATAAAAGTACTAACAAAATCCAAACTTTAACACAAGAAATCAACCAAATGATGCAAAACCACTAAACTTTTTCAAACTCAAAACCACCTAAAACCACTAGAAATCCAAAGATGTGCAAGATATGATCTAACCATGGCTCTTGATACCAATTGTAGGATATTGGATTTCACATACACATCACAACATTAACACAATGAGCACATAGATGGTTTTAGAGAGAGAAGAGTGGGATATTCTAGTAAGAGAAACTTGTAGAATATTAGATTACCAAAGAATATCCAACCTCTACCTTGCAAGGTAGAGGGTATTTATAGGTTACAAACTAAACGACCTCCGACGGCCCATGGATCGTGGATACATTGGGTAAAGACCGACCTTCCTCCACGGTGTTGCACTAAACTATTTTAAGCTACTAACTAACTAATTAACTACATAAAACGTAACTAATGACAAGTCTACGAGCTAACTTGTGCTAGATAATAGTTGGGTGACCTACTCTTCAATACCGGAATTATCTAATTCCTAACATACGCCACGCATATACTTCTTCCGCTTACGCAGAACTTTGCCTAATCTACGCCTATGCCTTGATTGACCTTCATTATGAATTGTTACGTACAAACTTGTAAATAAACTAATCATAACGTCACTAATCCAATAATGTCACTAATAAACTTAATCGCTTGATATGTTGTGAACAATAAGTGATAACATAAACTTTAAAACTTAAAGTTAACTAACTCATTAAACATTTCACCACGCCATTGGACTATTGGACAAACAAGTGACTTAGGACTCAGAATAATCATTGTCACTATACATTCAATAACTAGACAATAAGAACTTCGTGACTAACATTATGTCTTTCAATATGTTGGTTCTTTTGGCTAATGTTATTTCGCATCACGACATGGTCGCTCAAATGAATGTGGATGCACCGAGGTTCTCACTATTGCCGATATCTTCCCAAATGGCTATCCGAGAAAGATTGGAAAGAATAACCTTAGGGTTGACTTTGAAACCCTCACATGCTCGTAATCTTCTTGTCTCATTGCATTGGATATTCTAAGGAATCATCCCTACCGTAACATGCTCTCACACTCGCCACTGCATCGAAATCTACATTCAAGCAATTCGAATTCTATGCAGAATCACAGTCAAAGTGCAATGGATGCGACACTTAATCACAAACAAGTCACCATCACTCATGCACTTACGGGTCGTTTCTTCTCATTCCCAAATCGAGCCAACCGACTTTGCTACACCCATCAAGAGACAGCTCGCAATTTCTTCTTGACATTGGCTATGATGAAGCTTCGTGGATTATTACTAAGCATTCTCACATGGAGCTTAAGAACATTCCTCAACCTTGGAGAACCCTACATCATCATTACCAAGTCTCAGATTCGGTCGCGATAAAGGTTATGAGCATCCAAAGCTCATGGAACCGCAAATCTTCCGGTCTCGATCAATAAGAAGGACATCGAAATCAAGCAATCGATATGGGAGGACATGATGCTATTTCACAAGAAGCTTGGCTCAAAGATTCCCTATGTCGATACACAAAGCTTTTGATCCGCAGAGCACTGGACTTAATCCTCGATATCCCCACGAGGCTCAATGACCCCGACAATCACGACTTGTTGTCCGAACCTATCCTTTCTATCGTAATCAAGGAATCGACAACCAAGAAGGTGGTGCCGTGATACCCGATCACCTTCTATATAAAGAACTCAAGCTTGAAACGCATAAAAGGTATCTAGTAGCGAAAAGAAGGCAAAGTTGGTCATCTTGATGAAAACCTTCGTGAACTCCTACCTGAGAACCGTAAGAGGAAGTGTTGAAGTGCAGAAGTTCGAAGTTATAGGAAGCTTCCCAAAAGGAATCCTCCTCGTAAAAGGATTGTTCCCGAAGGAAGTCGAACCTATTCCTCACCGAACAGCAAAGAAAGCTTTTGGACGAAAGCTCAAGGTATGCATACGATGAAGAGATTACCCACTCAAACCGCAAAGGATGACAATCCTTCAGCACCAAAACCTCCAAGTCCTCAAGTCGATAAAGGAAAAGGAAGACTCGCACTTGTGCCCTATGATGAGAGCTCAAGAAGAAGAAGAGCTACCGGATCAATCCTACAGAAGAAGTTTAAATTGCTAGCCACCTTCAAAAGTCAAGAATTTGCAAAGACCAAATGGGCGGCCCCGAGGATCAAGTGGTGCTCCCACTCTTCACCGTATCCCGATGCGGTTAATCGACCCGATAGGGATCTCGTGCCACCACTTTGTGTAACAACAAAAGCTTGTGGAGGATACTATCGAATATGAGTTTGAGAAAACCAAACCGAGAAGTCCGAGAAAGATAAAGATGCCGATTATGACAAGTTGCTTTTGAAAGTCCTACACACTCACGTAAGGAAACTTCAACCGCCTAAGGACCCCGAGTCTCCTCACGCCTCATCCTCATCGGATTCTTCTTCTCATTCATCACAACCACCATCAAAGAAATCAACCAAATCATCATCCAAATCAAGAAGAAACTACCTCGCTCTTGGATTTCACACTTATAAAAGAATTGTGAATGTCACAAACAAGTCGAAAGAAAGACGTGCTTAACAAGAAGTTGAATTTCTTTGTTTATCACATACAAGATCTCAGAACACCCCAACCCGACAAGGGTAAAGATATCACAAATACGCTTCATATCGTAACTTTAAGTATTATACAAAAGCGGAAGTCTTTACAAAATAATCAAAAGAAAACATAATAACTTAATAATCAAAATAAATCTAGGATCTCTAGGGTAAAGTCTTGCTCTCAACTCTACTCTCAAACCCGTGATCGCCCATCCCACAAGCTCATCTTGAATGCTTAATACCGCCGCAGAAAAGAAAGTGGGTCGAGCTTACAAAGCCCAAAGGAATGATATAACTAAACAAAAGCTAAAACAAAATAAATATACAAATAACGAAATCACAACGGAAAGAGAATACCGAATCATTGAGGATTCTCAGAAACACAATCTCGCAGAGATCCTAAGAACACATAGCAAATAAGAACAAACGATAGCATATTACTAAACACATTAAATGACCAAACATTCAAAGAATCAAGAAAGTAGAGTACATATAAGCCAAACGAAAAGTCTAAAAGCTAACGGAAACAGCTCCTAGAAAGTAAACATGGCATTCTTACTAGTCAATTAATTTACATGTAACATACTTAATCCAATATTGTAGCAAATGAAATAGCAAATCAATCACTAGCAAGCACACATACAGATAGAAAACATAGTAGACCTTCTATAACTAAATAGACAAAGACATAACATAGCAATTTACCAATTTACAAACCAAAACTCGTGATTTGAATCATGTCTCGATCAAATATAAGCATAAACGAAATTAACATGGCAGTCGTATATATACGATAGGTATATTAACTGTAATTAAGTTTCGCAATATTAATCGAACCGATTATACAGATGAACTTACAAAATAATCAAATACACACTAGCATAGTCATCTTACGTATCAACGAATTCACATAACGGTAAACTAACATATCATCGATGACAACATGCGAATCACATTTAAGCATATTAATCATATCCTAGCATGGCAAGCGGTAGTCACATAAACATGTAAAAGCATAAACATCTTCAATAAACATATAATAACTCAAGATGCAAATGTAAGTATTGGCAAATACGGAATCATAAATGTAATTCATAAAATGTAATTAATGATACGGTTTAGTCATCCACCACGAGCCCGTAAACATATCGATCATAACATATCATAAGTAACCATTGTATTCGAGGGTGACCTTAATACCTTATATAATATGAGAGAGACCTCGTAACCAATGGAGTAGCTAGCTCCTGCATTTGTGAAGACGCCAGACAGCACACCTACATCATTCACCGCATAAATCATATCGATAACATATCGATCTAGGATGCATCCATACGCCCTTCCTACATATACAAAATATGCTCCACCATCCGTGGACGCCGTAACATCACTCTACCGCCCTAGAGTCATATCGAGGTGATCATCGATACGGATATGGAACCCCATGACTAGTGAAATATTTGGCTCGGTGTCAAACTAACTTAGGTCAAACAGATTGTCATAATTGACACGCATCATAATTCATCATAAAAGTCAATGATATATATATCGAGGTTTCATATCATAAAGTCCAAATCGACATTTCATGGTTCACTAAATGTAAGTTTCGCAGAAGCAACGGATCAAACAAATCGTAAAGGGTTCATATCAAATGTTCGTAAATCAAAGGTTCATATCGCAATCACATATCATACGCTCATAATCGAGGTTCATAATCGATGTTCATAATCGAAGTTCATAATCGTAAATTCATACTCAAACATAGCAAGGTTCAACAAATGTAAGTTCGTATAAACAGAGATTCATATAAATGTAAAGGAATCATAGCAATGGCATAGGGAATCCTAATAATTGAAATAGAAAAGCTAACTAAAAGAGAACGCTATAAGGAACCTTTACCGAAAAGGTCGAATATTTGTACGATAACATGTGTCTTAAAGTAAGATGTAATATCCGCACTTTAACGCAAACGAGGAAAAGCAAATGAATGAACGAACACAAGATACGACGCCATCGCCTTCTTCAATGAATCTACACGGATTACGATTCGTATAATACTTATTAGTTCCTTTTATATGCTTCTTATGCCTTTGTAAGTGTGTTACCTATTGATATCATATTTTATCTTTCGCTTCTTAAACTCATAATCGGACCAGACTTTAGCGATTTTTATAAAATACTTACTTAGCTCAAATGAAATCAAGAAAATCCTGTGGGTTCCCATATGATTTAAAAGAGTCTCCAAAATTGGTGGGTTCTATCTCTATGCCAAATGGCCTATGGAAAATCACAAGTCCGCACTGCCCGTAAAGTAATCGTAAAATACACCTTAAAAGTTTACACTTATTGGACCTGTTTAGACACCTTGTAAAATTCCCAAACTCCCGTAAATTCATTTATGTCATAAATATCACCCCGTAAAAGGAGAGCTCCCAATTCCTTATGGTTTAAAAATGAAAATTCAAACAATACAACTAAATTTCGCACCCGCTTTCTCGCCTTTGACACTTGATTTTGTAAAATTCAAAATACGACTTAGACAACTCCAAATTCACCAAACCACTTGGAAAACTTAACTAAGACATAAAATAAACTTTTCCCACAAAAACCTGTGTTATTACGATCCGCAAAACCGCTAAGTTTTATCACACAAGCCTCGCCACTCATGAATGGTCAATCCGTAACAAACTTAAAACAGTTTTAAGCACAAATGCAATGAAGATCGAGAGAGTATAGTGTTTCGTGTCGTTAAGTCCCAACGAATGTAGAGAATAGTCAAACGATAGTGATCGAGAAGATTCGAACGGAAAAGAGATGTGATTGATTATAACTAAAGAAAGAGTACATAAACTACATGGGCTTAAATGCAAATTAAAGAATATTAAAAGATAAACTATATTAAATAAACGCTATCACTATTTGCAAAACGATGTTTTTGTTTTTATGTTTTTATAAAACTTAATGTAAAACTACGTAACGTACAAGAGAAAATGTGAAACTTACACAATATAAATCCTAAAAATATGAAAAAGACATTTTTACAATCCTAATGATAAAAGAAAATTTTTAGAAAAAGAAAATTATTTTATAACTATTTATCTAATTATTATTAATTAAAAACTATTTTTAACTATTTAATAATAGCCTAAAATACAAGAAAATATGAAATAAAGCTTGAAAAATAAAATTATGACTTAGAAAAATCTAAAATAACAAAAGAGAATTTTCAAAACTATTTTTGTATTTTTCTGATAATTTTGAATTTTCTAGGAATTAAAAACTATTAAAAACTAATTAAATTATTTAAAATACAAATTTAACTAAGAAAAATCTAGAAAAATATTTTTTGACTTTTATATTTATCTTAACTTAAGAAAAATGAAAATTATTTTTTGAACCTTTCTTAATTAATTGGATTAAAAGCTATTTAAAAGTGCTAAAATTGATTTAAATGCGTAAAATAGCAAACAAGATTGGAAAAATATGAAAATTTCAGGAAAAGTCTAAAATATTATGAGGAATCTAGGAAAATGGAAAACAGGCTCTTGTGTGCAAGAAATTGAATCAAGCATACAAGTGCTTATTGAAATAAGCACTGAATAAGCCAAAGGGTACCAAATGGGCACCAAACCAACACGTGCTTAAATAAGCTAAAAGAACCAAATGCAACAAGAAACAACTATCTATAACCTCTGATTTGCAAAATGATAAGATTTGATGAAATAAGATTATAAGTGCTAAAACAATGAGGCCACTACTTCAAGCCTAAGAATAAGCACTGAATAAGTCGAAACTTAAAAACAGATGCTAGATCCTGAACTAGACCTGGGTGAGAGCTTGTAAACCAAAAGAGACCTAGACAAGCTCTATTGAGCTTTGTGCAAGGTCAGACTAACTCGCGCGCACTCAAGATTAATCGAGTCAATGCACAGGCATTTGTGCCCACTTTACAAACCATTTTCAAGCTTGTAGAAAATTCACAAAATTTTACAAAATGAGATTAAGAAAATAGACCAAGAGAAGTTATTAAAACCAAAGTTTCACTTGAATTGTACTAAAAATGAGTCCATAAAAAATCACTCTAGATGGGCTCAAACTGACATTTCATGTTCTTGACTTTTTTTTGACAGAAGTGAAACTTTGACCAAAATGAAATTTGCAACCAATTTAAAGACTGATATTGATGTATTAAGGTGTAATGAAACTAATATAATCTATGTCTATGAATTGTCAACACCAAACAAGTATTTGAATTTCCAAAGTCTCAACAGATTAGTACTTAAAACAGATTCACATGAAGTTTGACTTTTGAGGTCTGCAAGTGCAAAATTAAGACAGATTTAAGAGTAAATGAGTTAAACAAACCTTGAACAACAAATCTTAATCACTGAACTACCCTAAATCACAGATATACCAACTAATCCAAACACACCTGTTTCTATAGATTTGTAAATAAAAATTGTGCTAAACTCTGCACTAGCTTACATTATTGATCAAACTGAGATTAGATAACCTAAATACAACTAAATAAACAAATAAAAACCAATAAAGACCACAAGAACAGATACAAGCACAAAATGCAAAATAGAACTAAAAATGAAAATGAGACAAACAATACTCACAAGAGGTCCAGCTTGTTAACCAGCCTAAACCAAACCCAAAATCACTATTCTAATCCATTTCCAACCCATTCCAACCTCTGCATCAACCCAAGATCACCATTTTCCAATTTAGCACCTCAGTTGACTTTTGTTGACCATGCATGAGAATTGCTTGAAACTGATATATAAACTTATCAAAAGCTATAAAAAGCTTAACTAAGCTTGTTTGAACTTAAACATAAGCTATTGGAAGCTTGAATTCAAGGACATGAGTTTGAAATTTTCAACAGTAAACATAAGAACATGAAATATAAATGAAACCTTAAATTGAGACTTAAAAGCTGATTACAAGGATAAAATAACTTGATTTTAGAACAAAGAAACAAAAGATTACATTTAAAAACTTAAACTAAATCATTTATCTTAAAAACGACATACAAGGAAAATTAAAAACTAACTACTCCTTTTGTCTTTGCTTCTCCATCTCTTTTTATACTTCAAAAGGTCTTGCCACGTGTTTCTGAGCACATCCCACCTCTCTTGTAAGCAATGGATGAATAGAAGTCATTTTGGCCACTTTTCCAATTTTGGCGGAAAGGGTTTTTACCTCTGTTGACTTTTAGACCGCAACTAGGGGGTGGCTAGGTGTGATGATGAGGGGTTGAGGAAGAGATAAGGTGAGAGGGAGAGGTGATGGGTGAAGGGTTGCAGTATCATTGCAGTCAGTGGAGGAAACCCAATGGGAGGAAAGGGAGCTTTGTTTGATCGGTTTTGACCAAAGGGTCAAAAAGGAAAGTGACAGGGGTCCAAATGTATAATGGCAGTGGGTCCAATTCAGATTTGACAAGGGTTTGGTTTTAGTATTAATGATAAGCACCAAACCGTAATTATGCCAAACTAGAGGACCAAATCTGTAATTTCTCCAAAGTTGTTACAAGGGACCAATATTGACAAGTTCCAATAGTACAAGGACCGCTTTGACATTTTCAATTTTCTAGGACCAAACTTGACATTTTATGAAAGTTCGTGGACCTTTTTCGCCATTTAACAAAAGATTTATTCAAGGACCATTTTTGACAAGTTAGAATATTTCGTGGACCTTGAATAACATTTTTCTTTATTTAGATTTACCAGGACTGCTTTTGACAACTTTGAAATTGGGGACTAAACTCGCCAATTATGCAAACTTTATAATGCTTTTTCACCGATTTTGATATTTTGCATTTAAAACACATAAAACACTTATTTGTGATATTTTTATCATTTTGATGCATTTCGAGTGTTTTCAGATGTTTTTGCGCTAATTAGTATAAAATGATGAGTATTTACACACTCATCAATTGCACTTATAAAATTGGATCTATAACACACACAAATTCGACATATGATGTCAGTCCGGCTTTAGGGTTTATTAAAACCACTATAATCACATGTTTAGACCATTAATTACACTTAGGTTCCATTCCAATTAGGGTTTCAATTTATTAGGCATGATAACATTTATATATGTGGTTCTTCTTCTTTTATAGCTCGACTTAACCATGATCCGATTCAATAATACATATTACATACATGTTCTTTAATACTTATAAGGTTCAAATCATTAGGGTTTGTGTTGTTTGGTTTCATACGACTCGACACAAGGAAAAAGAAAACACAAGTCGACTAAAACAAATAAGTTACAATATATTAACTTATGCATCAAAGGAAGACGAGAAACACGTTATACCTTAGCTTTGTTGAAGAAAATCGACACCAAAGGTGTAGGTATTCGCCGAATGGGAGAAAAAGAAAAGAAAGGCAACCAAAACTAGGGTTTCACTTTTGAGTTTATGTGTTATATTTATAGTGGTAGTAAAATTTCGTTAGGCTTTTAGGAGGGGGGGTGGGTTTCGCCTAGTCCAACCGAACACAACAAAACCCACGGCCTTTGGGCCTTCGGCTCTTGATCCACACGACACCAAAACAAACGCCTTATGGCTTCTTGACTCTCTTGGCAAAAGAAACGAGCCCATCGGATCAAAAATCAAACAAATGGCAAGGCCCAAACTTTACGCGAGACGCTTAATCTTTCGTCGCACCATGTCGATCACGTATATATTTTAGTTAAGTTTTTATTATTCGTAGTTAAGTTTTTAATTTTCGTTAAATGATATAAACGTATTTTACGTATTTAATAAATGTTCGATTTCAAGGGTATTTTAGTCTCTTAACACGCTTCGTATTTTTAGGGTTTTACAACTCTCCCTTCTAAAAGAAAATTTCGTCCTCGAAATTGAACAGACGAATAGGACGGAAAACGAATCGGATTTCGTAATTTCAAGGTATATAGCAAACGCAAACTTATCTCGAACAAACGGATTCTTATCAAAATCTTCAAACTCATACTTTTCGTAAATCAAATCAAAAATCAAATACTTATAACAGATAATCATATACTTATTGACGACAAGGTAAAAAAAGATGAGATGCCGAAAATCAAACAACACGCCTAACTTATTCAAATATCTAATGATGAAAACCATCATATGCATAGGCGTAATCTAATCCTAATGGTCTTACTAATCGCAGATAATCAAACTAAAAGGATCTAATGTTCCTCAAACACTTAACGAAATATTCAATGATCACAATAAGGTACACGGAGACGCATACACTTAGAGCAAACATAGCAATCCATAGCTCACACAAATCATAACAATTTCGGTCCAACGCGCACAAAACTTACACGTAATGTATATCGAAAAATCTCACAAATAGGTACAAAATTTCAAACGAATATGAGGAGTGCCAATTAATGAATACAAGTCAAAGTCCATTCACGTATCAACCACATGCATTTCCCAGACGTCATATGATTTCAATAAGTTCAAATTATATGATCTCGGTATTATCACGCTGATCAAAGGCCATAATACTTGCATCACATAACAAGTCCTTATTATCATCATATTCGTCCCGGTCATGACAAACCACATAACTAATATCGTAACAAAACGGATAACATATAGGTAACAAGTAACATACCAAAATGTACTGATACACATTCATGCAAAGATATAACACATCGACAACTTACCATATCACAATGAAAGGAGGCCACCAACTAGCATAAAACGGTTCTTCGTGACTCATTATCGACGATCCAAAAGAAAACTGGATATTAACAAAATGCCGACGATAAACTTCACGATTCAAACCGAAGTTCAACAAATCGTAGAAAAGCAATACGGATCGTAATCACTTAGCGTAATATCAAACCGTCACAACACACATGACAAACGAATCGTAATATCACAAGTCGCTACCAAATCATATGAAGTAGATGAACCTTCCCACCACCGGTTGAATCATGTCTTCGCTGCAAGTCCTTTAGTTGATTCGCCCAGCCCTCCAAGAAGATCCCGATGTCTCCAGTGACGCGGCGATGAGTGTGGCTTCGCTCACGAACCTCTCCAAGACAGGGATCACAAAGAACGCAGGTCGGACTATCTTCTTCGGCTCCACGGGTAGTCTCCATCTAACGATCGGCAAACGGACGAGCGAAACAAAATAACAAAATTCGATGCGAATGAGGAGGCCAATTCAAGAAGGCAAAAGGATATCAAGTCAAATCGAACGACCATCAAAAGGAATCGAAAAATATCTCAACAGACGGAAACCTAATGTCTACCCAATCCTCACAGTCATAGCCTAAGCTCTAAGGGTCCTAAAACCTAGAGCTCGATACCATAATTGTAACACCCCAACCCGACAAGGGTAAAGATATCACAAATACAGCTTCATATCGTAACTTTAAGTATTATACAAAAGCGGAAGTCTTTACAAAATAATCAAAAGAAAACATAATAACTTAATAATCAAAATAAATCTAGGATCTCTAGGTAAAGTCTTGCTCTCAACTCTACTCTCAAACCCAGATCACCATCCCACAAGCTCATCTTGAATGCTTAATACCGCCGCAGAAAAGAAAGTGCGGCCGAGCTTACAAAGCCCAAAGGAATGATATAACGAAACAAAAGCTAAAACAAAATAAATATACAAATAACGAAATCACAACGGAAAGAGAATATCAATCATTGAGGATTCTCAGAAACACAATCTCACGTAGATCCGAAGAACACATAGCAAATAAGAACAAACACATAGCATATTACGGAAACACATTAAATGACCAAACATTCAAAGAATCAAGAAAGTAGAGTACATATAAGCCAAACGAAAAGTCTAAAAGCTAACGAAATAGCTCCTAGAAAGTAAACATGGCATTCTTACTAGTCAATTAATTTACATGTAACATACTTAATCCAATATTGTAGCAGCGGAAATAGCAGTCCAATCACGGCAAGCACACATACAGATAGAAAACATAGTAGACCTTCTATAACTAAATAGACAAAGACATAACATAGCAATTTACCAATTTACAAACCAAAACTCGTAACTTGAATCATGTCTCAGATCAAATATAAGCATAAATGAAATTAACATGGCAGGTCAGACATATAAAGATAGGTATATTAACGGGTAATTAAGTTTCGCAATATTAACTGAACCGATTATACAGGATGAACTTACAAAACAATCAAATACACACTAGCATAGTCATCTTACAGATCAACGAATTCACATAACGGTAAACTAACATATCATCGATGACAACATGCGAATCACATTTAAGCATATTAATCATATCCTAGCATGGCAAGCGGTAGTCACATAAACATGTAAAAGCATAAACATCTTCAATAAACATATAATAACTCAAGATGCAAATGTAAGTATTGGCAATACGGAATCATAAATGTAATTCATAAAATGTAATTAATGACACGGTTTAGTCATCCACCATGAGCCCGTAAACATATCGATCATAACATATCATAGTAACCATTGTATTCGGAGGGTGACCTCGAATACCTTATATAATATGAGGGAGACCTCGGGTAACCAATGGAGTAGCTAGCTCCCGAATTTGTGAAGACGCCAGACATTACACCTACATCATTCACCGTATAAATCATATCGATAACGATCGATCTAGGATGCATCCATACGCCCTTCCTACATATACAAAATATGCTCCACCATCCGTGGACGTGGCGTAACATCACTCTACCGCCTAGAGTCATATCGAGGCGCATCATCGATACGGACATGGAACCCCATGACTAGTGAAATATTTGGCCCGGGTGTCAAACTAACTTAGGTCAAACAGATTGTCATAATTGACACGATCATAATTCATCATAAAAGTCAATGTATATATATATCGAGGTTTCATATCATAAAGTCCAAATCGACATTTCATGGTTCACTAAATGTAAGTTTCGCAGAAGCAACGGATCAAACAAATCGTAAAGGGTTCATATCAAATGTTCGTAAATCAAAGGTTCATATCGCAATACATATCATACGCCATAATCGAGGTTCATAATCGATGTTCATAATCGAAGTTCATAATCGAAATTCATACTCAAACATAGCAAGGTTCAACAAATGTAAGTTCGTATAAACAGATTCATATAAATGTAAAGGAATCATAGCAATGGCATAGGGAATCCTAATAATTGAAATAGAAAAGCTAACGAAAAGAGAACGCTATAAGGAACCTTTACCGAAAAGGTCGTAATATCTCAGACGATAACATAAGTGTCTTAAAGTAAGATGTAATATCCGCACTTAACGCAAACGAGGAAAAGCAAATGAATGAACGAACACGAAGATACGACGCCACGCCTTCTTCAATGAATCTACATGGATTACGATTCGTATAATACTTATTAGTTCCTTTTATAAGCTTCTTATGCCTTTGTAAGTGTGTTACCTATTGATATCATATTTTATCTTTCAGCTTCTTAAACTCATATTCGGACCGACTTTAGCGATTTTTATAAAATACTTACTTAGCTCAAATGAAATCAAGCAAAATCCTGTGGGTTCCTATATGATTTAAAAGAGTCTCCAAAATTGGTGGGTTCTATCTCTATGCCAAATGGCCTATGGAAAATCACAAGTCCGCACTGCCCGTAAAGTAATCGAAAATATACCTTAAAAGTTTACACTTATTGGACCTGTTTAGACACCTTGTAAAAATTCCCAAAACTCCCGAAATTCATTTATGTCATAAATATCACCCCAGTAAAAGGAGAGCTCCCAAATCCTTATGGTTTGAAATGAAAATTCAAACAATACAACTAAATTTCGCACCCGCTTTCTCGCCTTTGACACTTGATTTTGTAAAATTCAAAATACGACTTAGACAACTCCAAATTCGACCAAACCACTTGGAAAACTTAACTAAGACATAAAATAAACTTTTTCCACAAAAATCATGTTATTGCACTTATAAAATTGGATCTATAACACACACAAATTCGACATATGATGCTGTCCGCTTTTAGGGTTTATTAAAACCACTATAATCACATGTTTAGACCATTAATTACACTTAGGTTCCATTCCAATTAGGGTTTCAATTTATTAGGCATGATAACATTTATATATGTGGTTCGGTTCTTTTATAGCTCGACTTAACCATGATCCGATTCAATAATACATATTACATACATGTTCTTTAATACTTATAAGGTTCAAATCATTAGGGTTTGTGTTGTTTGGTTTCATACGGCTCGACACAAGGAAAAAGAAAACACAAGTCGACTAAAACAAATAAGTTACAATATATTAACTTAAGGTGCATCAAAGGAAGACGAGAAACACGTTATACCTTAGCTTTGTTGAAGAAATCTCGACACCAAAGGTGTAGGTATTCGCCGAATGGGAGAAAAGAAAAGAGGCAACCAAAACTAGGTTTCACTTTTGAGTTTATGTGTTATATTTATAGTGGTAGTAAAATTTCGTTAGGGCTTTTAGGAGGGGGTTGGGTTTCGCCTAGTCCAACCGAACACAACAAAACCCACGCCTTTGGGCCTTCGCCTTGATCCACACGACACCAAAACAAACGCCCTATGGCTTCTGGACTCTCGGCTTGGCAAAGAAACGAGCCCATCGGATCAAAAATCAAACAAATGGCAAGGCCCAAACTTTTACGCGAGACGCTTAATCTTTCGTCGTACCATGTCGATCACGTACATATTTTAGTTAAGTTTTATTATTCGTAGTTAAGTTTTTAATTTTCGTTAAATGATATAAACGTATTTTACGATTTAATAAATGTTCGATTTCAAGGTATTTTAGTCTCTTAACACGCTTCGTATTTTTAGGGTTTTACAAGATCAGATGACGAGAATGAAAAGATGAAAGGAGAAAGGAAGTTTATTCAGAATTCATGAAAATCATCACAAGAGGAACTCGAATAGCATGATTGAAGGCTACACTCACAAGTACCTTCGTGATATCACCGCTAAAATCACTCAGAATTCGAGAAGACAAAGAAGAGAATATACTCACAATTTTCTTCTCGACATCGTCCCGGTGTGACTAGAGAAGTATTTTCCGACAACTCACCCAAACATCGCCACATTGGTTAAACATATAATGGCCAAAGAAGTCGATCTTTCGAACTGAAGTTACTCGCTAAACCGGTGATGCAAATGTCAAAGCGATCCGGAACATTTACTGGATGAAGCTAAATTTTGAAGGTCTCCTTGACTTTCAACTCGGATCTTCATGCAAGGAGTCACCGATCAACCCAAACGACCAAGAGATGATGATGATGCGGACAAGGACTCGCACCTAAACGCCGGAAGGGATCGTGAATCTTCGCCTATGCAACCCTCCTCAACGAACTCCCCGCTCAACAAAGAACTCTCGCTCAATAAAGGTCCCTCCTCGTTCTTCTACGATAAACCTCGTGATGATTCCGAGTTACCACCCCGACTCGTAAAACCGGTGATCACTTTGAGTATACGGGTGGTGACGATGAAGAGGTCCTCGAGCCCCTACAACAACCCACCTCTCCCAAACAAGTTAAGAAACCGTAATCATCATCTCGGCCAAAACAAAAGAAGAAGAAGGCGCCATGGTCGACGTCAGATCATGGCTAGATGAAGATACTACACAGAATTTGAATGGTTCTCACACTTGTCGGCCCACTCCTACCCCAAGAAGGTCAAGATCCGTAGACGGTAATACTTTGGAGCATGCTAAGATTCTCGCAAGAAAAGTTCCGTGAAGAAGATGACGAAATCGAGTTGAGGCGTAATCAAGAATGAAGCTTTTCAATCGTGGAAAGATAGCTCGAGAAAGTGCCATCGAGGTCGAATATCACCTTGAAAACATTTCTCGAGCTATGTCTAACAACATGGATTGGCTCAACCTGAAGCAAACATCGACTTCACCAAACGGGACAACCCTCCATACTACACCGATCGTCAAAACCTCTACCAACAATTGGCCAACCAGATGAACCGAGGATTCCATTCGATATTTCTTCAACAAAGACCGAATTTCTTCTACATGGTGGCGATGGTTCAAGGAAATACGCTACATCGTTGACACTTCCATTTCCGCAGCCTACATACTCGAATCGATAGCCATCGAGGAACGTGCAATCACTTGTTCTCCGACAAAGTGGAAGCATACGACCGAGATGCAATGTACGGATTCATCATTGGCCTAACGCCGACGAATCTACTATGTGTCGCCAGTTCGTAAGTCTCAACATGCGGTGTTCAAGATTAAGGATATCGCTGCCATCAAACATGTTGTTCGTCATCTGGTGGGACTACACCTTCCTAAAGAATATCGTGGTCAAACGACAAGATGAAAGGGACTATGCTTTCTCTCGGTCGACTTTGAGAATTTGTCTATCAACGACATCAAGACATGTACATTGCCAAAGTACAAGGTTGCATGAGACAATTTTCAACCAAGTACAACGTGAATTCATCAAGTCATTGCTCATCTTCATCGACGATAGTCATCAAAGAACGTGTTGAAGATCTTCACCGGCGCTTGAATCTTATCGCACCGTGTCAACTTCACTCCACCTCGCCTAGATCTTCCCGACCTCAACCAGCCTCACAATATACACTCATCAAGAAACCTTTGGCGTCGCTTACGCAGTGAACTTTAAAGAAATTGCTTAATGGCGTGTAATGAACTTCACAAGTTTGGAGATCACACTTGAAGATGGTTAGGACGGAAGGACTTATAGGTCAAGGATATACGTCACAAAATTGGGTCTCCTAAGCGATGGAATTCTCGTGATCGAAGGGATGTGAGGAGGATCCTCAAATGATTGATGAAAGGTTGTTTCAAGGATCGCCTCGTAACATTGAAAGCTTTGTTGGTGGTCCACCCAGGATTAACATCACCGCTATCAACGCCTGCTCGCACTCTGGCGACATCACCGCACTTCCGGTACCCTTGAATTGTTTCTTTCATTATAAATTTGGATGTGTGATTACTTATGTGAATGGCTTGTGCACACATAACAGGTACAACCCGTAATTTGTCAAGAAAGGACCACGTGGTACGCTTATGCCACAATCCTTATCAAAGGAGCGAAGCTTCTTATTTTGAGTAAACCTATCAAACCTTTCAATTTTCAAGGTTTTGCTCAAAATACAAGTACTTCCCAGATGTTTTTCAAAACCTCAACCGCTTATATCACTTGTTGAGGGGAGTATTTGAATTAAAACTTTGTTCACAAATTGTTCATAGTGGTCACTCTTCCCACAACACTCGAAATGGTCATATTTATTTCAACCGCTCAAAATAACATTTTTATATGCCATTTTGAGGGAGAAAATTGTGTGATAAGAAATATGTTGTGCAAAATGCAAATGAATCAGTACTTGGACTTAACCAACGAATTGACGGTACTAAACTGTTAGTAACTCGAAAAGACTTGTCCCGGACGGGTAATAAGTTCAAGCTAGTTCGCTAGTAATGTAAACGTGTCTCGCAAAGGACTTGTCCGAGCAGTAAAGTACCATTCGAGAAACTCTTGGTAGACATGAACTCGACGGTATGACAACCTTCGAGGATTGTCTACACCTTCAAGGTAGTTATTAGAGCTAGTTGTCACCTAAAAGTCACAATGTAACTCTTTAACTATGCAACGTAACCGTGTCTCATGGGAGATTGTCTATCTTGAGTTGATCAATCTAAAAGTGCGCTCTTCCCACACAAAGGCTGATTTCGTCAAAACCTAAAGCACATGTGGAGGGGAGTATTTACGCTAAAAGATAAAACTCTCACAATGGTTCAAACATGTTTTCATTTACAAACCCTTTGAGAGATTCTTCAAAATAAAGGGTTTTAATGGCAACATAGGTTAGTCATGGAGTTATAAGGTGACTAAGGTTAGAATAACTATCCTATGATCCGCCAGAGTCGGAGGGATCTACCCAAGGACATCCCAAATAGTTAGTACTTAGAAGTCCTTAGGTATGATTATAAAAAGGAGAAAATGAGAATCGGAGAAAAGAAGGAGTTGAAGAATCAAAAGAAATGCAAAGTAAAAGGGTGAAAACAAATAGCCCTCCGATTATTCAACTTAGGCGATACGGGTTCAATTCATATACACTTGGTTGTCACTTAGTGACACCGGTATTGAAGATTAAAAGTCGCCATGGACCCAAAGGACGCATGCACTAAACCTTCTTAGCCACTCAAGTTTCTCTCAATGTAAGCTTGTTTCATTCTCAGGGAACCCTACATAATCTATCGGCTTTCTCTAGAGATTGCTGATATTGAAGAAGGAGACCTCTCCCTAGTCTCCGCCAGAAAACCTAAACGCACAACCGAGTCTAAAGCCACGAGATTCATCAAAAGATCTCTTAGAACACTTGACATTTCATCACTTGTTGATCACCAAATAAGATCATCGGTTCATATCGAGTCCTTCACTGCATCTTAGCTATCCGTCGAGAACATTTATGAGAGGTTCACAATTGTGATCCTCGGTGATTGAATGGAAACTCCCGCCGTGGTCAACATCAAACACCGACGGCAAGGTCACTTCTGTAACTCCCGTGGATTACGCGGTGTGTCTCAAACGGTCTACATCGTGAGTGATACTTGTGTACCTCAATGACACATCTCGAACCGAGGGTGTACTTTGGTACATCGTGTTATCTCACTTGGGACTCCGTTCAGAACGACCTTTGTGAGAATTAGAGTTGTGTTTTCACACTATGTCATTAACACTCTCAAGTTCAAACTTGTAAGTCTGGAATCCGCTTATTACTAACCGCTTTAATGTTTTCTTCTTATGGAAGCTCGAGCGGAATGATCGTCCGATTCTTCTCATGCTCACGCCAACATCATCACTAATGGAAGTTCTACTCAAAAGCAACACAATAAATGTAATGATTCTTCATCAAAACAAAGAATCTACAAAGTTAAAGACTTTAAGAACTTCATCAAGATCGAATTCCAACGCCAAAGAGCGTGTGAGCATGTTGAAGAATGACGGAGACACCGAGCAATGAAGTCGACCCGAGGCGCACTTGATGCGCATTACAACATACTATCACTCCCATCACAAAGAACAATGATCAAAGAACAAAGTTAAAGATGACGCCAAAGCGTAACCGCTTAAAGAAAACAATTTTCCTACACCGGGAGATTGTTCGAATCAAGGCAAATCTTCTCACAAGAAAGAAGAATGTCAAGACGCCAACGCTACTATTACATCAACACCTTCACCGCTCATCACCAACACTGAGGGGAGATTGTTGGAATCACTCCTAAACCATAATCAAGTGTTAGTAATTAATATGTAATAATTAGCTTTATTATGGCCTTTATGTTTGCAATTAGCCTTAGGCTTATGTAGAAGGCCCATAAGCCTAGGCCTTAGTCCATTAAGGAAAGGATGGAAACTAGGAGTGTTGCCCTAGCTTTCCTCCTATAAATACCTTATGTAAACCTTCATTTGAAGGTTGGTTGTTCAAGTTATTCTCTCATTCACATCCTACGCCTAAACCGTCTTTATTATTGTGTGTGTGTGTGTGTTAGATCTTGTTCAATCGCCTTATCTCTTTCTATATTACTTGTGTTTGTAAAACTAGTGACCTAACAACCTCTTTTATAGAGGGTGGCACGTGATGGAGGTGTGAGAGGTGATGGCTCACCGCTCACCCTTCACAAAAACCAGCCTTAGGTAGAAGTGTCAATTTTAGATTTATTGGTTATGTATGTGTCAAGTTGGGTAATACTTATGAATTGGAGGGCTCTCTTGCGTCTCCTTCTATTTTTTATATGTCTAAATAAGTATTTGATATAACCTTTAATTTTATAGTAATTAACCAACAGGTGTATACGGGTCTAACAGATAAAAAAATGTAAACACCTTTCCATTTTTCACTTAAATAAAACAAAATTGGAGTAAACCTAATGGGTCAATCCGACCCGAAATCAATTTGACCCGGACCTGTTTAGATATGTGCTTTTAAATAACTTATCTAGACCTGAACCCGTTTAAACAAAAACCCATCTAAACCGATGACCCAACTTGACCCATTCATTTTGCCACTTATATTATTAAGAAAATGTCTAAGACTTGGGGCCTATTTGGTGGAGATGTTAACTTTTTGTTACAAAAATAATCTCTGCTAAAATAAATAGCTAACTTACCAAACACTAACTTACCATTATATATGTCATTTTACATTATAAGATGTAAAATGACATATATATAATTGTAAACAAATGTTTTAGCAACTCTGCTAAACAAATGTTAAAACTTTAAATTACTGATATACCCTCCAAACATTTGTTTACAATTATATATATATCATTTTACATCTTATAATTACATTTAACAGCTAACTTACCAAACACTACTATTGAAAAAAAAATACAATTTGTAACTCATGTCAATAGCTTTACAGTTTACAGCTTACAGCATATATCTTACAGCTAGTTTTGCCAAACATACCCGTATATAACGTTTAATATAAAGTCATTTATCTTATTAAGGTTGATGTTTGTCACAATATTGTCTTCAAGCACCTATTTCACTTCTTCTATTATATGCAATATTATTTTGGTGGTACTTTTTGTTGCTTTAAAATAAAACTGGTGTTATATTTCATATTGTGAGTAACTTATTTGCAAAATTTGACTTCTATAAATATATGAATACTTGGATGAGCTAATCACAAGAGTAGAGATGGAACCTGGACGGATTTTGAAGTCACAAAAAATTCATAAATTTATACGGCGTAGTGTTAAATTTTGTAAAAGACCTCGTTGTTTTATTAAATGCACATGATCCAAAAGAGATTTACGTCTGTAATTATATTTAGGTTTTTCCAAATGCATTTTGTTAATTTATGTTCTAGTTCCCTTCTTGACTTGTAGTGTATTATTTGTGAGATAATTAGTTGCTATTTAAAAAAAAATGAGAGTAATGGGCGGTTTAGAGTAGTGAACTCAAATTAAGGAATTGTTTGTGATGTCAAACGGTTTGAAAAAAGTGAGATGTAAAAAATGTGGGGGTTTTTACAAACATGACAGGAATACTGCGTTGAAAAATCATATAACAAAAATTTGTCTTGCGGTGAAAGCGGGTTCGAGTTCTAGTCAAACAACAATGGGGAATGATTAACCGTTGTGGCAATACAAGGCAACTTGGGTTCGGGATAGGATGTCGAAATCTGTGATTCAAGAAACCTTGCCTTTTGACCACTTCGACAATGAGCGAATGACCTCGCTTATCCAAGATACGCTTCAGCTTCGATATACTCATGTAAGTCGCATGACCCTTAGACGTGATTGTATACAAATGTGGAATCTAGCAAAAATGAAATGATTTTAGGATTTCAATCGTTGGAAGCCGGTGTAAATATAACGTGTGATATTTGGACGACTCCACATTGTTCACTGGATTCGTATCTTTGTGTTACCGCTCATTGGGTAAATCCCAAAAGGTGGGTAATGATGAAGCGTACGATTGCCTTTGAATTGTTTGGATACCCCCATACCGGCGAAAATCTATATGGTATTTTAGATTATGTCATCAAAACGTATCATTTGGAAGAAAATATTTTTTCTATATCTTTCGATAATGTGTTGAACAACACCTTTGCGGTTGATCAATTAAAACTTAATACAAACCGGTTTGTAACAGTGTGTTTTGCATAGTCGATGTGTAGCACATATCATTAATTTGGTTGTGTAAACGGGTTACAAGTTATCGGGGAAACAAAAAATGCTTGTAAAGATATGTTAAAAGATATTTTTAGTAGTAGTAAAGACGATATCATAATTATATCAAGCTTTGTTCCGAAGCAAACGCCGTTTGTTTAGGTTCGAATCGGGATGTACCTATCCGATGGAATTCCACTTGCAACATATTTGAAAGTGCTTTACGACAAAGATATACTTTAAAAGTGTTTTATGACCACCTTGCATAACGTAATTTTGTTGTGCCTTATCCCGAGTCATCTTGGTATACTATACAAGTTGTTTCAGAAATGCTTGGAGTTTTTAAAAATGCTACTACTTTGTTATCAGGAGTTTACTATCCTACAAGTTGTTTAAGTTTAAACCAACTTTATTTAATAACTTCAAAGTTAGACGAGTTTGAATCGAAAAGCGATTTATTTGGAAG
This sequence comes from Chrysanthemum lavandulifolium, assembly GCA_022545495.1. Classification (NCBI taxonomy): domain Eukaryota; kingdom Viridiplantae; phylum Streptophyta; class Magnoliopsida; order Asterales; family Asteraceae; genus Chrysanthemum; species Chrysanthemum lavandulifolium. The sequence goes on from CM040242.1 coordinate 61,459,965, forward strand.
AATGGCGAAGCTTAAAAACTACTTTCAAATTACCTCTTATTATAAATTGTGCACCGCTTTGAATTGAGACATTTTTTTTGGTAAAGGGGTTTACCCTGGTAAAATATATAAATCACAACAAAATATTCAGTGCAATGGTATGTGGATACCACATAAACCTCAAGCAAACGCTTGACAACCACTAAGCCGTTCGTGATGGTTATGATGTAGGTTTGTCCGACGATGACTCTCGCCAACGTGCTCGCTTTAACAATGCTTTTGAGAAAATGTTTCAAGTTTATTTAACAAAATATGGTTCAGATTCTTCACATATTCATACTATGCATCAAGAGGCGGGTTCAAGTTCTTATGGTAATAACGAGACAATTCGAATGTATAATCTTTTAAGAAGTGAGAATACAAAATGAGCTCGAGGTAACACCCCTAGTAGCGAGCTCGAAAGGTATCAAGGATCCTCTTTTTGTCTCAAATGACCATTGATAAGTTTGAGAATTTGGAATTTTCGGGTTGGTGGAAAGAATGAGAATCCCAATTTCCGGTTCTAGCAGCGATGACCCGTGACCTACTAACGGTCCAAGCAAGTACGGTAGCATCGGAATCCGCCTTTTCGGTTAGTGGGAGGGTTATATCACCGAGAAGATCAAAACTCACTCCGGTGGCGGTGAAAACTTGCATTTGTTTGAAAGACCACCTCGATAGCATGTAAAGGGTTCAACATATATGTCCACTCGAAGGCGACTTTGAACGGGTTGAAGAAGAAATACACGCGGAAGAAATAGCGTTTGGTATGTCCCAACGTCTTGACGAAGACGAAATACGCTACAACAACCAAAACGAAGACCGGGACGAAGACGTTATATATGTTATTCCTTTAATGTTATTTGATGTATTCCTTTAATGTTATTGACAAAGACGATATATTAAATAAAACAATTTGATATTTAAATATGTTTAATGTTTGTAATTACTTATTAATAGTTTAACTTTTTTATTTTACTTGTTTAAAACTTGTTGTCGCTCAAAAATTAGCCCACTGTTGTCCGGTCCCCCCTTATTTTTTCCCCAACCAAGTTGCCACGCAATTTTTTTTTACAATTTCAAAACCGGTTTGTTTTACAATAATCCGGTTTAGACCCGTTTTAAACCGGTTATTACCGGTTCAGGATTTTATCCTCCGAAACCGATTCGGTTTTCCACTAGTCAACACGAACCAAAACCGGTTTTAAACCGGTTCGGTTTTGGAAAAAAACCGGTTTGTGCACCACCTCATTCGTCTTTTTCTTTTCATCTCCTTCAATTAACTCTGTGCTAAAAGCTGATTTGGAAATAATAATAATAATATAATTTAGCATGTCATTAGCTAGACGATCATCACAGCTGTACAAAACCCTATATTTCAATCCAAGGTATATATATTCTCTTTTTCTTTTCAATAATTACTTACTATTGTTATATTTCAATTGAATTCATTGTATAATGGAATTAGTAATACTTTGTTTATTTATATTTTTATACTTAGGGGGTGTTTGTTTAACCTTATTTTCGCAAACAATTACGTGCCTAGCTAATTGCCAACTCGAGATTATATGCACCTGGTTTTTTTTTGGGAATAATGTAGACTTACTATTTGAATGTATGTTATTTTTTGCGATAACAGTCCAACTATATCATTCTTGGTGCAGACCTATGTTCGTAATATGCTACGAACCTCAAATGCTCTGAATCTTAGATGACGTGTGTGTTTTTTACTTTGGTTCTAAACTTGATTTTCTGCATATCGTGGATCGACGTAATATGATTTGTACGAGCAGGAAGTAGATATTATAATAAAAAAATTATCTTCTTATCCGCGAGTTATTTATAATAAAATGACCATGCTTTATTATTAGGATGTGTGGTATAATTTTTTTATATTTGTTATTGTCCTAGTTTGTTGAAGTTTAAAACTCTAATTAGGTTGACATTAGCTGTTGTTATTATCCAGGTGTTTACTTGAAGTCGGACAAAAAAGATATAGTTTCGTGGGAGCTAACAGTTTTAGGCATACACAATGCTATTCTGAATTTCGGAATTTCACTTCTGGATCTCAACTTAGTAGGAAGCCTTTTAGTAGATTTTCTCAATTGGGAACCGGGTACTCGCAGACACCTTATAATGGGTTTGGTTCTCATCGTTTGTATACTACAAATGTTGTTAGAGAAGAGAAATCAAGGAAGATGCTTTATTACTTAACGGGTTTGGTTTTTGCAATGGTGGGATGTACTTATGCCGCAGTTCCCTTATACAGGAGGTTTTGCCAAGCTACTGGGTATGGGGGTACTGTTCAACGACGAGAGGTATGCACATGATTTTATCTGAATTTTTTTGGTCTAAACCGTTCTGTATAATTATTTTCATAGTTAGCAAGTAACTTAGATATTTCTTTCTTTTATTGTTTTATTATCTATTCCTTCGCAGACAGTAGAAGAAAAGATATTGCGACATACACAAGATGGAACAGTCGCCAAAAGGTGTGTTTTAAAATCCAATGGAATGAGCTCGTGTGGCTTTTAGAATAATTTATGCAACTTTGTGAAGGGTAGCTAAGAGTTTGCGTCCTTACATTAAAAGGTTGTAAAAGAAACTATTTTTGCTAAAGTTAAGAAACATGTATAAAAACTTATAGATTGCCCACATATTTTCTCATACACGATTCTGCTTGATGAATGATTCAATTTACTGAAAATGATATGGAAATACGGAGCATTTTGTTCTTGATCTTCTGGTTTTTAAGCTTATTTATGAGAACAAGGAAAACAAAACAAGTAAACTACACCAATTTATATGAAACTTGAATAAAGATGAAATTATAATTTATTTATCTTCATTAGCCTGCTCTTGTACACGCTTCTGAGAAAATGTGCGCTTTGTTTTTCAGAGAAATTGTGGTGCAGTTCAACGCTGACGTGTCAGATGGAATGAATTGGAAGTTCATCCCTACTCAAAGAGAGGTATTAAGATCATTTGCCTATCATTTACTTTTCTCGAGTTGGAGGGAAAGAACCTTTCTCCTCTCTTAAAAAGAACTCTAGAACACAAACCCATTTGGTTTTTCTCCACTTCATTCTAAGTAAAATCCTTAAAGAACACAGTGTGCGTAAGTGTTCAATTGTTTTTAGGCATAATTTCATATATTTGTTTTTAAAGTCATATGATACATTGTTCCACTGTTTTTGAAATGTAAGGATCATAAGAACTGTAAGTTGCTGTGATTCTCGTGCATGCTTGAAATGATGTCATTTTGATTCTTTTAGTTTGTATATGTAGGTGAGAGTAAAGCCAGGAGAGAGCGCTCTTGCTTTTTACACTGCTGAAAATTGTAGTTCAACTCCTATAACTGGCATGTCTACGTATAATGTTACTCCCATGAAGGTAATAATCATGTTTTACATAGGAGTAGGAATTATCTAGTTTTAGTCCTTATTGCATCAGATTCTGGAATTTTCTAGATAGTGTTTGTGCATAACTGGTTTGCGCCTCTCTTGGCGATGTCTGACAGATGGATTAGAGCAATCTCATTTTGATGTAATACCAGATATAAAAGGACTTGTATTATATAATTTTCAGTAGGAACAAAGAATTTGGATTTTTCTACGTATACAAAACTAGATTGATTATATAAATTTATTGACGCAACAGAGATAACGAATAGTGGGCCATCATCCATGGCAGAGCATGAAATTGTATAACTTAATGATTGTACATGAAGAATTTTGTGATATAAAGTTTCTTACTTTCTTTTACTCTTAAACTTCCCATAGTTAATAAGTAAGTTTGGTTGATGTGCAGGCTGCAGTTTATTTTAACAAAATACAGTGCTTCTGCTTTGAGGAGCAGCGTCTTCTTCCAGGCGAGCAGATAGATATGCCTGTAAGTATAACGACCTCCACTCATGTGTTAAAAGAACTAATATTCCACGTACCAAATAATTATATTTGACTCTACTTGTGTAAAGTTCCCTTCAAATTGAACCGACCAAAAGCAATAAAGTCATAAATTTCTTATGACATTTTTTTGGTAGTTTACATGCCAAAAGTTAATTGTTTATAGTTCCTATCGGCATTCCGTGCTGAACTTTGTTGTGGGACAAAGGGACCAAGATTCATGAGTGTGTAGAACTGATAACATCTAATGGTGAACAATTAAACCTACTGGCAGGTGTTTTTTTACATTGACCCGGAGTTTGAAACGGATCCTAGGATGGATGGTATCGACAATATAATTCTTTCGTATACATTCTTCAAGGTTGCTGAAGATAAGTAATAGTCTCTTCTTTGCTGTCATCCTAAAGGAGGTTCCAAAGTTTGATGTACTCAGCATACAGAAGGCGAGTCCCAAAGTTTTTGTTTCTGTCCATTGTAGTCATACGAACACTAGTAGGATGAACCGTGATTTCTGCTGATCAGTGTTCAGTAACATGCCATTTGTGGCTGCCAAAGTCAATGAAAATAAGTATGACCAATTGATTATATTTTTGCTCTCTTTTGTAATGCTCCATATGGTCACGTGTTCAAATATCATTTCAGATATAGTTGTTGAACCATTATAACTGTGCTTATTGGTCCTAAAAGGATCTCTCCAGTCAGCTGTTTTGTGTTTGAAGTATGTCCGTAAGAGGGGGTGTGTATTTTGATACTAATAGTTCTCTCGGAAAACATCTTTGAAATGTGCTAAAAACTAACAAGTTATGAGGATGATCATTATTACGTTACTCTTCAATAATCTAACATTTCTTGATAGAGTATATGTTATGGATATCGAACAAGCACCATATATTGTTGAATTATATATCATGACAATCAATAATAAAACACAAAAAGCCGCTCCAAAAAAAAAAAAAAAAAAAAAAAAAAAAAATAATAAAACACAAAATATCAAAGAATATATGCGGAAGAGATAGGAAAGATTAATGAATAATTAATTAACATAAACAAAATATATTACAGACTTTATCGATTCTAAATTAATGTTAATCAAATCCACAAAACTAAGAATTGAATGAACCCTAATTAGGGTTTATAGGATTATGAATTACCCTCACCGATTTTGTAATTCAATCCAAAATACTAACAATAATGTGTTAGACCACTTTCTTGTACACACGCATTATAACGAATTAAAGCAATGCTAGTTTTAATTAAACAAAACAATTTGGTTTGAAGATGTGTGTCGACACCCTTGCGGTGGTGATCGACCGAATATAAGCAAAACACACACAAACTATTTTGGGTTTTAGCTATGAAGACATAGATACAACCAAGACCTCTACCAGATATATACTCAACTAAACTTGGTGAACAAGTTGAGTTTGAGTTGGGTTGAGAATACCCCTTGAGCCGATCGGTTGAGTGTCCCCCAAGGGATTCCGGAACCTTCTCAATATTAATTTTCAATCTAGTCCTTTCCAATTACATTTAACGACCGTTAGTCCATTACACTTAATTACTTAACGTCCGTTATATTATTTCGTTTAATTAATAAATAAATATAACATTTACATTTAATTATTAACTTTAATTCTCATACGCAAAGTGTGCAATCCCGTGGTCTCGAGTTCGATCCTAACTTACGTCTACTAATTTATATCCATAAAATCAATAGCTCCCACTTGGATATATCTTAATAGAGTGATCACATCGGTTATCGCTCAGCAACACTTCGATGCCTCTAGTACAACTCGAGTAAGGCTCCGAAAACCTTTTAATGATTTCTCATTATTATTATCCTTTGTTCTAATACCACGTTAAATAAAGATATGGAATTAAGTCATTCTTTATTCAACTATTATGTTTCTCGCTTTAAGCCATCGACCAAGATTACCAAATCTTCCGAACATATTCGTGGAGATTTTGGGCGCCAAGACAAACATCTTTTCAACCCTACGAGGGCCCAACAAGATTAAACTCCAAATAAATTTGAAGGAACAAATTTTGTCTCGACTACGAGACTAACACACAAACTTTGTAACAGTTCTGGAAACAACCCTTATGACTACCAGTTACGTATAGCGTTAAGTTGCTCCACAGAAATGCACTACATTCATGACACTTATCTCGTATCTCAAGTTTGAGGATAACTATTCATAATTTACTTATAACAATATCCACAAAGTAAATTATGTAGATAAGTCCTATATTCAATCCATTGAATATCATCTGAAAATGGTATGCATTCTCATCAATATACTTTCAAGTATATTCTACCATATCTCTCAGATTTGTCTTATTTTAATGATACTCCCATATCATTAATCGACAACGGACAATTTAGAATAACTCAGTTACTCACGGATTAAACTTGCAAATATAGGACAACAATATTATAAATAAAAATAAACATAATCCAAACTTTATTTCATCAAAATAATAAATGTTTTACAATATCCTTTATCCAAATACTAATCACAGTTCTGCATGAAACTGTTAGCTAAACGAAATCCAATTCCATTGGCAAGTCCAACAAGCTTTTCTCTAGCCAAAGCCTTAGTGAAAGGATCGCTTAAGTTGTCATCTCGTGTGAACTTTCAATAGATTTATTTCACCTTCACGGACTTGTTCCCGAACATAGTGATACTCAGAGAAAATGTCCGTGCCCTTCATGACCTGTGTTCATTGGAAAATATGATTGCGCAGAATTGTCACAATACATATCAATAGGTGATTCAATCAAGGCATAACACCAAGCCCGAAATGAATTTCCTAATCCAAACAACCTCCATTGCAGACTTCCTAAGCAGCTATGTATTCGACTGGCCGCAGACATCGCATCGTACTCGCTTCTTGCTCTTCCAACAATCGCTCCTCCATCGATGACAAAGACATAACCCGTCCGAGACTTCAGATCATCTTTATCACACCGCCAGACGCATCACAAGAATCAGAACACCAAGCTCGTGGTTCGGATTTCCACCATACACTAAAACATATCTTCGTAGTCCTAAGATACTTTAGAATATGTTTAACAAGCCCAATGAAGTTCACCGGATTCTCTTGATATCGATCGGTCATGTTTTGAGCTTAACGCCACATCTGCCCTTGTGCATCTCACAACATACATAATAGATCCCATCGTCAAGCATAAGGAACTTTCTGCATGCGCACTTCAAAGAAATGTTGAAGCACACATATCGCTACATAAGCCATGCTTTACTTCCATCGACAAATATCCTTTCTTGAATTTTGCATATTGAATCTCTTCAATATTTTATCAATGTAAGCGCTTTGACTTAAACCAATTAACCGCTTTGACCTATCTCGGTAGATCTTGATTCCTTAATGTATGCAGCTTCTCTAAATCCTTCATGGAAAACATTTCCCAAGATATGCCTTAACATTTTGCAAACTTGGAATGTTTTTTCCCATAATTAATATGTCATCGACATAAAGGATAAGGAAAATTACATCACTCCCACTAACTTTGTGATATACACATGGCTCATCAAGATTTTGAATAAATCCATACCTTTTGATTTCTTCATCAAATCTTTTATTCCATTGCCTCGATGCTTGCTTCAATCCATAAATGGACCTTTGAAGTTTGCATACACGGTTTGAAATTGTGGATCACGAACCCTCGTGTTGCTTCATATAGATGTCTTCATCTAAGCGACCATTCAAGAAGGCGGTTTTGACATCCATCCGCCATATCTCATAGTCATAGTACGCTATAGCTATGAGAATTCTAATAGCTCTAATGTCCGCTACAGGGAGAAAAGGTCTCCTCGTAATCTATGCCATAAGTTTGAGTAAAACCTCATGCAACTAGACGAGCTTTATATATGTGTATATTGCCATCCATGTCACCTTATTTTATAGAGCCACTTACTTCCAACCACCTTGGCGTTTGGAGGTAAGTCGACCTCTTACCATACTTCATTATCTCTCATGGATTGCATTTCCCCATTCATTGCAACTTGCCATTTGTCCTTTCCAGGACTTGCCATGGCGACTTTATAACTAGTAGGCTCTCCAAGATCTCCTAACATAGTTTCCTCAACCTCTACGTTAAAACATAGACGTCAGTGCACGCCAGAGACCTTACAGATCATTTAACGAGAATCACTTCAACTTCCGTGGAGGACCCGCACTATCGTGTTCTACCTAAGTACGTTAGTGTTTTCGTATGTAATGCATCTTCATGATCATCTTCCGATCATAATTCTCCCACCGAATTCTTGAGATACGAGATCATTTTCAAGAAAATCTCCATACCTAGCAACAATTACTTTATTTTCGCTGGATAGTAGAAGTAGTAACCCATAGTTTCCTTAGGGTATCCTACGAAGATACACTTTACGATCTTTGTTGGAGTTTATCTGCCACGAGTCACGCCTAACATACGCCTCGCAACCACATACCTTTAAATAAGACGGGTTAGAGCTTTACCATGCTATATTTCATATGGGGTCTTATCAACCTTCTTTGTGGGAACCATATTCGAATGCGAGCAGTTGATTCTAAAGCATAATCCCAAAAGGATAAACATAGAGTAGTAAGATTAAACATTGATCGTATCATGTCCAACAATGTATGATTTCTTCTCTCGGATACACCATTTTGTTGTGGAGTATATGGAGAAGTGAGATTCTGACAATTCCATTCTCGCCTAAGTAATCTTTAAACTCTTGGCTTAGATACTCGCCTCCTCCATCGGGTCAAGAGCTTTAATCTTCTTTTCCAATTGCGCTCTATCGCTTTGAAAACCTTAAATGTTTCAAACACCTTATGTTTCGCTATAAATAAACATAACCATAACGGCCGAAATCATCAAGAAGGTTAAGAAGTAGCTAGCACCTCTCTTTGACACATGTCTAAGTGGTCCACACACATCAAGATGAATAAGACCAAGTAGATCGACGCCTCCATATTTTTATGAAAGGTTTCTTCGTCATCTTCCCAGATATGCATGACTCACATTTATCAAATGATTCATCATTGATATTTTGCAAAGTCCTTCGTGTTGTAGCTTTTGCATCGAGCCTCACTTATATGAGCAAGTCTACAATGCCAAAGATAAGAAGAATTCAAGTCCAACTTCATTTTCTTATTGATGCTAAACATCAATTATTATATTTGTTAGATTCATTTCAATCACATCAATTTCAAACACACCATTCACAAGAATCGCATTAAAATAAAATACACCATTGAAAGAAATGAAATTCCATTACGTGAAATAGTATGAGTAAAACCATCATCCAACAATATCGAAAGGAAACAACACCTCTAATTATAGAAGGTGCGAGTTACAATTGTTCAATAACGATTACTAAGCCTCAAGGCAATACTAAACTAAACACTCCTATGGCTTCAACAAATGCAGTGCCCCATTATCCACATGCGGATATTGCTCCCCATAGGCTAGCTTCCTCTCCACTCTAAACCCCCGCAATGTATTACAAATGTGAATACTACATCCAAGATTATATACCCGTGAATTTTTATGATTTAGAGTAAATAATACAATGACAAATAAGTTACTCAAGGACCGCCCGAGGACCCAAAGATACTTCATCTTATTCGCTCGCAATTCATCAAGATAGAGCACATTTTCTCTTCCAATGCCCAACGACCTTGCAAGTGGTGGCATGCTTGATCCCTTTTAGGATTTTCCTTCCTAGGAGTAGGGTACTTGGGTTCGGTTGATAGGCCATAACCTGCTTACCCTTATCAACTTTCCCTTTGCCTTTTCCCTTCTTGTTGTTTACCCTTATCAACCGTGAAACCATGGGACCTCATTTTGTAAACTCGATATTTATATAAATCGAATGATAAATCTTTTAAAACGACTCCATTAGAGTTCGTTTTCTAATGTTATGATCAAGTGCCATGAAGTAACACCCAATTTGAATTCACGCATATCACGAAATCGGGGTGTTACAGATTGGTATCGAGCCTTAATTATAGAGAAACGGGTCTAATTGTGACCTAAACTATAACTACTTTTACAAACAAAAACATTTTATAGCCTTCCGTTCTCCGTACCTTCCATCCTCCAGACGATTATGGCCTTTGATGAGTGCTTATTCACTCATCGTTTTTACCCGCCTAAGACCTCAAAAAATGACTAAAAACACCCAAATACGATCAAATTATGTTAAAAATATCCTCGGAGTGTGTTTTATGTCTTGCAGGTACAAAAGGATGGAAAACAGAGCGAAAACGAGCAAAACCGAGCCGAAATCGTAAAAGTCTTTGAGAAGCCGTGCAGGATGTGATTTTCACGATCGTTGATCAATTGAAGACCCGGACACGCTTTTAGAGTGGGTTTGGAAAACTGCCTTAAAACCTTCCCAAAACACAAAATTACCAAATTACTCTCCCGATTTTGCCTAAAAACCATTTTGTAAAATTCTATTTTTCTTTAAAACCAATTTTAGTTAAAAAAAAAAAAAAAAAAACTTTAAAAACCAAAAATACAATTAAAACTCTTTTTACAAATAAACCATTTACACCCTTTTAACCCTTAACCTTTCCCGACCTCTCTAATTCCTTCTCTAAACCACAAAATAAAACCCGAAACCCAAAATGGCGCCAAAGTGTTTTCCTCCTCTCTCACCGCCACCTCAATCACGCCTCCCAACACACTAGCTCCATCACCAAGGAAGAGTCACATGTCTCCCCTGCCAAGTCATCGATCCACAACATATCCCAAGCCAATCAAGGGTCAGAATGAGTTTCAAGGGCATCCAATGGCTCGTGATGTTTTCAAGAAGCACAATGGTGATTTTGGTTTGTTCCGTCTCACAAAACAAACACACCAAGAAAGAAGACAAAAAGTGAAGATTTTTTTTATTTACAAGATATACAGAAGATTAGTGAAAATGTAAAAGTTGTCTAGAATTTGAGAGTTCTAGTCCCATGTTTAATTTTCTTGTCATTTACAATTCTTGTAACCCTTAATTTTATTGCAATTTAAATTCAGTTTCAATTCCAGCTTATTTAAGTTTATGCGCTTGTTAATTGTTTTATAAAATCTGTCTCACTTGAAGAGTAGTTAAAAAGTTAGTGGAAAGTGTGTTTTTAAGCTCACCAATCTGTCTTTTAAAAAACTGGTTCTAAGTTTCAGCTTCATGAATGTGTTTTCTGCCTAAAGGGAGTGTTTGGATCAGGGGAATTGGTGGGTCATAAATTCAGTTTTTGACCCATTTTGGTCTCTAGTAGTTCAGTTAGTTTAAAACTCAGTTAGTAACATGAACCACTAAGTTGCATCTGACAATCTTATGCGATTTGTGGTTCCGTCTTTTACTTGTATCTGTTTCTGTTATGCTGTCCACAACAGCAGGCTTTCGTCATCTTTCAACTCGGTTTAAAGTAGGATTGAGGTAGTTTTAGGATTTGATACTTCCTGAAATTAATAGTTTTAGTTAGTGCTAAATCGCTTTAGTTTAAATTGATCTTTAGAGCTTATTTTGTCTTGAATTCAAGACATTTTCGCCTGTAACAAGATCAGATAGTCCCACAAGCCTTTTCATGCAGCCCCCACTTACCTTCAGGACCCCGAGCTCGTGTGCTCCTTCGCTCGCACTTCACTCAAAATAAGCTAGAAAGTGCACCCTTGGAACTGTTTGGAGACGTGTACAAGAGTCGCCATCTCGGTTTATCGTTGAAACTCATTAGCTTATTCAGGTTCCTTTATTGCTTAATGATGTAATTAGGTTAGGTTTAGTAAAATGAATCATTGATTAGTGCTTATTGTAGGATTTTTAATGCTTATTTAGTCATTTGTTTACCTATGTTGCCATGTATGCTTAGGATATCCAAGAACTATTTTTCTGCTTATCCCCTTGTAGTGTAGTTTATTTATTTCGTATTTTGCTTATTTTGGTTGTTCTAGCTTATTTACCCCTTGTGCTACTCATCCAATTTCTGTTCTTAGTTTTATTTGTACCTATCATTCCTTAAAGGGGTGTTTGGTTGAGTGTGATCAACTGTTGGAATAAGGTGTTCCAAATAGCTTATTACAAGCTTATAGGTGCTTTTGCTCCCTTTAGCAATTTAAATAAATGTTTTCGTGGGCTCATTTCGCCCATTTTCATTATTAGTTATCGTGGCACCGCCTGTTCTCTTTGTTTTTAGTGTATCAGTTCTCATTTTTCTTATTTAAAGTTGCCTTAAGCATTTTAGATGTAGTAGGTTAATATTCATTAATGTTAGCTTTTAACAAGCTTTTGAAAGTTTTTGTTGCTTTTTTTTTTCCGTCCCAAATGACCCATTCAAGTTTTTCTTTTCTTTTTTTTCCTTCAGATCTGTTGTGCTTTCAAAACTGTTGTAGCTTGATTTAGTTGCTTATTTTCATGTTTGTAAGTCTAAATTCTTGTAACAAAGTTGTGTTTGATCCTTTGGTTGAGTTGCAAAGGTAAAAAATAAGTAGCCAAAAAGCGGGAGGAGGGATTCAACTCAGGACCTCCCGCCCCACGCCGTAACACAACCACACAAATAAGTACCAACGCCTAGGGACTTTTTCATGTTCTAATTTACACACGTTAATACTTAACTAGTTTTGGCGCTTTTAGACATAAGCCCTTTTAGCTTAATTTGCGACTTATTTCACAAAGCAAAGACCTCGCTTCTTAATTTTCTTAGGATCAGTACTAGTTTAGGTAATTTTTGTAATTTTTGCAGAATTTTCTAAAAATGTTTAGTATTTTTAGTAATTAATTTAGTTTAAAATAGTTTTTAATTCGTAGAAAATTAAATAAAACTCGAAAAAATACCCGGCTTTTTCCTAAAATTATTTTTAGTCGTTTAGAATGTAGGAAAATTGTTTTTGCACTTGTAGGACTTAAATTGCATTTTTTTTCACTTTCGGGGCTTAGTGTGTTCCCGGTTTTCTCTCGTTTTTGCATTTTAGCACCTTATGATGTAGTTTAGCTACGTTTTATTGTTTCTTAGGCTTAGTAGTAGTTTATTTAGTATTTTCTTTGTTTTACATGCTTTATTTTTATTCCCGTTCTTCAATTTGTAGAATACATAATCAAAAATCCAAAATTCGTTCAACCAATTCAAGTCCTAATCACGAAACTCAACGACACCGTCAATTTCACACCTCGTTGGGACACGACCCGGGGAAATCACTTACCCGGTATCACTTTTATCACACACGTGAGGTTCGGCACGTTAACCCTTTTCCTAAAAGGTTGATTTGTCGATTCTTGCGTTAATTTGATATATTGATATTGTGTTTTTCACACAGTCACTTCACACGAATCAACCTTTTTAGGCATTTTATAATAACACAAACATACTAGTATATTGATATATACACTCGACATATTTTCAATCATTTTAGCTAAATGATAGACTAAACATATCTCCGTATGCCTATTCTAAGGCATTACGGCACAATCATATTTCCCAATCTCCCAATCATGCATCTACTCGTACATTTTAGGATTACGAAACTTTATCCAAGACATTGTATGTTAGGAATTGGAAATTCCATGTTAAAGAGTCGATCACCCCATTTATAGTCTAGCATAAGTTAGCTCGTAGACTTGTCGTTAGTTACGTTATTTATCTGCTTATTAGTTAGTTATTAGTTTAGTTTAGCGTAGTGTAACACCGTGGAGGAAGGACGGGTCTTTACCCAATCATACACCGATCCACAGCCGATAGGAGGTCGTTATGTTTGTAGTATAAATACCCCTTCCATCCATGGAAGGGGTGGAGCTTTTCTTAATATAACCTTACAACTTTTGTGAACCAAGTCTCTACCAAGAAATCTCCCTCTCTCTACTTTCTCTCTCTAATGGCAAACATGTATTTTGATCATCCAAGACCACCCGAATCATCAACACAATAATATTTCGATCCTACAAATGGTACCAGAGCCAAGGTTTTTGTGTTTTGATGATTTATTGTTGCTTTGATACATGTTTCTAAACTGTTTTGTGTACTGTTTTTATGGTCGGAATTATTATCTTTTGATAAACAGTTTTTCAACAGTTGTGTATTGCTTTTGGTCAAATCAGATTGGTACTCAGTTTTTAAATGTTTGTGTATTGCTTTTGGTCAAATAAGTCTCATGGTTTATCAACAGTTGCATATATGTCTTGTCTATTTATTTGATCCAAACAGATTAATCAATATGTAAACTGTTTTTTTTTCTTTCTCTTCCATACCGTGACTTTTTATAGTCTAATGGCCATATCTGCTTAGTCATTTTTGAGGTCAATATGGGTCAAAATATGCATCGTTGTAAAACTTTTCTGGGTTTATTTGAAGCTGGTCGGAAATGTGGTCGGAATAACTCGCCAGAAAAACTTTTATTCTTGATAGCAACTTGTATTTACAAGTTAGCGAGTTGGTCTGAAATATGTTAGCGACTTGACACACAAATACTGGTGGCGACTTGTCTTTACAAGTCGTCTAAATTCAGTGGATATCTGGTAGCGAGTTGAGACATGTAGCGAGCTCTTTAGTCAACTCAAGTCAATAGCGACTTGTAAAAGTCAATAGCGACTTGACATAACTCGCTAGCAACTTGGCACAAACCTAAGACCTAGCGACTTGACTCAATGGTTTAGCAACTTGACTCATTACATGTAGCGAGTTGACAGAAATGATGAAGAAGAAAATGACTAGTTAAGACCAAGACTCGACCACAACATTATACCAAATCTACAACTCGACCTCAGCTTAACCATCATCAGTCCGAGTTCATTTGCAAGACGAAGTCTAAAGAACCAAGATTCATGCACCTGACTCGACCATCTTATACCAACAACAAATTATAAAGTTCATGTTACAATCACGAAAATGAAACGAATCACAACCAATCCTCTGACTCGATATATCAAAGCCAAAATATTCATCTCCCATCCTATCCTACCTCAACTCCACTCAACTCATATCAAAAACAGAAAATTAAAAAGAGAATCTCAGATTTGATTTCGTGCATATTCTCGAGGACACATCAGTTGTATCTCTTCCCACGATATATCATTATCCTCATCAACTCCTATTTGAAGCTTTCCTTATTTATTAATGTTCGAACTATAAAGAATGACAAAACCATTAGGCTTCATCATGTCTTTATTTCGATTGACATCTAAAACATAAATGAAATATCAAAACCTACCTGGGTCTCTTTGTAATGATCTCGAACCCAACTCAACAACTCGAGCCATCCCTGTGGCATATTCGATTGAGGTAACACTCAAGCCATCCCTGTGGCTAGTTAAGATTAAATGTTCTGAAATGTGTCGTGAATATGGGGGCTGTGTTGTTTGTGAGATTTTTTAGAGTTGGGATTTTATGTAAATGGGAGGCGGACGATTTAAGATTAGGGTTTGAGTTGTTTCCAGATTTTTAGGGGGATGTGAGAATGATTTGTAAAGAGGCGTTTAATATGAGGATTTTTTTAGGGTTGTTGTGTGAAATGTGTGACTTAAATACAACCGATGGATTAGGGTTGTTCTGTTAATTGATCCGGATTGGATTTGGGCCCTCAAAGATTTTTCTTTTGTTTGTTCGGACATGGGCTTTGGGTTAGTGTTTGTTGCATTCTCGTTGGGTCATATGAACCAGGATCATTACGTGCATTATTATGAATGCATAAGGTTTACTAATCACATTATTTATGTGAGTATGATATGATTCAAAATGTTTTTGAGATGGGACATATGGTATAATCATGCTATGTACCAAGTATATGTGCTCATAACCAAAAAAAAAAAAAATTGAATAATGGACTTGAAAGATTGGATCAAGAAAAATAATTTGGGAATACTGGATATTGGACTGATCCGGAGTTATTTTGATGGGCTGATTTATTTGGTAAGTGAATTTGGGCAGAGCGGAGTGACAATGATTAAAACCGGACATGAGCTTGAATTGACATATTAACTTGTTTTAATCCGGATAATTCGTCAATTGAATTGGGCATGCTATTTGAACCGGGTTAAGACAAATTTGCCTATATGGTACTTTGGGGGATACATTTTCACGGAAAATATTATGTCATGGCTTGAATTGATATGTGAACAAAGTGGACTTCGGGGTTGTTTGTTTGGTATTTCTTATTTGGATTTGAAGTGAGGTTTTCCGGGCGCGGTTACTTATTTTTGTCTTCTTTCTTTCTACCCTTCCGCGAAGATGACTTGTTTGGGCGTTTATTGAGGGTGATAAAGACTTGACTATTTGATTACGCTTGTGATTTCTTCTTGCTTAACCCACAACGTAATTATCACTTCGGTGTCTCACTCAGTTGAGAATGTCAAGAGGTTTTGTACATTGGGTACACCGTTTATTTTCACGAGGATTAGTACAAGTTTAAATAACAAATATGGGGATTTCTACTTCATGATCAAGTTTGGTATATCGGGTTTACTTCTTCATGTGGTCACTACAATAGCCGACAGAATGCGTGAATGATGTGTTTTCCAAAGAGTTGATTGGATGGTTGTTGATGTTGGATAATAAACAGTTGATGAACCACTGCATGTTCTCCTAAAACAAATATTCACCAAAACCAAAATTGTCATAACACATTCAAGCTGACATTGTTTACGGTTTTGTCTTGATTTTGTAAAATCCCACGAAAGAAACTATTTCTCGGTTTAAATCATAGACTTGTAAAATCCCGTGACAATGGAAACATCCCGGTAATAGTAAAGTGCATTTCGGATCTATCTTACGGTTTATTCTTGGTTTTGTAAAATCCATGAAGAAACTATTTCTCGGTTTAAACCATAGAGTTATAAAATCCGTAATGATGGAACCATCCCGGAGAAAGGAAAGTGCATTACGGATCTCATTTGATGTTTGGTGCTACGGTTTCGCTTTGAAGAAGGGATAAAGGGTGTACTTCATGAATTGGATGTGTGTTTGGATTTTCATCATGGCGGTTTGGTTACTTCAAAGTTTTACGGGGTTATGCTCATTAAACCATGGTCGGGATGATATCATTATCAGAGTTCACTTAAAACATAAAAGAAGGCTAGATTTGAGCTTTTGGACAGAAGATGTGACAATGACGTTAATTCAGTATTATTTATTTGAGGTTGAAGTGAAATATCACGGGCGAGTGTACTTAGTATCTGAAGGTATCGGGGATGGTTGGATGAAGATTATTCGAGATCCTTGTTCAAGCTTATTATTAAAAACGAAGACTTGGAAATCTAGTTATTGTTGGGTGTCTTTACCTTTCTTTACCACTGGGGAATTGGGCTCTTACCACTACAAAATAACTATCACTTTAAGGAGTTACGTTGTAGTGCTCGGTGTCACATTCAATTGTGGATTTTCAAGAGGTAATTGATGAGTGTAAATACTCATCATTTTTGGTCAATCTGAATCGCAAAACATTTAAAACGCTTTAAATGCATCAAAATACCGAAAATATCTCAAAAGTGTATTTTATATGTTTCGGATGCAAAATGTTTAAAATCGATGAAAATGAGCTAAGTTTGCATAATTGGCGCTTTAGTCCTCAAGTTTCAAAAGTTGTCGAAATAGTCCTGAGCACTTATTTTAAAGAAAAGTCACCAAAGGTCCTTTTGAAATCATAACTTGTCATAATTAGTCCTTTGGTGAAAAATTTCAAAAGTTTTGAGAAATTACAAGTTTGGTCCTTCAAGTTTCAAAATTGGCAAAATAGTCCTTGAAGTTTGAAAATGTCTATTATGGTCCTTGTACTATTGAAACTTGTCATAATTGGTCCCTTGGAATAACTTTGAAAATGTGGCGCTTGGTCCCTCAAATATCAGAAATTACAAAATGGTCCTTGTTATTAATACTAAACCAAGCCTTTGGACCTTTGAACCCCTTCCAATAAGCCTTGACCCCTGCCATATTCCCATTGACCCCCCTTTGTGAACCCCGTCCACTATTATTACCCCAAGTCAAACCCCGGTCAAACCTCTCACCCTTTTCCCTCCAAGTCTCCTTCCTCCCAACTGCTCTGCAAACACCAGACCTTCACCATCCTTCCAGCTCAACTCCCACTCTCCATGTCCCCTCCACCTCACCCAAACAACAAAATGCATTTAATGCATCCCCTTCCTTGCACTCAACCCTCCCCACCGGCAAATATCTTTTTCCCGCCAAACTCATCAATGGCCAAAATGAGTCAAGTCATCCAATGGCTCAAAATACAAGTGGGATTTGCTCGAGATGTGAGAAGTCCTTTGCTATAAAAGGAGGAAGAAGAGAGTGAAGGGAGTAGTTTTAGTTTTCACTTCCTTGTATGTCGCTTTTAATTAAATGGTCTTAATTAGTTTCTAAAATTGTAATTTTAAGCTTTCTTGTATTGAACCTAAGCTATTTAGTCTTTTGTAACTCATTTCAAGCATTAATCTCAAGGTTTTATCTAAGTTCATGTTTTTATGTTTCTGTTATAAATTCACTACATGTTCTTAAATCCAAGCTCCAAAGAGCTTATTTCTAAACTCAAACAAGCCAGCGTCGTTGATAGCTTTCATGAGCTTCAAATGTGTACAAGCTAAATCTCATATTGGTCAACAAAAGTCAACACTGGGAGAAATTTGGGTTAGGCGATTATAGAAATGGAATTTGGTTGATGCAGAGTTGGATATGGGTTGATTAAGCTTGGTTTGGATTGGTATTGGGTTTAGAATAGTTCTCGATAAGCTACCTTAATGGACTTCATGTGAGTATTGATTTTCTTTTAAAACTGCTTAGCTTATAAACTTGTTAGATTAGCTCAATAATAGCTTAGATTAGCTTTAATCTCAAGAATTTATTTGTTACTTTAGTTCATTAGTTTTCTTTGTTTTAGTTTACTTTTTCTTCATTTAATTTAGACTTTGCAAATTAAGCTCAGATTAGCTATAGTGTAGTTTAATTATTTAGAACTCATTAGTTAGTGGTAATTTAGCTTATAGACTCTAGATAAAACAGTATTAAGGATCTGACATTTGATCTAGTAGTTCAAGTTTGCAATACAGTCATGTAACTAGTGTTTGGATTGGCTCTTAAATCTGTGATAGAAGTAAGGTTAGTGTTAATCAATTGATGCATCAGTTTATATTAGGTCTATAGATGTCATTTTGCTCATATTTTGCATGCTAGATCTTTAAAAGTCAAAATCATTCTAAATCATCCTATTTGCATATCTGTTGGGATTTTTAAAGATCAAAAGCTTGATCCGTGTTAAGAAATCATTAGAATAGCTTGCATTAGTCTTAGTTTACCATAAAACATCAAAATCAGTTCATAAATTGGTTTCAAATTTCGCTTTGGTCAAAATACCATAATCACAAAAGTCAAAAGTTGAAAAACTGCTTTTCACCCAACTTGGTAGAATTTTCATTGATTCATTATTGGATCAATTCAAGTGAAATTTTGGATTCAATAAGTTCAACTGGTCAAGAATTGAAAAGTGATTTTGGAAATTTTTGTAAGTCTTTATAAGCTCCAAATGAGCTTGTCAATTGGTCCAGTGCCTGTGCACATACTCGTTAACCGAGTGTGCATGTTTTTGCAAAACTCGCAACAAGCTCATTTGAGCTCATCTCGTGCTCAATTTTGGTTTTAAGTAGCTAGCCAGTCTACTTTAGGTTCCAACTTCGGTTTTCTCGATTCAAATTTTATTAATAAGCAGCTGCATGTCGAAAGTTAGCACCTCAAACCGATTTTTACTTGTTTGATTTTGGACTCATAAGCTTATAGCTGGTTAGCTTGAGGTTCGAGTAATGGAACAAGTTGTTTTCACTTAGTTATAGCTTAATCTAGCTTCGCTTTCATTTGGTGGTCTTTAGTGCTTATTTGCTTATTTTTAGTCTTATTCATAAGCGCTTTGCCTTCTTGACTTCATAATCCTTCACATAAGCTATTGTTTTTATATTTTTCATAGATTTAGAATATTAATTTAGACTTTTCCTGAATTTTTCATAATTTTTAATCACTGTTTGCTATTTTTCCTTATTTAAAACAGTTTTTAAGCCTTTTTAATTAGCCTTTATTACAAATAAATCAGAAAAGCTTCAAAAAAATAAGTTTTCAATTTTCATAGATTAAGATAAATATAAAAAGCAAAAAAATAATTTTTCCAGATTTTTCTTAGTTAAATTTGTAATTTTCAGCCATTTAATTAGTTTTTAAATCATAGAAAATAGAAAAATAATCAGAAAAATAAAAAATTAGTTTTGAAAATTCTATTTAGTTGTTTTAGATTTTTCTAAGTCATAATTTCACTTTTTTAGCTTTATTTCATATTTTCTTATATTTTAGGGTATTATTAAATAGGTAAAATAGTTTTAATTAATAATAATTAAATAAATAGTCATAAAAATAATTTTCTTTTCTCAAAATTTTCTTATCATTAGGTTTGTAAAATTTCATTTTTATATTTTAGGATTAATATTGTTTCAGCTTCACATTTTCTTTTGTACGTTACGTAGTTTTTAATTTAAATTTATAAAAGAAAAATCAAGAAAACATCATTTTAAAAATAGTGATAGCGTTTATTTAATATAATTTAGCTTTTTAATTTTCTTTCATTTTCCCTTTGTCATCTAGTATCAATCACAAACCTTTTCCCGTTAAAACTCACCCGATCACTATACGTTTGGTGATTCAGTCGCACAGCTCGTTGGGACTTAACGACCTGGGGAAACACTAAACTCCTCTAGATCTTCATTGCATTGCGTTCTCAAGCTGTCTGGCTTTTATTACGGTTGACCATTCACAAGTGGTTAGTTTGTGTGATAAAACCTGACCGTTTGGGAGCCAATCAGTAATGTACGTATTATACTTGATGGTTGGTTGGTTGAGGAGTATAGAGTACATAGAGAGTACTTGGAGATGCTAATGGAAATCGGCACCGCTCTTTGTTACATATGTGCAAGTTTAAGTCACGAGTTCGGGTTAGTTTACTTCAGGGTCAAATTCAACATATTGGGTTTTCTCCTTCAACTGTCACGACAAAGGGCCTCTCAATGATAATGGGGTTGATTACATATTTTGCTAAGAGAGTGAAAAGAGAGATTATGACGCCTTTTCACATCGATTCAGCCTCGTACTTCATCATTATGGCGTCTGCAGATAACACTTCCGCCCTGCTCCACAAAGAAAAGAAAAGTGTACGCCAAGGCGCTTTTATCTTTAGAAGAAGAGAAATCTTCATTTTATGACCATTCTCATCGACATTCTTCATCAACAAGCTTCATGTTTTCCATGCCCATTCAATCCTCAGTGGATCTCCATTCATTGGTATACATTCTTATTCATCGATCAATCAAAATGGCAAACTTCATTTGCAATTTTTGAGGGGAGAAGAGGAATATACTACATGGTGATGGATGCTCGAGTTATGGTCATACGACTCTCCAACGCCTAATGTCTTCACTCACTAAGGATAACCGGATATACTATTTGGGATTCATTGTTTTTCAAGAGATGTTTGATGAGTACTTCCAATCTCCAATGAATGTTGATCATCCAGCTCAAGCTCATGCTCCGGTTCCTACCGACTCAATCGGTTCACCATATAAGAAGTACTTCAATGAATTCTCAAGAAACCTCGCCTCCATTACTTCACAAGGCATGGATAATGACTATCATAATCTTTGCAACAGCACTCATGAATAGTGATCCGATCTTTGGTATCCCTTTGCCAAATCTTCACGGATCATTGTTTCATTGTTCTTTCCTAAATGTGCACTCAGAATCAACCACATGAACATTAAGGAAAATGACTTCCTCATCCGCTTAAAAACATTATTGGTGAATCTTCCGGATCGGTTCTACATGTATACCTTAAGGAAGAATGCATTGATGTTGAGGAATCATTTGCTCCGGTTCATTCAGTGGGTCAATGTACATTCGATTGTATGTTTATTCACGTGTTGGGCATTTGACACAAGTTGATTACTTCGAAGTTAATATGTTATCACTTATTTGAGATTGAAGTTGACTTTCACAAAGGCGTGTTCTTATTTGATAACTTGCTCGGGCTTAAGAATTTGAGTTGAAGACTTGGTTTATCTAGTTACCAGCAGTCGGGATGGATGGTTGGAGACCTGGTTAACTATCTCTATTAGGAGTTATGTTGTTTTACTCGATGTCACATGAGATGACGATGTGGATAATCTCAAGAGGTGTTAATGTCTCATACTGCTTGAGTAGTGAGTACTTAGAGATTTGCTTGATGCATAGATTCTCGACATCGCTCTTCCATCATTAAGTGCAAGCTTAGAACCCATGCGAGAAGTCTACTTCAGCTTCAAGTTTGGTATATCGGTTTTATTCAACAAAGGTCACTTCAAATTGTCTTCATATGGGTTGATAAGGAGAGCAGAGAGAGTTTCAAGCGCTTGATTCTCACAAGATTTATTTGAGCTAATTGTGTTCTTCTCTATTTCAAGTATATGAGTGTATTATGTTTCATCGATTCGAGGTATCAAAACCAACAAGGGGAATGAGACATATATCTAAAAGCACAACGAGTACACATGATGAACTTAACACTTCTACCGATTGAAGTTATCCCGAAAGACAATGGTCATAACCGTAGAGAAAATCAGTGTTAAAAATCAGAAAATTTGAAAAATACCAAAAATATGTTTTCCAAGACATGTCTTCTGGTATCGATAACATCTACGGTCTTAGAAATGTCATTCAATAATGGCACGGGACCATAGATGAAGTTCGAGCAGGAGGTGTAAATATTCTTTTCTAAACATGTCAAAAATATATGGCTTATAGTTATTTCAGACTGTAACCCGTGCTTATACTATGGCTTGCTATTATTTCTGATAGCAACCCGTTTTTCAAGGAAGGAAAGTGTTGCGCTAAACCAATTTTCAAATATTTCGTGCACTTATCCTAAAAACAAATGAGGAAAGTATGTCGAAGGACTGCTGTTCCTACACAAATGTTTTTCTGTCTAAAATTCTTCAGGAAAATATTTGTTGTTTTTCTAAAATGGTGGTAAATGAGTTGCTTGAAAATCAATCTAATTCAGAGTTTTCGTAAAAATTGAAAACTCAATCAATGACTTCTGCGCTTTCAAACTTTTCAGAAAATGAGTCATTGATTGAGGGGGAGAATGTTTTCAAATTTACATCATCTAACGGACTTTCTTAATTATCCTACGTGCTTAACTAAAAATGATATTTGCCTATGTCGAAGGACTAGGAATTTAGGATATGATTGTTAGGATTAGATGATTAGAGTTTGATGTACGACAATTCCCATGCTTTATATGAACTGATTGATATGTTGAATTGACTTTTATTAGTCGATTCTTTGTTTGGGTGTTGTCGACCACCATATATTTGTATGTGTGTTCACTAACGATGCGTATATCATGGATATAAGAATGTTCCCGATCCGGATCCCACTAATGAAGATGATTGGATGCCGAAAGGAAAGGGTAACTATTTCTTGGGTTAACAAATGAAGAAACGGAGCTTAATTGACTTCAATGGAGAGTTGGCATAAATGCAACGTGAAGAGGTCTCACCGCATCGCAGATGGTTTTCTAAGTGATTGAAGAAACGGAGCTTAATTTGACCTCGGTTGGCATTCAAAATGCAACGTAAGAAGAAGTCTCACTGCATCAACAGACGGTTTTCTTCCAAGCCCTACAGCAACAACGGAAGCTTCTCAACCACCTAATGTATCTTTGTGCAGGACAAGTAGTGAATGATACCATTTTTCTAAAACTTTGAAAAATATTGTTTTGAAAATGGAAAAATATTGTTTTGAAAATTAATCGGATTCAAAGTTTTGAAATCAACCGGTCTCTTATTTTGTCAAATCTTAGATGATTTCAAATTAAATATTTTCAAACGATATTTCATCAAGTCCGTTTGTACGTATTATTGTGGTGATCTAAAGATTTAATGTTATGTCATGGTATGATTTTTCTTTAGAATCAAGATCTTTCAAAATGAAATTTTTTCTATTCTTGTTTGATTGTGAAATTATTTTATTTTACTTAAAGATCTCTTAAACAATCATACCTGACACTAACAATCTTTAATGTCTAAATGGTCCTTATCTGTCAGTTTTCAATATTAAATTTTGCCACGTCTTTCCCCAAAATCTTTTATATGATTTAAATCAATTGGGATCACAAATCTCAAAAGGTTTGAAATTTTTGATCGGGAGAGATCGTGATTTAAATCTCAAACTGCTTTAATGGAATCGCTTTTAGTCTTTTACAGCACTCCTGCCTCCATGTGCCAAACGATTTCAAATATACAATGCACATGTTGAGGAGGAGCATTTATCCAAAAAACTATATGAGTTTTTAAATCAGGCACATATTCTCCCATGTTTTATAAACCTAATTAAATCACTTGGGATCCAAAATCTCAAAGGGTTTGATATTTTTGATCGGGGGAGAATTTGTGATTTAATAATGAAATTTGATAAAAGGTGATCGTTTTGATGAAAATCTGCTCTCTCATATGTGCTAAACGCTTTCGAATCTCGAAGCACATATTGAGGGGGAGCGAATGGTTTCTTAATGGCTTGTGTGATCGTAAATGTGCTTCAAATGAACTCTTGCCTCTATGTGATAAAATGATTTCAAATATCCTATGCACATATTGAGGGGGAGAATTTACCAAAGAAAATCAAATGGCTTTTTCCATGGAAATTGTGATCAAGAATTTATTTCAAAAGAACTCTTGCCTCCATGTGCTAAACAATTTCAAAATATTATGCACATGTTGAGGGGGAGCATTTCTAAAAGATCAAAACAATTAAGGTACAAAATGTTTTGATATTATATCACAAGTACCTTGATTGATTTTCCAAATGATTTTTAATTGGTTTCAAGAAGGAAAGAACAATACCAAAAGACCGACCAATTTACTTTATGCATGGTGTTATAAGGATGGTTAGGTTAGGTATTCGCTCCCACGATCCACCGTAACTGAGGGATCTACCGTGGACAATCCACTAGATAGTGTAGAGTCCTTAGGTATGATGAAAAAGGAGAAAATGAGAAATGGGAAGAGTGCGGATCGAGACGAGCTAGTAATCAAATAAACCCAACAAGGTTCTAGTTATGAAGTCTCGGTAAGCAATCAAGGGTTGAAGAATGAAAAGAATTGAATGTGAAAAGGGTGAAAAAAATAGCCTCCAATAATTCAACCTTAAGGCAAGAACGGGTTCAATACATATGCTACCGGTGGTTACTAAGGTAACACTGGTATTGAAGACAAGACGTCATGGACCCAAAGGACGATCAAGACTACAACTTCCCAAGCCACTCAAGTTCCTCTTAAAAGGGCTTGTTTCATTCTCATGGGAACCGACATTATCTATCGACTTTCTCTTAGAGATTGTTGATATTGAAGAAGGAGACCCTCTCCTAGTCTCCGCATAGGAACCAAATGTGCACTATTGAGTCTAGAGCCAAGAGATCATCCACAATATCTCATTAGGACACTATATTCTTGAAGACTTGCTGTTTCACACAATGTGAAAAGTAAGAATATATTAAGAGTCCTACGCATTATCCTTGTGGTATTGCCCGAACATCCGAGTGATATGTAAAAATATTCACAATGAAGATGGAAATCCTTCTAGAGCCAACATCAAACAAGCTCTTGGTGGGTGGCATGTGAGATCTTCTCGTAAGATCAAACTTGTGACAACTGGATAGAAACGATGGGGCGATTCACTCTTGAATCAACCTTGGTCCAGGAAATGAATTGACGAATACTTTTGGAAAAACCGTTCGATGTGCAAATCTTCTTTTCTTTAGCACGTCGAATGTGTACTTATGTTTTCGAACACAAAAAGTATCTCTGATTGAAAAAGTACTTTTGGAAAACCGCTCGATGTGCAAATCTTCTTTTCTAGCACATCGAGTGTGTAATCTTTCAAATACAAAAGTATTTTTGATTGAAAATTGATCTTTCTCATAAAACCTTCGTCGATTGCAAAACTCTTTCTTCAAGCAATACGCGATTTTTTTCATATCATTTTCATCAATCGGTGAATCTCAATTACCGTTCACTCACTCACTCCGTGTTGTCTTCTTTAGACGTTCGGTTTGAGAACAACTAGAATAGCTGTGAAACCCCGTAAGGAGATTCTTTGGAATCCTACCGATCACAGCGGATTTGTAATCGATCAACGGGAACCGTGGGCGTGTATTTCAATTCAACGAAGTGATCAAAGACACTTTCGTGTGTTTTATTGCTAATTGTTGTTTGCGGTACATTTGGACGGTTGCAAATGATCGTAATTGAGGAGTCAATCCAAAGCCGCATGCTCACATCATCCACACTTAATTTGAAGAAATCATGACTTGTGCATATCTACGTAACCCGCCTCGGATATTTTATACTATGTTCTCGCTACATTGTTGCAAATATCTTGAACCAAGAAAGCTTCCGCTACTCGATGAAAAGATGTCATGATCCGTAGTGTGAGCATGTCGGTCCGAAAGTCACAACTTCACATAATGGCAACACAATAAAGGGTGATCCAGATTTATCGGGTGATGATCTCAAAGAAAGCTCAAGATCATCAATGATGTGGATCATTTCAAAGACCTCCACCGAAAGTACAAAATATGCGGACTATGAAGAGTCATTGCTAAAGCACAAAGATTGCAGTACTTGAAGAATTGAAGTCTACGAGCTCGAAGAACTAAATACAATGAAAGAATGCTAGGATACAAAATGTATTTCATGGGGTGACCTCCCTTAGAGGGAGATTGTTAGGAATTGGAAATTCCATGTTAAAGACTCGGTCACCCCAATTATAGTCTAGCATAAGTTAGCTCGTAGACTTGTCTTTAGTTACGTTATTTATCTGTTTATTAGTTAGTTATTAGTTTAGTTTAGCGTAGTGTAACACCGTGGAGGAAGGACGGGTCTTTACCCACTGTATACCTGATCCATAGGCCGATAGGAGGTCGTTATGTTTGTAAGTATAAATACCCCTTCCATCCATGGAAGGAATGGAGCTTTTCTTAATCTAACCTTACAACTTTTGTGAACCAAGTCTCTACCAAGAAATCTCCCTCTCTCTACTTTCTCTCTCTAATGGCAAACATGTAATTTGATCATCCAAGACCACCCGAATCATCAACACAATAATATTTCGATCCTACATTGTAACCGATTACAATGGTCTTTCCTACTTCCTGACATTGTAAGATACAATGGTCTCATTCATTTTCAAGACACCGTGAGATACAAGGGTCTCTATTACACTCTCGGACAATCGTAAATCCTACAAGGGTCTCTATTACATTCTCGATACATCGAAATCTAACAAAGGGTCTCAATTACATCCACAAACACTATAAATGAAGCAATTAACTCATTTATTCCTTAGACATTGTGAGTTACACAATGATCTCTCCATCATTTCTCAAGACATTGTGAGTTACACAATGATCTCTCCATTATTTCTTAGACATTGTGAGTTGCACAATGGTCTTTATTATTTCCTAGACATTGTGAGTTGCACAATGGTCTCCACTATTTCTTAGACATTGTGAGTTACACAATGGTCTCAGCTATTTCTTAGACATTGTGAGTTGCACAATGGTCTCTATTATTTCCTAGACATTGTGAGTTACACAATGGTCTCAACTATTTCTCGATATTGTGAGTTGCATAATGGTCTCAACTACTTCTCGATATTGTGTTATACAATAGACTCTAGAAATTATCTTATAAAACCTTATATGACATTCTTTTACATGAAACCCGTCACAATCTATCGATTTTCCTAATGGAAATAAAAGAAATGGGATTTCTAAAAGATAAACTAACTCATCATCTACAAAAGTCAAGTTCAAAGAACTTTCTCTACATTCATCAAAATTCTCTTCGAAACCTTCATTGTTAAAGGTTTGTGATTCTAGCCAAGTATAGACTATTTTAGAATTACTTAAGATTTCCTTTCCACACGTATCACCCATACTATCTTCTATGCAATGGAATGTGAAAACATAGGTTACAAGTCTTTTATGGCCGTGGACTTGCAACCGGATGGTTTGATATCGCCTTTGCTTAGTGGACAATTTTCAAAAGCTATGGACATATCACGAGTATACCTAATTTAGGTATTTGAAAATTTTATCGAACCTCGCTAAATATAGTCTAGTCACCTATATTTAACCTAGGGATAGTGGAACATAGTCCACTAACTATGTTCGACTTAAATTTTCAAACACCGAGAATAGTTATACAAGTGTTATATTCAGTTAATTTCCTACTTAAACTCGATAAACCACCGAATTCATTAAAAAGATCTAGAGACATGATAGTGTCTTACCACTCAAAGAAAATCTTAACATCTTATTTATACTACCTAATTTCATTCTTGAAATTTTCATACATGAGATAATCCGAACTACTATCATGGGATAGTCATCAAATCTTCTCGTCATTTCTTAGAAGTACTAGCCTGATTAGGTTTCAAGGATATCATTCCACCATATTCCGTTAAAATTCACTTTTGATTTTAAAACAAACTTGACACCTCTACCTAAGAATAATGGTAAACATACACTACACTCTTCTAATCATCAACATATCACATCATTATCTCAACCCCATTGAAAGTCAAGATGTAAAACTTCACAAGACTAATGCTTCTTTCAAACACTAGTAGGCATAAACACTATACGATATAGCCTTCATCCGAAACCACCTAAGACATGATCAACTTTGGAAATGGTTTGGATAACCACTGCCACTATCAAGACTTTCCTACAAACGATAATTATCACATCATTATAAACCATTTCACATCAACAACATCTTATACCTTTAGATTATCAACTTCACCACCACCAAAACATAAAATGCTACATAACACATTCTATGACCGTAAACTTAAGAATGCAAAAATTAGAATTCGGCGTATACACTCTCATTCTCCTAGACACTTCAACATCGGATAACACACCGAATTCGAGACGGAATTCTATTAAGGTGGTGAGACTGTAATAACCCGCATTTTCACACTTTTCATTTTTGAAAAGTTACTATTCACTTTCACTATTCATCCCGTAAAATTTTTATTTCACATTCTCGTAAGTTAAATTATTTTAGTAATATCCCGAGAGTTTAACAATCGTTAGATTATCTTCGCAAAAGTTATTAAGAAAACATCGCTTTAAAGTTTCGCTTTGGTCGAACACCATTTAAACATCACGCGATAACGAAAATCAACTCCGACAATTTTTCTCACCTCGATTAATTTTTAGATCACTCATAATCAATTTGAGAATTTTAAGATTTCATTTAAATATTACCAAATAAACCCCGAGTAGTATGACTGACGAGACTAAACTTACGCTTTAAAAAATTCTACTTAGACCCGCACTTAACAATTCATGCATCGTGTTTTCTAAGATATTTTGACACTTTTATATTTTTTGGAAAAGTCAAACATATTTCCTCCTCCTTTGACCAAAAAGAAATTAACCTTGTACGCTCTACATTTTGCTTAAATCACAGAACTTTTAGACTTCACGTATAATCATAAGTTATCCCACGATGACGAAAACCACATTTTGACATCTCATATAACTTATAGACTAATTTTAGTCTGCTTTAAATAAATTCACGGTCATTTCCGAAATCTCGCTCTTTTCTGATAAATTGCGAATCACGCTTTTTACCCGTGTTTCCACTTTAGGCGCTGCTTTTTACCCAATGAGACTTATCAATCATTTTATATTTTTATATAGAGTATAATGATGAGTTTCATCATTCTTACATGTTTCGTATTTTTACGATACCCGGTTTTACGTTTTATGGCTTAACAACTTACGGTTGGCATTTAACGGAACTAAATCATGCTCTAAACTCAAGATAATACCAAGACTATCCACCTAAATCATCTTATCTTCATGTGACAGCCCATATGGGGGTGAGTCACCCTTCATGTGGCTTGATCCTAACCATGCTTCATTTAGATCATTACATGTGTCCTAACTTAACCATGGTTAACATTTAACCCGATATATGGTTAACCAAACTTACCCTCCTATAAATAGCAAGTGAAATACATCCTAAAAACCCTCATACACTGATTTGGGTCGTTCATATCATAAAACAATCATATCTTCCATAATTTGATCTATAAACTCCAAGTTTATGCAAAGAAGTTTCAGATATCAAGTTACTACATCAAATCTCTAGCAAGTTTAAGTGATCTTCTTGAGTTTAGATCCACTCAAGTCACTTAGTACTTCATCACCAACTCTTCAAGATTGAAAGGGTGCCAAGGTGTAGAAAGCTAGCTCAATCCAAGGTCTTAAGTGTTCAATCAAAGTCCTATCCTTACTAGTTACTCCTTTCTTGATTGAAAGCCAAAAGTTGTAAGCAACTAATCACCACCATCATATCATGTTTATTATTCATAATCTTGACAATTTCATGCTATATATATATAGTTACTATGTTGATTCATGATGTACATATACTCAATCACATGTTTTAATTCACATATTGTCGTAAAAGTAACAAACTAGTAAACTAGTCATATTCTACACATTTGAGACCATTAAAACCAGTCACATATGGACTTTCTAACTTACATACTATGGTAGACAAGATAAAAAGGTAAACATAGCAACTTGAATCACCCGAAACGGACAAACGAGTCAAAAGTTATAGTCAAAAGAAGTTAGCGAAAACCTAGAAACGCCAAATAGCTTAATGCTGGGTCTCACAAAAATAAGTGGTACTCGGTCCGAATCATCAAAAGTTAAAACACGAAAGTTGTCCGAACGACGTTTTCCTTCAATATCAATGAAGCTCGGACCTTGAGAATGCTTAAATAGGCCATTATCTTTCAAAAACAGAAAGTGCCCTATATATAGTCTCACAACTATACTTTTGTCACAACTAAAAGCAAACCAAGAGGCCTAATGGCCATAAGCCAAGACCACGGCTACGGCTAAGGTCAAAGCTGAGTCTCAAGACCATGGTAGTCAAGACCAAAGCCACGACAAGGCCATGGCTAAAGCCTCAAGGATTATTTACCCAAGACCGTTAACTAAGGTGATCATATTTATGAAACGACGAGAACTTGTAAAAACATGATAAACTTATTAATATAAAAATCTTCACTCAAAACATATGTTTTATATACTAAGTGCTACAATAGTAGGGAGCTTCATGTGAGGGGTTTCATTTGAGTAAAACGACGACGAGTTCTTGGATTTACGATTTAAAGTGTCCTAGCTCCTAACGCTTACTACATGACCTCACGAATTATGATGGCCCCGAACGGTAGTACGATTTCTATAAATTGTTAGGATTTAGTAAATCCAGCTATTAAAGTGTCGGTCACCTCAAGTATATGTAATCGTTAGAAAGCTCGTAGTCGTAGTTATTATTAGTTATGTAGTATTTAGTTATGTAACACCGTGGAGGACTGGACGGGTCTTTACCCATCAGATGCCTCGATCCACACCCGTGGGTGGCGGATTTGTGTAAGAATATAAATACTCTACCTCCCAAGGTAGAGAGTTGGAGCTCATAATAATACTTTCATTTTCTCTCAATTGTTTTTGAACGTTCGAACACTATCTAAAGTCCCGTGTCATTATTTGAATGACAAGACTAAGACCGTAGATATTATTGAATCGAGAAAAGCATGACAAAATGAAAATAATCAATCCTAGAAATGGATGAAGAAATATTTACAAGAGATGGATGAAGAAAGACATTTACTCCTCGCCTTCCTCTTGAAGACGCTTGAGTGTTTCCGTTGAAGACTCTTTAGACCAAGTCGTGGAGGATAAACTCAAACGCTCTCTAGGAAGAGCTTTGGTGAAGATGTCCGCTAACCGGTATTCGGACCTTACAAAATAGAGTTCCACCACACCGCTTTCTACTTGCTCCTCGATGAAATGATGTCGATGCTTTGCTCTTGAGTGTTGAACGTTGTTGCATGAGAGCAATAGCACTTTTATTATCACAAGACAAAGGAATTTTGTTGAATTCAAAGCCATAGTCGATAATTGGGATCTCATCCATAGAATTTGAGCACAACAAGATGACATGGCTATGTATTCACCTCAGAGGAAATAGAAGTACTCATTTGTTTCTTTGAAGACCACTCACAAGCTTATCACCC
This sequence comes from Chrysanthemum lavandulifolium, assembly GCA_022545495.1. Taxonomy (NCBI): domain Eukaryota; kingdom Viridiplantae; phylum Streptophyta; class Magnoliopsida; order Asterales; family Asteraceae; genus Chrysanthemum; species Chrysanthemum lavandulifolium. The sequence continues at coordinate 61,492,049 of CM040242.1, forward strand.
AAAACCGAGCACCTCCACGCATTTCGACGTGTATCTTGACATCCCGCATGATCAAGATCCGCATAGGTCGTTAGTGACATACCGTGTCCTTCTGCACCAAAGTCCCATATTGATGGTTCCTTGAGATACCGAAGACCCGCTTAATCGCTTCAAGGTGCTTTTGGTAGCTTAGCTCGATATCTAGCACACATGCAAACAAATGAACAAAATATCCGGTTTATCGTCAGTGAGGATCGTGGATCCAATTTTACTACGATATTTCGTTTGGTCTACCATGATCCCAGTGGTCCTCATCCGCTTTAGTAAGTTCTATCATGGGAGTGTCAATAGGTCACAAGAGTCAAATCCAAATTTCTTTAAAATTTCATTTGCATATTTAGATTGATTTATAAAAATGCCTCCGGACTTTGTGAAATTTGTAATCCCAAGAAAATGACATTTGTCCCATCATTGACATTTGAAATTTGGAACCCATTTCATTTGAAAACGGTCACATTCATTGGGCTCACCGAGGCAAAATAATATCATCAACATATATTTGAACGTGAATTAAATGTTTGCCTCGACTTTCACGTGAACAATGTTGGATCAATCGCTCTTTTGTCAATCCAGAGATAGAAGAAACTTTGATAGCGATCATACCACGCCTGGAGCTTGCTTCAAACCGTAAAGAGCCTTCTTCAAATGATAGACGTGAGTAGGATGCTCGATTCACAAAGCCTTCAGTTGGTGACGATACGACTTCTTTAAGATCTCCGTTAAGAAAAGCCGCTTTTACATCCATCCGATAGACTACCATGTTCTTACTTGCAAGATTAGCCAAGAAGATTACGATTGCCTCGACACGAGCAACATGAGTAAATGATTCTTCAAAGTCAATACCCTCCTCTTGACGGTATCCTTTTGCAACCAATCGAGCCTTGTTCTTTAAAACATCACCATGCTCATCAAGTTTTACTTTGAAGATCCACTTTAGAGCAATGATCATAGCACAATCTAGAGTGTACTAATTCCCATACATCTAATCGATCAAACTCATGAATTTCTTCTTGCATGGCATTGAACCACTGCCTTCATTCATGGCGCTTTAACATCTTTTAGTTCGACCTTAGAGAGTACGGAGTTACGTAGCACCATAAGGCATCGGTTGCAAGTTGTTTCCGCTTGATACCGGACGAGAGGGTTTCCAATGATGTTGTCTAATGGATGATCATGTGTCCATTTTCTAAGGTGTTTATGTGGTTGTTGTTGAGGAACTCAAGTAGTAGAGTCGATATCTCCGATGAAGATGGTTCTAATGATGATTCGTGAGCAAATATGTTCTCAAAGGGGCATCTTCTGGGAGTAGCAAAGGGATTAACTTCATCATTGATGCGAAAACAATTCCATGATGTACACTTGATGATTGATGATTTTTGATGAGACAGATTGATCGAAGAATAAAGCGCTTCTTGACTTAATGACATTGAAACCAAGGGTTAACTTCATTGATGGGGATAAAAGCAACCTCATTGATGGAATTGACATATCATTAGTACTTGGCTCATAGTGTTCATCAAACATTGATCAAATAATTTACGCAAATCATCTTCAAGGAAGTACATAAGGAGTTCTTGGTGAGGGATTTGAAACAAGGGTAGAACTGATAGGACTACTTGAAGAAGGTTGAAATGCGGGTCCAGAATCGGATTGTCCTGGAGCCATTTGCGGACGACTCATCGAACGTGACATGAATAGTTTCCATGATATCTCGAGTTCTTTGTTGTAGATTCAAGAACCCTTTTGTTTGATGTATAACCTACAAAACTCCAATGTCCGCTTTAGCTCTTAATTTACCTAAATCTTGACCATCATTTGTTGGATAGCACAAAGCACCAAACACACGAAGGTAGGATAAATCAGTTTTCGCTATGGACAAGTTCATATGGAGTTTTTCCATGAGAGGTGTGTATAAGGGAACGATTTTGGGTGTAGCAAGTAATGGCAATGGCTTCACCATAGAAACATTGGAACCTTTGAATAAATTAGCATTGTTCTTGCGACTTCCACAAGAGTTCGATTCGCCTTTCAACTACACCGCTCATTTGAGGAGTTCGTGGAACACTTCTTTGATGACCGATTCCAACACTTTCATAAAACTCGAATTAAGTCTTTGTTAACAAACTCGGTGCCATTGTCTGCTCGAACAATTCTAACAAGATTGTTGAGTCGAACTGTCGTTTGATAAGTTTGATGATGACATCCGGAGTTTCATCCTTTGTCCTCAAAACTTTACCCAAGTAAATCGAGAGTAGTCATCAACAACTACTAGAATGTACTTCTTCCCATTTATCGTTTGCACTCTCATTGGTCCGCATGCATCCATATAAAGGGTATGAAGAACCACCATTCGAGTTTATGGGTTTTGGTTTGTGGGCATATTTCGTGCTTTTTCCCAATTGGCAAGTGAACAAAGATGATCTTTTCATATTTTAATCTGGGTAAGCCTCTGACAAGATCTTTCTGGATAGGTTATTAATGGTGCCGAAGTTCAAGTGATTGAGACGATGATGCCATAACCATGACTTTGTTTTTGAAGCCTTTGACAACAAGCAGATTGGAGAAGACTTCATCATGTCTTCGATAGAGATAGTGTATAGATTTGAACCATGAGTTCCTCTTAACAGTTCCACACCATCGAGTTCTCTAACGAAACAAGTATGTTTTCTAAAAGCCACTTCTAGGTCGGAATCACAGAATTGACCAACATAGAACAAGTTATGACCAAGACCTTCCACATAATATACCCCGAGATTACACTTTTACCAACAACATAATCTCCATAACCCATAATTGCTCCAAAATGGTCGTTTAGAATCTAACAATCCGATGAATTTACTCACGAAGTTCATGAGTCATGCGAGCGATCTCCAAATCATATGCTTGGAACAACTCGAGTCCGTGTACCACATAACGATTTGAACGATCTGCAGCTTGAACATGCATAAGAATGGATAATCGGATAATTGGGATCCCCATGCAAGAATAGGTTCCATTTGGTTAGTAACATGATTGGAACACCCACATCGAAGTAGAAACAATGGAATCATCGAAATAGATGCGGTGCTAGTGTCCGTATTTGACCTATTCAAAATATGTTCACTTCTTAAGGGAATAGTTCTACCAAGAGGCATCCATTTTCTAGTGGGCATTGACTTAGCAAATTTAGGGCACACCATTAATCTTACGGCCAAGTAGGTATCCATTGATAACGATATTACTAAATTTCCTTCTGTGGGTTTCCTGTTTCTAACTTTCTTTCGCCTTTGTATTTTAGCCTTCTTAGCTTGATTTTTAACATTAACAGTTTTAATAGGGCATTTGACAGCATTAGAAAAATCATTCACACCACATTCATGATTAGTAATAGAGATCAAGCAGTTATCATTACATGGTTTACGGATAGTAGCAGAATTCGAATTAATTACAGTACGCTTATAGCTAATACTAGAATCAACACGATTCATTTTATTCAACTCAAACATAATATTCCTAGGGTGATCTTCTACTCTCTTCCAATGCACATTCTTAGCTTGCGAGGTCCTATCTTGCTTGGTATTGCTGAGGCTTTGACCGCTTGCTTTTATGTCACCGATTACTCTGTAGAGGGAATTATGGGAACATTAGTTGGTTGATCTACTTTTGCATTCCCGAACTAGACGTGCGGGATCCGAACTACTGAAGGCACATTAGAGTTCACTTTCTTAATACTCGGCATAAAATGGTTTGTATGCTTGGCACTAGGCATAGAACAAGGCATCACGACTTTACCTTTCGCACCTAAGGATTTAGGACATGTTGCTATTAAACATTCTAGCAGTTCTTGAGATCGTTTGGCCTGAATGCAAGCAAATCTAATTTCTCTATCAAGCGGCTTATTAATGAAATCCTCTTTCACAATCTCACGGTGACATTCTAGACTATCCTTAAGGTGAGCAAAATAGTTATGAAACACAAGTTCATTATTCCTAAGATGAGGAGGAATGTATTTAATAAATACAAGATATTTGCAATCCGAGGATGACTTTGATGCAACATTCTCATTAAAGACAAGTGGCGCTTCCTTTTCCCGACTCCTCGATTCTCAATTTCTTTTGTAAAGACGTTATTTTTCGTTGTTCTTGTCACGTGTGACTTTCATTGAATCATATAACTCTTTAAAGTGTCGTTTAACTTTTTCATTTTCTTCTAGAAAACTCTCGTTTTCTTTTTGTAAAACATTAACCAAGTTTTGAAGATGAAAAGTTTGTGAATATTGAGAATCTAAAGGAGGAGGCATTTGGGAGCCAGTCATATTGTTCTTTTCACCCTTTAATTGTGAAATTTGGGCTTTCAACTTTTTGATCGTGTTACAATGAGCTTGAATCTGTTCGTCACGTTTGTTTATCCGAAAACTACATCAAACTCGAACATCCGAGGATGTCTTGATATTTGAGGTTTTGACATTTTCTTTAAGATGTTGATATTTTAGTTGCAAATCAAATGTTCAACTTCTAGTTTAGAAAGATATTTTACCAAGTTATCGTGATCATCCCGATCAATTTTCTCATGCAATTTAGAATTAGTTTTTCAAGCTCAATGACACGATCATAGGAGACTTTCGAGCAATGGATAATTCATGAAATTGAGAAGCATTAATGGAACAATTCGTAGCGATGTAAAACACATCTTGAGTAATACATTCGAAATAAGATTCTCATTCAAGGTATGCAAGTTCTTCCTCTCAATCTCATTATATTTTAATTCTCGCTCATAGTCACTAACCTCAACTATCATTGCATCAAATTCCTTTTCCATTTCTTTAATATCTCGAATCCATGCCCTTTTAAGACTCTCAAATTGACCTTTTAGTTGTTTAAAGAAAGGCATGGCCTCGCTTAAATAGCATTCTTTGGTTTGCTCAAACCCCTTTCCCCTTCGATTATCCCAAAGGTGTGATCCGCTTTCTTGCAAGTTTTATCAAAATCAACAAATAATTGAAAGATAACATATTGACCGATTAAGGTCTTGCTTTTAGTGGCAATAGTTCTAGGAACTAAATGCATTGGTGTATTTAGAGGATACACGATTCTCAGCAGCACTTTCCTAAGGGAGGTTTGTTTCAATAAGATTTTCGCTTTTTGCTTATCTAAGTCCTTTTTCCGTAACACTTGTTCGGCGCTAACAACATTTGAGGCTTAAACTTGTTCAAGGAAATCCAATTTTCCTTTTTGTAGTCATGGGGTTTGATCGTTATGTTATTCTATTTACACGCAGGATCGTTAAGCTTCATATCCATTTTCTCCTAGATGCATCATCTAATTTTCTATCTTCCTCGGTGCACTCAATGCAACTAGGTTTCGCCTAGGTTTAAGAATCTCATTGCCATCATAGATTACATTTTGAGCAATGTTGCTTTCTTACCATACTCGTGGTTGGATTCCTTTATAATGGGGATACTATGCTTATCGCTTAAGACTCTATGCTTAGTGATCATGTGAGCAGTCTGAATGGTGTTCCCTTGTATGTACAACTTATTTTCAAGCTTGTTTTTCAAAGTTTTTAGATTTGAAAAGTCATTCAAAAGTTTTGATTTCTTAGCATTAAATTCTTGTTTAAGCACTTTAATATTATCTTGAAGCTCTTGCTTTTGCTTAACAATTTTAGAAAGCTTTTCTTGTAAGAAGTTTAACTCTTCTTTTAACACTTCTTCTCTAAAATTACTTTTTTGATAATTGTGCGCATTTGGTTATCCAACTCCTCGCTCACGAGTAGTTAACTCAAACTTAGCACGTTGTTCATAAATGGCAACTTGTTCTTTATAGGCATTTAGTTCGTAAATAACGAATCATCGAGGCACATGCGGTGTATTCATAAAAATATAGTCATCATTGACCGCGAAGATGCATCATTTGATACAATCTCACTTTCACTTTGTTTCATATATTGATCATATGGGACAACATTGATATTACCCATATTTTCAATATCTGACTCAATAGTTTCAGTTGATTGTACTTTGTCATGTATCTTTTGCACATCAACATCATCGTATAGTTTTAATAACTCGGACTTAATTTTTGAAAATCACCTGGACTTAACGTTTGTCAAAATCGCTATCCTTCAATCAATAACACATGTCATTGATTGAGGGGGAGAATGATTTCAATTAAATCAAAAGGTTATTTGTCATACAATTGTTTTCAAAAGATAATCATGCATGTTTAATCAATGGAGTTTAAAGTCTCATAATCCGATCCTTATCAGTTAAAATGTTTTCATAATCAAGTCACAATTCTCCTCAAAAGCTTTCAAAATCAATTTAAATCTCTGAGATCACAAATCTCAAATGATTTGAAAATTGTGATCGGGGAGAATTTGTGATTTAAATTGGATTTAAACCGATAATTCGATAAATGGTTTCATAAGTGTTTAGCAAGCTTTCCTCCCACATGTGCCAAAAGATTTCAAATTTTCCATGCACATGTTGAGGGGAGCATCTATTTCAAACCACAAAGAATTGAAACGTGATTGATTTGTATCTAAGTCTGATTCTTTCTAATATGTGCAAAACTCTTTCAAACCTCGAGGCACATATTGAGGGGAGCAAACTTATGAAACCTCATCCTTCCCCAATATGCTTTATCTACTTGATTTGATCAGGGAAGTGATGTTGATATCTTTTAGAAAATGGTAATCAAAGAAGTTAATTCTTCCTCTTGCCTCCGTGTGCCAAAACAATTTCAAATACATGATGCACATGTTGAGGGGGAGCTCTTTTTCTAAAAGTATCAAAAACAATTCAGGCACAAAACACTTTGATAATATATCACAAGTATCTGGATTGATTTTCAAATGGTTTTCAATTAGTTCCAATGGCAGATGAACTATACCAAATAGACCGACCAAATTTACTTTATGTATGGTGATATAAGGATGATAAGGTTAGGTATTTGTTCCCATGATCCGCCAGAACTGGAGGGATCTTCCTGTGGACTATCCACTAGATAGTATAGAAGTCCTTAGGTATGATGAAAAAGGAGAAAAGTGGGATATGGGAAGAGTGCGGATCGAGACAGAGCTAGTAATCGGAATACACCCAACAAGGTTCTAGTTATGAAGTCTCGGTAAGCAATGAAGGGGTTGAAGAATGAAAAGAATTGAATGAGAAAAGGGTGAAAATAAATAGCCCTCCAATTATTCAACCTTAGGGCGTAAACCGGGTTCAATTCATATACTCTTGGTGGTTACCAAGGTAACATCGGTATTGAAGACAAGACATCATGGACCTAGTGACGACCGCACTACAACTTCCCAAGCCACTCAAGTTCCTCTTTAAAGGACTTGTTTCATTCTCACGGGAACCGACATTATCTATCGACTTTCTCTTAGAGTTTGTTGATATTGAAGAAGGAGACCTCTCCTATTCTCCCAAGATAGGAACCAAATATGCACAATTGAGTCTAGAGCCACGAGATCATCATATAAATCTCTTTAGGACAATGTCAATGAAGACTCTCTGCTTCACACAATGTAGAAAGAGAGATTGTATCTTATGAGTCCTACGCATTATCCTTGTGGTATTGCTGAACATCTTAGTGATATGCAAACATATTCACAATGAGGATGGAAAGCCTCGAGCCAACATCAAACAAGCTCACGGTGGGTGGCATGTGAGATCTATCTAATAGATCAACCATGTGACAACCGAGCGAAACAATGGGGCGATTCAATCTTTTGAATCAATCACGTTCAGTTATGGATTGACGGATACCTTTGAAAACCGGTCGTTGTGCTTAAAAACTCTTTTCTTTAGCACATCGATTGTGCACTCATATTTCAAAATAAAAGGTGTTTATGATTGAGAATTGATTTTTATTAAAACCTTCGTTGTATTGCAAAACAATTTCTATTAAACAAAGACACGATTGTTTTTCAAATCTCTTTTCATCAATCGGTGAATCTCAATTCATTGTTTCACTCACTCCGTGTTGTTTGCTTTGAGACGTTCCGGTTTGAGAACAGCTAGAGCATTGCAAAACCCCATCAAGGAATTTCTTCGAATTATACCGATCACAGCAAGACTTGTAATGATCAACGGGGAACCATGGTCGTGTACCTCAATTCAACGAAGTGATCAAAGACACTTTCGTGCGCTTTGTTGCTAATCGTTGTATGCGTGCGCTGACGCTTGCGGTGATCGAAATGAAGCGGTCAATCCATAGCCGCATGCTCACTCAACACTTTCATTTCTAAAGAAATCATGATAAGTGCATCAATGACTCGATATTTTCACTCCATGCTTCACATTACACGCCAATATCATGAATCAACAAAAGCTTCCGCTACTCGATGAGAATATATCATGATCCGTAATGTGAGCATGTCGGTCCAATTGTCACAACATCACATAATACCAACACAACAATGGAAGAGTCAGATATTTATGTTAGCTGATGATCTCAATGCTAGCTCAAAACTCATTATCACATGGATCAGTGAAAGACCTCCACTTGGATTAACCAAACATGCAACAATGATGAATCAATGACTACGGGCTACAGAGAAAAGAACATTAACAAGAATCCAAGAACAATTTTAATGTAATATCTGTTTTTATTCAATGTATTTTGAGGTGACCTCTCTTAGGGGGAGATTGTTAGGATTTAGTAAATCCAGTTATTAAAGTGTCGGTCACCTCAAGTATATGTAATCGTTAGAAAGCTCGTAGTCGTAGTTATTATTAGTTATGTAGTATTTAGTTATGTAACACCGTGGAGGACGGACGGGTCTTTACCCACTGTATGTCTGATCCATAGCCCGTAGGTGGCGATTTGTGTAAGACTATAAATACTCTCTACCTCCCAAGGTAGAGAGTTGGAGCTCATAATAATACTTTCATTTTCTCTCACTAAGCTCCCAAACCTCTAACTATTTCTCTCTCTAAAACCTTGAATTATACGCCTACTTGTGACCATGTTATGATGTGTTTGTGAAATACAATATGTTACATAAACAACATACACAACTGCCATGTACTACATCATGATCAACATAGAGACGTATATAGGCTTGTTATTTCTTTCGCATCATTATTTTAGCCCTAAGTCGCAACATCCTGATCTAGGTTGCTCGTAGAAGTTCTCACGGCATATCCATCATTCTCATTGTACATTTGATATCATTTACTCTCAGGTGAGTTCATAGCCCCATTTTCTATCATTCAATTGTTTTACAAACTCTTGGGGGAGATACATGCTTTATTTTTAATCGAACACATTGCTTTCAAATTATATGCTTATCTGATTGTTTTATTGTCACTAAGTTACCGCATTTGCCAAACTTAAGTCCCTAAATCATGAATCATTAATCACGAGTGAAGTGAGAGCGAATATTGTGGATAGATCTATCGGATTGATTTAATCCCGTTTGTGTTGACCGGTAGGCAAACAAACGCACTATATTTGAGTACATTAGGTAAAACGACAATTTTACCTATTGGGAACATACCAACAGTTTCACCAATTAATTTTGGAGCAAGTTAACGCCTTGATTGCATGATGCTTAGTGAAATAATAACTGTTTTGTTTTCAAACAATTGGTGTGAGTCTATAGCTCACACTACAAACATAATGTGTTTAACAATCAAACAAACTCTATGAATTTCACTCAACCTTTGTGTTGACAGTTTTAAGCATGTATTTCAGGTCCATATTGTACGAGGCTGGCACGGAGGAGCACGGATACTCAAGAAGGCTATAAATTTTATTATCATTCGAAAACTAATTTAATGTATTTTGTAAACCGTGAAACTACTGGGACCTCATTTTTGTAAACTCTGATATTTATATAAATCAAATGATAAATATTTTAAATCAAATGATATTTATTATCATTCGAAAACTAATTTGTGGGATTAATTTCATATATCACCCTACTTTCATGATTAATTTCATATATACCCAAAGTGCAAGTATTGAATGCATAATGTACAATATTTTTAATGCATGTTTGGGTATATATGAAATTTCCAACTAAAAGGAGGGGAGATATGAAATTGCCCCTTATTTGTATTAACAAAGACACTATGAGATACAAGGTGGTCTCTATTACACTCTCGGACATCAGAAAATCCTACAAAGGGTCTCTATTACACTATCGACATCAGAAATCCTACAAAGGGTCTCAATTACATCCCAGATTAATCGTAAATGAAGCAATTAACTCATTTATTCTTTAGACATTGTGAGCTATACAATGATCTCTCCATCATTTCTCAAGACATTGTGAGTTACACAATGATCTCTCCATCATTTCTCAGACATTGTGAGTTGCACAATGGTCTTTATTATTTCCTAGAAATTGTGAGTTGCACAATGGTCTCCACTATTTCTCAGACATTGTGAGTTACACAATGGTCTCAGCTATTTCTTAGACATTGTGAGTTGCACAATGGTCTCTATTATTTCCTAGACATTGTGAGTTACACAATGGTCTCAACTATTTCTCAGACATTGTGAGTTGCACAATGGTCTCAACTACTTCTCAGATATTGTAAGTTATACAATAGACTCTAGAAATTATCTTATAAAACCTTATATGATATTCTTTTACATGAAACCGTCACAATCTATCGATTTTCCTAATGGAAATAAAAGAAATGGGATTTCTAAAAAGATAAACTAACTCATCATCTACAAAAGCTGAAGTTCAGCAACTTTCTCTACATTCATCAAAATTCTCTTCTGAAACCTTCATTGTTAAAGGTTTGTGATTCTAGCCAAGTATAGACTATTTTAGAATTACTTAAGATTTCCTTTCCACACGTATCTACCCATACTATCTTCTATGCAATGGAATGTGAAAACATAGGTTACAAGTCTTTTATGGCCATGACTTGCAACTGGATGGTTTGATATCGCCTTTGCTTGGTGGACAATTTCTCAAAAGCTATGGACATATCACGAGTATACCTAATTTAGGTATTTGAAAAATTTATCGAACCTTGGCTAAATATAGTCTAGTCACCTATTTTTAACCTAGGGATAGTGGAACATAGTATGACTAACTATGTTTGACTTAAATTTTTCAAACACTGAGAATAGTTATACAAGTGTTATATTCAGGTTAATTTCCTACTTAAACTCGATAAACCACCAGAATTCATTAAGAAGATCTAGAGACACGATAATGTCTTACCACTCAGCAAAATCTTAACATCTTATTTATACTACCTAATTTCATTCTTGGAATTTTCATACATGAGATAATCCGAACTACTATCATGGGATAATCATCAAATCTTCTCGTCATTTCTTAGAAGTACTAGCCTGATTAGGTTTCAAGGATATCATTCCGCCATATTCTGTTAAAATTCACTTTTGATTTAAAACAAACTTGACACCTCTACCTAAGAATAATGGTAAACATACATTACACTCTTCTAATCATCAACATATCACATCATTATCTGAACCCCATTGAAAGTCAGTATGCAAAACTTCACAGTACCACTTTTCTTTCAAACACTAGTAGGCATAAACACCATACGATATAGCCTTCATCCCGAAACAACCTAAGACATGATCAACTTTGGAAATGGTTTGGATAACCACTTGCCACTATCAAAACTTTCCTACAAACGATAATTATCACATCATTATAAACCATTTCACATCACCAACATCTTATACCTTTAGATTATCAACTTAAGCCACCACCAAAAACACAAAATGCTACATAACACATTCTATGACCAGAAACTTAAGAATTCAAAAATTAGAATTCGGCGTATACACCCTCATTTTTCTAGACACTTCAACATCGGAAAACACACACCGAATTTCGGACGGAATTCCCATTAAGGTGGTGAGGCAGAATAACCCGCATTTTCAGGTTACTTTTCATTTTTTGAAAAGTTAGTATTCACTTTTACTATTCACTTTCATTATTCATCCCGTAAAATTTTTATTTCACATTCTCGTAAGTTAAATTATTTTAGTAATATCCTGAGAGTTTGACAATCATTAGATTATCTTCGCAAAAGTTATTAAGAAAACATTGTTTTAAAGTTTCGTTTTGGTCGGAACACCATTTAAACATCACGCGCATTAATTTTTAGATCACTCATAATCAATTTGAGAATTTTTAAGATTTCATTTAAATGTTACCAAATAAACCCCGAAAAGACGAGACTAAACTTACGTTTTAAACAATTCTACTTAGACCCGGACTTAACAATTCCTGACCGTGTTTTCTAAGATATTTTGACACTTTTACATTTTTGGAAAATTCAAACATATTTCCTCCTCCTTTGACCATAAAGAAATTAACCTTGTACGTTATACATTTTGCTTAAATCGCGTAACTTTTAGACTTCACGTATAACTGTTAAGTTATCCCACGTATGACGAAAACCATATTTTGACATCTCATATCACTTATAGACTAATTTTAGTCTACTTTAAATAAATTCACGGTCATTTCCCTAAAATCTCGTTCTTTTCTGATAAATTGCGAATTACGCGTTTTTTACCCGTGTTTCCAGCTTTAGGCAGCGTTTTTGCACCCAATGAGACTTATCAATCATTTTATATTTTTATATAGAGTATAATGATGAGTTTCATCATTTTTACAAGTTTCGTATTTTTACGATACCCGGTTTTACGTTTTATGGCTTAACAACTTACGGTTGGCATTTAACGGAACCAAATCATGCTCTAAACTCAAGATAATACCAAGACTATCCACCTAAGTCATCTTATATTCATGTGACAGCCCATATGGGGGTGAGTCACCCTTCATGTGGCTTGATCCTAACCATGCTTCATTTAGATCATTACATGTATCCTAACTTAACCATGGTTAACATTTAACCCAATATATGGTTAACCGAACTTACCCTCCTATAAATAGCAAGTGAAATACATCCCAAAAACCCTCATACACTGATTTGGGTCGTTCATATCATAAAACAATCATATCTTCCATAATTTGATCTATAAACTCCAAGTTTATGCAAAGAAGTTTCAAATATCAAGTTACTACATCAAATCTCTAGCAAGTTTAAGTGATCTTCTTGAGTTTAGGTCCACTCAAGTCACTTAGTACTTTATCACCAACTCTTCAAGATTTCAAGGGTGCCAAGGTGTAGAAAGCTAGCTCAATCCAAGGTCCTAAGTGTTCAATCAAAGTCCTATCCTTACTAGTTACTCATTTCTTGATTGAAAGCCAAAAGTTGTAAGCAACTAATCACCACCATCATCTCATGTTTATTATTCATAATCTTGACAATTTCATGCTATATATATAGCTACTATGTTGATTCATGATGTACATATACTCAATCACATGTTTTAATTCACATATTGTCGTAAAAGTAACAAACTAGTAAACTAGTCATATTCTACACATTTGAGACCATTAAAACCAGTCACATATGGACTTTCTAACTTACATACTATGGTAGACACGATAAAAAGGTAAACATAACAACTTGAATCACCCAAAACGGACAAACGAGTCAAAATTTATAGTCATAAGAAGTGAGCGAAAACCTGGAAATGCCAAATAGCTTACTGTGGGGTCTGTCCAAAAATAAGTGGTACTTCTAGTCCGAATGATCAAAAAGTTAAAACATGAAAGTTGTCCGGAACGACGTTTTCCTTCAATATGGAAGAAGCTCGGACCTTGAAAATGCTTAAATAGGCCATTATCTTTCAAAAACAGAAACTGCCCTATATATAGTCTCACAACTATACTTTTGTCACAACTAAAAGCAAACCAAGAGGCCTAATGGCCATAAGCCAAGAACACGGCTACGGCTAAGGTCAAAGCTGAGTCTCAAGACCATGGTAGTCAAGACCAAAGCCACGGCAAGGCCATGGCTAAAGCCTCAAGGATTATTTACCCAATATCGTTAACTAAGGTGATCATATTTATGAAACGACGAGAACTTGTAAAAACATGATAAACTTATTAATATAACAATCTTCACTCAAAACATATGTTTTATCTACTAAGTGCTACAATAGTAGGGAGCTTCATGTGAGGGGTTTCATTTGAGTAAAACGTATCGACGAGTTGCTGGATTTACGATTTAAAGTGTCCTAGCTCCTCGAACGTTTACTACATGACCTCTGAATTATGATGGCCCGAACGGTAGTACGATTTCTATAAACAACATGTTAGGAATTAGAAATTCCAGGTATTAAAGAGTCGGTCACCTCAAGTATATGTAATCGTTAGAAAGATCGTAGTCGTAGTTCTTTTAAGCTAATTAGTATTTAGTTAAGTAACACCGTGGAGGACGGACGGGTCTTTACCCACCGTATGCCCGATCCATGCCCGTTGTGTGGCGCTTATTGTAAGACTATAAATACTCTACCTTGCAAGGTAGAGAGTTGGAGCTCATAATAATATTTTTCTTTCTCTCACTAAAGTTCCTAAACCTCTAACTTTCTCTCTAAAACCTCTTGTACGCCTACTTTGTGTCATGGGTTTGATGTGTATGTGAAATCCAATATCTTACAATTGGTATCAAGAGCCATGGTTAGATCATCTCTTACATATCTTTGGATTTCTAGTGGTTTTAGGTGGTTTTGAGTTTGAAAAGTTTAGTGGTTTTGCATCATTTGGGTGATTTCTAGTGTTAAAGTTTGATTTTGATAGTACTTTTGTGTTTAGAATCATCACAAGTGTTTAGGTTTTGATTTTGAAGGCTTGAATCATCGTGGTTGGGTTGTTTTGGATTGAAAGGTGGTATTTTGTGATTTTCTAGCTAGCGACTTGAGCCACGGATAGTTTATCTTGGTAGCGATTTGCTTTGTTATTTGGTAGCGAGTTGTTGTTGAAGGTCTTAGCGAGTTGAGCTAGCGACTTGTTCATCGAGACAAGTCGACAAAAGTACACTTAGTGGATTCTCCACCACGGGTAGCGACTTGGTGTAAGTTAGCGACTTGTACTTTATATTGTTAGCGACTTGGTGTTAGCGAGTTGGTACCTAGCGAGTTGCTATTTAGCGACTTGACAAATTAGCGACTTGGTGCTTAGCGACTTCTCACAAAATTTTGCTAGCGACTTGGATTGTAGCGAGTTGTTATATAGCGACTTGGGACTATAGCGACTTGGCACTTAGCGACTTGGTTCAAGGTTTCCTAGCGACTTGGGTGATATCCTTAGAATACGGTTTTCTCTTGATTTAGTAAAATCCCGTGAAAGAATCTATTTCCGGTTTAATCATAGAGTTATAAAATCCCGCTTAATCATCATCAAGTCTACCAACGTTTCTACAATCATCTCCACTGCTGCCGAGGATGTTCAAGCAAATGGTTCGATACTCGCCCACCCATGCTTGATGAATCCGACTACGACTCTTGGGCTCAACGAATCGATTGTCCTGCCTTGGAAAGGAAAATGGAGTCAACATTCTCAAATCCATTGATGAAGGACCATATCGGGTTGAGACTACTAGAGACTTAATTGATACAATGAGGATGGAACAATGATCTATGGAATTGATGCACCAAAGACATATGATGAGCTCGATGATAAGGAGAAAAGAGATTCGATGTCGATATCGGGGCTTCTAACATCGTACTTCAAGGTCTTCCAAAAGATATCTACAAGTCGATCAATCACAACACCGGCCAAGGCAATGTGGGATAATGTCAAGATGCTTCTCTCGGGATCCGAATTAACTATGGAAGACAGAGAATCACAACTCTATGATGAATTTGAACACTTCAAGATGAAACCGATGAGAGTGTTTATGAGTACTATGTGAGATTCCACAAGCTTGTTAATGATATGAGGAACATCATAATGACTATGCCAAACATTCAAATTGAACTCAAAGTTTGTGAACAACATGAATCCCGAATGGCACAAGTTTGTCACCTCTGAAGCTAACCAAAGGATTGAAGAATACAAACTATGAGCAACTTTATGCCTTCCTCCTTCGTAATGAGAGACATGCTATGTTTGAAAAAAGGATTCTTAATCGCTTCAAAACCAACCGTGGAGAGACAAGCTTATCAAATGATTCAACCGCCTTCTACTCAAACATCGGAATCACAACCAAAGCCTCACAAGTCATACCCATGGGTAATGGTAATCACAAACTCATTCCCGATCCTATATTCAAACAAGTCGATGCCGATGCACACGTGGAAACTTCATTAATCAACTAGCTCTCTTGATTAGTCAAAACATGAACACTCTTCCACACACCAACAACAATCTCGTAACTGCTTCCAATCCACACAATCAAGCCACCGTTAGATATGGGAAGGTTATGGTGCAACCGGTTCAAGAACGACAAGACGAACAAGCAAGAGGTGGAGCCGGTAGAGGTTATGCCGCAAATCGAATAAGGAAGGAATGGAAATCGTGGTCAAGAAAAGCCAATCAAATGTTACAATTGTGGAGGTGAGGACACATTGCAAGGAACCGCACATCGCCAAACGCCTCGTAATGCGAGTACTTGTGGATAAGATGTTGCTTGTGCAAGCTCGTGATAATGGTGCAGCTTTGGATGAAGAGGAGTTGTTGTTCTTGGTCGAGGAAATGCTAAGACATATGATGCGATGTGGATGAGTAACCAATTCAAGAGATAGGCCATAATCATCGAATGCCTTTCAAGTAGCCGATTGTGATGCATACGACTGATGTTGATGAAGAACCCATCGCACAAACCATCTTCATGGCTAGCATTTCTCCAATGGTCTCTCCTAAAGTCTCTTCATCACCACAAGCTGGTCCATCCAAAGACAAAATCATTTCGAGGTATTAAAATTATACGATGAAGTTGATGAGCAAAGATACATAACGGTACAATCAATCAGATTTATTGAGTCGATATTGAAAATATGGGTAATATCAATGTTGTCCCATATGATCAATATGTGAAACAAAGTGAAAGTGAGATTGTACCAAGTGATGCATCTTCTGCATCAATAATGATTATGTTTTGATGAATTCACCGCATGTACCGATGATTCTCATCATCTCTCGAATCGAATGCCTATAAAGAACGTGTTGCTATTTATGAACAACGTGCAAAATTTGAGTTGACCACCCGTGAGCGTGAAATGGATGACCAAATGCGATAACTATTAGAAAAAGTATGTTTAGAGAAGAAGTATTAAAACAAGAGTTAAACTCCTTACAAGAAAAGCTTTCTAAAACTGCTAAGCAAAACAAGAACTTCAAGAAAATTTTAAAATGCTTAAGCAAGAATTCAAAGCTAAGGAATCAAAACTTTTGAATGATTTTTCTAATCTAAAACCTTGAAAACAAGCTTGAAAATAAGTTGTACGTATAAGGAAATACCATTCACATCGCTCACTTAATCACTAAGCATAGAGTCTTAAGCGATAAGCATAGCATTCCCTTGTTGAGGAACCAAATCCAGAGGTCATTAAAAGGCTAGAAATGCTCATAAGGTTCTTTATGATGGCAATGAAATCCTTAAACCTAGACAGAAACCTAGTTGCGTTGAGTGCACCGAGGAAGATAAGAAATCGATGAAGTCACTAGGAAAAGATGAACAAGAAATTAGATGATCCTAAATGTAAAGAGAAGAAAATAAATATCACACCCCATGATTACTAGAAGGAGAATTGGATTTCCTTGAACATGTTTAAGCCTCAGACGTTGTTAACACCAACAAGTGTTATGGAAAAGGATTTAGATAAGCAAAAGCGAGAGAATCTTGTTGTAACAAACCCCTTTAGGAAAATGCCTTCACGATCGTGTATCCTCCCAATACACCAATGCATTTAGTTCCTAGGACTATTGCCACTAAAAGCAAGACCTTAATCACAATATGTTATTTTTCAACTATTTGTTGATTTTGAGAAAACTTGTAAGAAAAGGATCACACCCACCGGTATAATCAAGGGAAAGGGTTTTGAGCAAATGAAAGAATGTTATCTAACTCAAGTCATGCCTTTCTTTAAACAACTAAAAGATCATTTTGAAAGTCTTAAAAGGGAATGAACTTAGACATTAAAGAAATGGAAAAGGAGTTTGATGCAATGATAGTTGAGGTTAGTGACTATGAGCGAGCACTAAAATATAATGAGATTGAGAGGAAGAACTTGCATACATTGAATGAGACTCTTATTTCGAATGTATTACTCAAGATGTGTTTTCATCGCTACAAACCGCTCCATTAATGCTTCTCAATTTCATGAATTATCTGTTGCCGAAAGTCTCCCATGATCGTGTCATTGAGCTTGAAAAGACTAATTTTAAACTAAATGAGAAAATTGAACTGGATGATCACGAAAATTTGGTTAAACATTTTTCTAAACTAGAGGTTGAGCATTTTAATTTACAACTAAAATATCAACATCTTAAAGAAAATGTCAAAACTTCAAATATCAAGACATCCTCGATGCTCCGAGTTTGATGCGCTTTTCATTAACAAACGTGATGAATGATTCAAGCTCATTGTAACACGATCGTAAAGTTGAAAGCCCAAATCTCTCAATTAAAGGGTCAAAAGAACAATGTGACAGCTCCCAAATGCCTCCTCCTTTAGATTCTCGAATTCTCAAACGTTTCATCTTCAAAACTTAGTAAATGCATTACAAAAGGAAAACGAAAGTTTTCTAGAAGAAAATGAAAAGGTTAAACGTCATTTCAATGAGTTATTTGAATCAATAAAGGTCACTCGTAACAAAAATAACGAACAGATAGCTTCATTGCAAAAGGAAATTGAGAATCAAGAGTCGTAAAAGGGAAAATGCCAATGACCAATGGGGAGAATGGTGTATCAAAGGTTCACTCTTGTAATAAATATGCTTTGTCTCATGAAATATGTTCCCTCATCTCGTGAATAACAAACTTGCTATTCAAACATATTTCTCATCCCTTAAGGATTGTCTAGAATGTCTACGTGAGATTGTTGAAGAGGATAAATTAGAGAAACCACTTGACAATGCAATTGGGCATGCATGCTTATATGCCAAACGATCTCAAGAAATTCTAGAATGCTTAATCACAATATGCCCAAAGTCCTTAGGTGAGAGAGTTAATCCTTTGATTCCATGTTCTATGCCTAGTGCCAAGTATGATATACATTCGATGATGCCCGATGTTTTGAATGTGAACCTTAGTGTGCCTTCAAGTAGTTCAGATTCCAGACCTGTTAATGCTAAGAAAGCGAACTCTAGTGTGCCTTCTAGAAGTACAAATCCCAGCACTTCTAGTGTTAAGAAAGTGAACCTTAGTGTGCCCGCATGTAATTCGGATCCCAAAGACATCTAAACAGAGATGCAAAGAGTAGCAAAACCAACTAATATTCCCATTCCTCTACAGAGTAATCATGACATTAAAGCGAGCGGTCAAAGTCTCAAGACAATACAAGGAATGATAGGACCTCGCAAGCTAAGAATGTGCATTGGAAGAGAGTAGAAGACCAACCTAGGAACTTTAAGCTTGAGTCGAATAAAACGAATCGTGTTGATTCTAGTATTAGCCATAGGCGCATCGTAATTAATTCAATTCGATACTAGTTGCAAACCTTGTAATGATGTTTGCTTGAATTTCGCCTCTAATCATGAATGTGGTGTGAATGTTTTGTCTAATGTCACATACCCCAGCTAATATTGCTAATGCAAAAATCATGTTAAAACGCTAAAAGGCAGAGGCGAAAGAAAGTTAGAAAACAAAGGAAGCCCACAGAAGAACATTTAGTAAGATAGGTTATCAATGGATACCTGTTGGCCATAAGGTTAATCGACAATGCCCACTAGAAAATGGATGCCTCATCGGTAGAACTATTCCTTAAGAAGTGAACATACTTTAAATAGGGCAAATATGACACTAGTACCGCATCTATTCATAATAACTCCATTGATTCAATTTCGAGATGAATGTTTCTATTTCGATGTGGGTGTTCCAATCATCGTTATTAACCAAATGGAACCCATTCTTGCATGGGGATCCCAATTATCCAGCTTATCCATTCTTGTCTCGTGTTCAACCGCAGATCGCTCAAATCGCTCTCGGTACTGGACTCAGCTGTTCCAAGATACGATCATGACGGTCGCGCTCATGAACTTCGTGAGCAAATTCATCGATGCTTAGATTCGGAATGATCATTTCGTGCAATTATGGGTTATGGAGATTATGTTGTTGGTAGAAGTGTTATCTCCGTAGTATATTATGTGGAAGGTCTTGGTTATAACCTCTCTCTCTCTGTTGGTCAATTCTCGATTCGATCTAGAAGTAGCCTTCGTAAAACATACTTGTTTCGTTAGAGAACTTGATGGTAAGGAACTTTAAGAGGTTCACGTGGTTCAAATCTATACACCATCTCTATCGAAGATATGATGAAGTCTTCTCAATTTTCTTGTTGTCAAAGGCTTCTAAAACAAAGTCATGGTTATGGCATCGCTGTCTCAATCACTTGAACTTCGCACCATCAATGATCTCTCCGAAAGGACTTAATTGTAGGTTTACCTAGACTTAAGTATGAAAAGGATCATCTTTGTTCAAGATGCCAATTGGGAAAAAGCAAGAAGTATGCCCATAAACCCAAACCTACTAACTCGCCACAAGTTCTTCATACAATTCACATGGACTTATGGACCCATGAGAGTGCAAAATATCTTTGGGAAGAAATATGTGTTAGTTGTGGTTGATGATTTCTCAAGATTCACCGGTAAAGTTCTTAAAGACAAAGGATGAAACTCCGGATATCATCATCAAACTCATCAAACAAATGCAGTTCGCCTTAACAAAACGGTCGTAATCATCCGAATGTACAATGGAACCGAGTTTGTTAACAAACAACTTAGTGAGTTTTATGAAAGTATTGGAATCACCATCAAAGAAGTGTTCTCGAACTCCTCAACGAACGGTGTAGTTGAAAGACGAAATCGAACTCTTGTGGAAGCCGCAAGGACAATGCCGATTTGCTCAAAAGTTCCAATGTTTCTCCGGGGTGAAGCCATCGCCATCGCATGCTACACCCAAAATTGATCCCGATTCACACCGCCATGGAAAAACTCCATATGAACTTGTCCACAATGTAAAACCTAATCTTTCATTCCTTCGTGTGTTCGGTGCATTGTGTTATCTAACTAATGAGGGCCAAGATTTAGGCAAACTTAGAGCTAAAGCAGACATTGGAGTATTTGTAGGTTATGCACCAAACAGAAAAGGATACCGAATCTACAACAAGAGAACCCGAAATATCATGGAAACAATTCACGCCACGCTTGATGAGTCGACCGTCAAATGGCTCCCGGATAATCCAGCTCAGACCCGCACTTTAAAATAGTCCCATTGGTTCATCCCTTGTACCAAATTCTTCTCCAAAGAACTCCATATGTACCTCCATCGAAGATGATTTAAAGAAATTGTTTGATCCTATGTTTGATGAACTCTATGAGCCAAGTGTTATTGAACTGTCAATTCCACAACAGAGGTCGCTCATATCCCCGAGAATGAAGTCAATCCTACAGCCTCAATATCATTAAGTCAAGAAGCGCTGCCGATCACTCGCCTCATCAACAAATCATCAATCTTCGAATGTACATCATGGAACTGCTTCGCATCAATGATGAAGTTAATCCCTTGCTACCCCAAGATGCTCCATTTGAAAACATATTTGCTCCTCGAATCATCATTAGAACCATCTTCTTCTGAGAGACATCGACTCGCTACCTCGGTCCCTCAACAACCGCCACATGAACACCTTAGAAAATGGACTCACGATCATCCATTAGACAACATCATTGAAATCCTCTCGTCCAAGATCAACATGGAAACAACTTGCAACCGATGCCTTATGGTGCTTCTTCAACTCCGTATCTCAGATCGAACCAAAAGATGTTAAACCGCCATGAATGAAGACAACTGGTTCAATGCCATGCAAGAAGAAATTCATGAGTTTGATCGACTTGATGTATGGGAGTTAGTACCGCTCCAGATTGTGCTATGATTATTGCTCTAAAATGGATCTTCAAAGTGAAACTTGATGAGCATGGTGATGTGTTGAAGAACAAGGCTCGATTAGTTGCTAAAGGATACCGTCAAGAGGAGGGTATTGACTTTGAAGAATCTTTTGCTCCTGTTGCTCGTGACGAGGCAATCGTAATCTTCTTGGCTAATGCTGCTAGTAAGAACATGGTAGTCTATCGATGGATGTAAAGACGGCATTTCCGAACGGAGATCTTAAAGAAATCGCCTTCGTCACCAACCCGAAGGCTTTGTGAATCCAGAGAATCCTACTCACGCCTATCGCTTGAAGAAGGCTCAGACGGGTTAAAGCAAGCTCCAAAGGATGGTATGATACGCTATCAAAGTTTCTTCTATCTACCGGTTTCAAAGAAGGAGCAGCTTGATCCTACATTGTTCACCGTGAAAGTCGTGCAAACATTTAATTCACGTTAAAATGTATGTTGATGATATCATCTTTGCCTCGATCGACCCCAATGAGTGTGACCGTTTTCAAATGAAATGGGTTCAAAATTTCAAATGTCGATGATGGGACAAATGTCATTTTCTTGGGATTACAAAATTCACAAAGTCCCGGAGGCATTTTCATAAATCAATCTAAATATGCAAATGAAATTTTAAAGAAATTTGGATTCGATTCTAGTGACCCCGTTGACACACCCATGATTGAACGTACAAAACTAGATGAGGACCACTCAGGATCATGATAGACCAAACAAAATATCGTAGTATGATTGGATCCCGATGTACCTCATGCCTAGTAGACCGACATCTTGTTCGTTGTTTGCATGTGTGCTAGATACCGTGCTAAGCCTACTAAAAAGCACCTTGAAGCGGTTAAACGGGTCTTTCGGTATCTCCAAGGATCCATCAATATGGGACTTTGGTACCAAGGACACCGGTATGTCACTAACGACCTATGCGTATGCCGATCATGCAGATGTCAAGATACTCGTCAAGCACGTCCGGAGGTGCTCAGCTGGGTGATAAGCTTGTGAGTGGTCTTCAAAGAAGAAAATGAGTACTTATTTCCTCTACGAGGCAGAATACATAGCCATGTCATCTTGTTGTGCTCAAATCCTATGGATGAGATCCCAATTATCCGACTATGGCTTTGAATTCAATAAAATCCTCTCATCGTGATAATAAAAGTGTCGCTTCTCTCTCATGCAACAACGCACAACACTCAAGAGTAAAGCACATCGACATTCGACATCATTTCATCGGGACCAAGTTGAAAACGTGGTGGAACTTTACTTTGTAAGGACCGAATACCGCTAGCGTACATCTTCACCAAAGCTCTTCCTAGAGAACGCTTTGAGTTTATTCTTCCACCATCGGGTCTTAAGAGCCTACAACCGAAACACTCAAACGTCTTCAAGAGGAAGAAGAGGAGTAAAGGTTTCCTTCATCTATCCCCAGAAATAATTAAAAAAAATACAAAATACAAAATTATAAAACCTCAAAAAAATCAAATAGAAAAATATAAAACTCTCAAAATCCATAAAATTAGAAAATATCGTAGTATGATTGGATCATGATAGACCAAACAAAATATCGTAGTATGATTGGATCCTCGATGTACCTCACGCCTAGTAGACCGTACATCTTGTTCGTTGTTTGCATGTGTGCTAGATACCGTGCTAAGCCTACTAAAAGCACCTTGAAGCGGTTAAACGGGTCTTTCGGTATCTCAAGGATCCATCAATATGGGACTTTGGTACCAAGGACACCGTATGTCACTAACAACCTATGCGTGATGCCGATCATGCAGGATGTCAAGATACTCGTCAAGTACGTCCCGAGGTGCTCGCGGTTTTGGGTGATAAGCTTGTGAGCTGGTCTTCAAAGAAGAAAATGAGTACTTTATTTCCTCTACAGAGAATACATAGCCATGTCATCTTGTTGTGCTCAAATCCTATGGATGAGATCCCAATTATCGACTATGGCTTTGAATTCAATAAAATCCTCTCGCATCGTGATAATAAAAGTGCCGCTCTCTCATGCAACAACGCACAACACTCAAGAGTAAAGCACATCGACATTCGACATCATTTCATCAGGGACCAAGTTGAAAACGTGTGGTGGAACTTTACTTTGTAAGGACCGAATACCGCTAGCGACATCTTCACCAAAGCTCTTCCTAGAGAACGTTTTGAGTTTATTCTTCCACCACCGGGTCTTAAGAGCCTACAACCGTAAACACTCAAACGCCTTCAAGAGGAAGAAGAGGAGTAAAAGGTTTCCTTCATCTATCCCCGTAAATAATTAAAAAAAAAATACAAAATACAAAATTATAAAACCTCAAAAAAATCAAATAGAAAAATATAAAACTCTCAAAATCCATAAAATTAGAAAATCATGAAAATTTCAAAAAATATTGTTATTTTATCATGTTTTTCCTTGTTCGATATCATCTACGGATTTTGTGTTGTCATTCAAAGAATGACACGGGTCTTTAGATGTCGTTCAATGTTAAAATATATATATATATATATATATATATATATATATATATATATATATATATATATATATATATATATATATATATATATATATATATATATACTAGACGAGTACCGCAGCTACTAGCGGCAGTGCTTTCTAGCGCCGATAATTAATGATTTGTGATATTGTGGTGAGTGTTTTGTGTAGCGTTTAAAATAGAACGTGAACCGATGAAAATGCAATTGCAAACGGTTGTACTATACGATAATTAAAGTCTAGACAAAATTCTTAACATCTATCAAACAACATATAAAATCATTTAATGAAAATGAAAGTAAACATTACATCAGTTATATGATAAAAACTAACAACACACGTTACTTGTTGCGTAAAAACTAACAATGATGTGATTAATGGTGACTAAAATTAGCGTCAATATGATTAGCCCAAAATAAAATAAAAATTGACTAATTTTGGCTATTTTGTAAAAGATTTGGGCACATTTAGCCCCATCTTTTTTTTTAAATGAGCGTATTTAGCATATTGAAAAGTTAAATTTGCACTAACGGGCACATATTTTCTCATAATTGTAAAACATTATAATTGTTTTTGGAAAAAAAAACTTATAGATAATATATTTATATAGCGACAGATCGCTTTGTGTTAAAAAGTTTATGGGTTCTAAACGAAAAAAAAAAAAAAAAGTTTGAAGATTTGGGAATTAAACATAACGTTTGAAGCCCGGTTCGACCGTGGTTCAACCGGTTGAACTGCCTCGTAAAAAACGGGTCGATTTAAACCGAGTCAATATGACATGTTGGGTCAAACGGGTCAAATTAAACAGGTCAACCCATCGGATTTGAAGCGTACTGTGTCAACCTGGTTTTCAATATGTGTTAATAGTTTCAAATTTTTACTTTTTACTTTTTGGTTTTTCCTTTATATATAATATAGCAGGGTACCAGCAAGCGGCTGAAGTAGTACCAGTGACTATTAACCGGAGAAATAGATCTCGATGAGACCTGATTCACCACTTTGTATCGGTTTTAACGGGTCCTCTCTAGTTCGTTTCCGGATGGCTGTTATTGGTTAGCCGAACCGATGGCGACACCGGTTTCCGGTTGAACCCGCTGGTCCGTCCGATTTTTAAAACTATATGTACCATCAACTTGTTAGCTTGTATGAAGGTTTGTGTGTTTTATTAATTTGTATAATGTGTATAATAACATGTACTTTTCATTTTAGGGTGTTTTAAAAATAACATTAATTAGTTTGTTTAATTATTTTATATTTAGAATTATGTTGTAGCTTGTTTAAATTGTACATTGTGAAAATTTCATTATACTTTTTAATAAGGGGTGTTTTAATTGGTTGTTTTAATTTGGTATATATGCTTTTAATTGGTTGTACAATGTGAATAAATTGTTGTACTTTTAAGTAATTGGGTGTTTTAATAAGAGTATTAATTACACAAATATATTTCTCTCATTTGACCATTAAACTTTTCCACTTTTCCACTTTTCCACTTTGACTGCTTTTCCATTTTATGTAGTATAGATATATATATATATATATATATATATATATATATATATATATATATATATATATATATATATATATATATATATATATATATATATATATATATATTGGGAGAAAGAGAAACAACGGTTTATTGTCATTTCGTGTAGTAACCCGCTTTTCAAAGATAGAACAGAGCCATGCTTTAGATATTTTCATATTTCTTGCTCGATTCTTTTAACTAATCCTTACTATCTAATGAAAACTAGTTGTTTTAAAAATAACTCGGACTCTATTTTTGATAATCATCTTGACTTATTTGTCAAAATATCTATCTCAATCAACAACCTATGTCATTGATCGAGGGGAGAATGATTTCAATTAAATTAAAAGGTTATTTGTCATTCAATTGTTTTCAAAAGATAACCATGCATGTTTAATTCAATGGAGTCTAAAGTTTCACAATCCGATCCTTATCGCTTAAAACGCTTTCATAATCAAGTTACAATTCTCCTTAAAAGCTTTCAAAATCAATTTAAATCTACAGAGATCACAAATCTCAAATGATTTGATAATTGTGATCGGGGAGAATTTGTGATTTAAATTGGATTTAAACCGATAATTCAAGAATGGTTTTATAAGGATGTACATGCTCTCCTTCCCACATGTGCCAAACGATTTCAAATTTTCAATGCACATGTTGAGGGGAGCATCTATCTTAAACCACAAATATTTAAAACGTGATCAACTTATCTCAATGTGCGCCTTCTCCTAATATGTGCAAAACAGCCAAATATCTATGCACATATTGAGGGGAGCAAGCTTATGAAAACCTCATCCTTCCCCAAAATGCTTTATCTACTTGATTTGATTAGGGAAGTGATGTTGATACTTTTAGAAAATGGTAATCAAAGAAGTTAATTCTTTCTCTTGCCTCCGTGTGCAAACCGATTTCAAACACTTGATGCACATGTTGAGGGGAGCTCTTGTTCTAAAAATATCAAAACAATTCAGTACAAAATGCTTTGATAATATATCACAAGTATCCGGATTGATTTTCAAATGGTTTTCAATTGGTTCCAATGGCGTATGAACAATACCAAATAGACCCACCAACTTTACTTTATGTATGATGATATAAGGATGATAAGGTTAGGTATTTGTTCCTATGATCCGCTGTAACCGGAGGGATCTACCAGGACAATCCACTAGATAGTGTAGAAGTCCTTTGGTATATTGAAAAGGAGAAAATGAGATATGGAAGAGTGCGGACCGAGTCCGAGCTAGCATCGGAATAAACCCAACAAGGTTCTAGCTATGAAGTCTCGGTAAGCACCAAGGGGTCAAGAATGAAAAGAATTGAATGAGAAAAGGGTGAAAACAAATAGCCTCCAATTATTCAACCTTAGGCGTAAACCGGTTCAATTCATTTGCTACCGATGGTTACCAAGGTAACATCGGTATTGAATACAAGACGTCATGGACCCAAAGGACGACCGCACTTCAACTTCCCAAACCACCAAGTTCCTCTTAAAAGGACTTGTTTCATTCTCACGGGAACCAACATTATCTATCGACTTTCTTAGAGATTGTTGATATTGAAGAAGGAGACCTCTCCCTAGTCTCCGATACAGATCCAAATATGCACAAATTGAGTCTAGAGCCACGAGATCATCCATAAATCTCATTAGGACACATTCAATGAAGACTCTCTCGCTTCACACAATGTGGAAAGAGAGATTATACCTGAGTCCCACGATTATCCTTGTAGTATTGCCGTAACATCCGAGTGATATGTAAAAATATTCACAATGAAGATGGAAAGCCTTCGAGCAAACATCAAACAAGCTCCTGGTAGGTGGCATGTGAGATCTATTCAATAGATCAACCATGTGACAACCGAATGTAAACAATGGAGCGATTCAATCTTTTGAATCAATCTCGGTTCAAGTTATGGATTGACGGATACCTTTGAAAACCGGTCATTGTGCTTAAAACTCTTTTCTTTAGCACATCGACCGTGTTTGAATATTTCAAATCAAAGGTGTTTTATGATTGATAATTGATTTTCACTAAAACCTTCGCTTGTATTGCAAAACAATTTCTATTAAGCAATACACGATTGTTTTTCAAATCTTTTTCATCAATCGCTGAATCTCTATTCACGGGTTCACTCATCCGTGTTGTCTTCTTTGAGACGCTCCGTTTGAGAACAAATAGAGCAACCGCGAAACCTCGCAAGGAAATTCTTCGAATTATGCCCGATCACAGCAAGATTTATATCGATCAACGGGAACCGTGGACCGTGTACTCAATTCAACGAAGTGATCAAAGACACTTTCGCGCTTTTATTGCTAATCACAGTATGTGTACACCCGACGCTTGCGGTGATCGTAATGAAGCAATCAATCCATAGCCGCATGCTCACACAATACATTCATTTCTCAAGAAATCATGATAAGTGCATCAATGACTCGATATTTTCACCCCATGCTTCGCTACGCACGCCAATATCATGAATCAACGAAAGCTTCCGCTACTCGATGAGAAGATTTCATGATCCGTAATGTGAGCATGTCGGTCCGAAGTCACAACATCACATAATACCAACACCACAATGGATGTCTCGTAGATTTTTGTTAGCCGATGATCTCAAAAGCTGGCTCAAAATTATTATCACGTGGATCAAGAAAGACCTCCACTTGGATTAACCAAACATGCAATGAGAAGAATCAATGACTACGAGCTTCGAGCAAAGTACTACATCAAGAATGCAAGAACAATTTTTAATGTAATATCTGTTGTATTCAATATAATTTTAGTATATGTTTGAGGTGACCTCCTTGTGGGAGATTGTTAGAATTAGAAATTCCGTATTAAAGAGTCGGTCACCTCAAGTATATGTAATCGTTAGAAAGCTCGTAGTCGTAGTTCTTTTAAGCTAATTAGTATTTAGTTAAGTAACACCGTGGAGGACTGGACGGTCTTTACCCATCAGTATGCCCCGATCCACAGCCCGTTGTGTGGCGCTTTTATTGTAAGACTATAAATACTCTACCTTGCAAGGTAGAGAGTTAGAGCTCATAATAAGATTTTTCTTTCTCTCACTAAAGTTCCCAAACCTCTAACTTTCTCTCTAAAACCTCTTGTACGCCTACTTTGTGTCATGGGTTGATGTGTATGTGAAATCCAATATCTTACACAACATACACAACTGCCATGTACTACATCATGATCAACATAGAGATGTATATAGGCTTGTTATTTCTTCGGCATCATTATTTCAGCTCTAAGTCGCAACATCCTATTCTAGGTTGCTCGTAGAAGTTCTCACGGCATATCCATCATTCTCATTATACATTTGATATCATTTACTCTCAGGTGAGTTCATAGCCCCATTTTCTATCATTCAATTGTTTTACAAACTCTTGGGGGGAGATACATGCTTTATTTTTAATCGAACACATTGCTTTCAAATTATATGTTTATCTCGATTGTTTTATTGTCACTAAGTTACCGTGATTTGCCAAACTTAAGTCCCTAAATCATGAATCATTAATCACGAGTGAAGTGAGCGAGTATTGTGGATAGATCACCGGGATTGACGAATCCCATTTCATTGACCGGTAGGCAAACAAACGCACTATATTTGAGTACATTAGGTAAACGGCAATTTTACCTATTGGGCACGTACTACAGCTTTCACCAATTAATTTTGGAGCAAGTTAACGCCTTGATTGCATGATGCTTAGTGAAATAATAACTGCTTTGTTTTCAAACAATTGGTGTGAGTCTATAGCTCACACTACAAACATAATGTGTTCAAAAATCAAACAAACTCTATGAATTTCACTCAACCTTTGTGTTGACAGTTTTAAGCATGTATTTCGTGTCCATATTGTACGAGGTCGGCACGGAGGAGCACGGATACTCAAGAAGGCTATAAATTTTATTATCATTCGAAAACTAATTTAATGTATTTTGTAAACCATGAAACCATCGGGACCTCATTTTGTAAACTCTAATATTTATATAAATCGAATGATAATCTTGTAAAACGACTCCATTAGAGTTCGCTTTCCATTGTTATGATCATAGCCATGAACTAACACCCAATTTGAATTCACTGCATCACGAAATTGTGGGTGTTACATGTGTAGGTCACTAATCGTATTCCCACGCAGTGCATATTGAAGTTCGAACAAAACCATTGAAATCCTTGTTATGGATCCGTTGATCAAGTTCACGTACTATGTCATTTTCATAAACTTTGCCAAGTGCTAGTAATTGGTCCATGTATCTTCTCATCTCCAATACATGAACACTTACGGTTTTACCTCTCCCTCGCTATACTGTAATGCGTCGATCAAATCATAAATTTCGACACAGCAGTTTCTCGAACATAGTTCAAGTTCATTGAGCATGTTAAATGGTAAGTAGTTTTCGAACCGCTTTGGAGAGCGTGTTCCATCGCTCCCAACATTAGGCAAGCCACATCGTTATGACGCTTATACTCAATATTCCAAGCACCTTTTCCGCTTTAGATGAGGCAGGTCTTTGGTTCAACAGGCAAGGCGTGTATGATAATCCAACCGATCGAAGAACTCTACAGACAATTCTCAAAGAGCGTGCCAATTATTGAAATTCTTAGAGCTACCAACTTTTCTCGATCAAAAAGCTTTTGAACGCCGAACTTAGTGCGTTGTTAGTGTTATCGTTGTTTTGAGCCATTTCTACGTAAAAGTTCAAGTATTAATATTTTCGATAATACAAATATTCAAGAAAATAAAATATACCCAAGGTAATATAAACATATAACCATATAATTTTCTCGAAAACTAGGATCCAAATTATCATAGGTTCATTACAATAGTTGATCCGCTAGTAACTAAAGCATATAATAAGGTAAATTGTCGAACAATAATTGGCAAACAATTTCCAATTCCTAGATCATTATGGGATTTATATTTTCCAACGCTATTGCAAATATAAACATGTTTTATACCATCTTATGCCTTGAGTCCATGTTGGGTTTTAGGTTCCTCGATCATGAATTATTCTAAGTATTGGAACCACGGATGAGTTGATGAAACCAAGGATGAAGAATGAATCCACCAAGTTAACCGCTGCTAGTAGTAAAATAGAACCACCGGTAATGTATTGTAAGCATTGCTAGTTTTATATAGTCGGTTTAATATTTTGTATTAGATAAATATGGAAAGATATTTATCTTGTAGGTTACGATTGATTATGTAAAGGACTCCTTAGCCTATAAAAGGAGGTCCTAGGTTAGATTAGATATACGAATGTTTTATATCTAAGGTTGATACACTTCAAGATTGTAAACCCTAATATCGGTTAGAGTATTCATTATTAATATAATTAAGGTGTTTAAGAGTTATTGTTATTGTTCTTCTTCTTAAGGTTGAATATTAAATTCGCGTAATATTTAACAAGTTATTATCAAGACAATTTCTATAAGGATCGCTTTTGCTCAACTGGGATCAACAAGTGGTATCGAGCTTGTGATCTAGAAACCGAATCAAGAAGAAGTCAAGTTAATTTCAATTCAAGAAAGTTAAGATGTCCACTAAACTCACATGGTTACTACATCAAAGGTGCCCATGCTAAAGTAGGTGAGTATCGGTTTGGAGAATGCGAATGAGGCAATATATTCGCATGATTAATTACACAATTTGGGATGTTGTTGAAAAAGTGATACTCTTCCCAAGAAAGGTGATGATGGTAATAAGATAGCCATTGTTAGTGAGGTTGACAAGGCTAAAAGGAAGTGGAGATTAAAGCTCATAGTATTCTCTCCATGGAATACCTAATGAGTATGCTTGACTTTAAACAATATGAGACGCTAAAGAGTTAATGGATGCTATTGAAACAAGGTTTGCTTGGTGTTGGGAATTATGTGAAGTAGGATTTATGTCATTATCGCCAAGGTTTCACAAGTAGAGCGTAATCAACAAGAAGTGATTCTACCAAGAGTACAAGCGCCTGTTACTATCAAGGGTGAAAGTGACTAGGATCAAGATGCGCTTAATGAATTAAATGCTAACTCATTATTATCTTTGAACGCCCGAGGTCAAGCATGGGTTTTATTGTACCGCTCAATATAGTTTAGTGTACTAGTCATTAAATGCATGCTTGCATGTTTAGTCGATTGGTAGTAATAGATTAGGTTCCTTATCTATAAAAGGAACCTCATAGTTTGTAATAGAAATCAATTCATCTAGAACATAGAGTTTCGGTTAATAAAAGATCCATAGAGGATCTAAGTGTTCTTAGTTATAACAACTTGTATTTACTTTCCGCTATAGAATACGAGTTGTAGAGACGGTCTATTAGTTTGCTTATGATTACATAGGCAACACTAACGATCCACGAAAAGCTAAAAATCATCAAGGTCCGAGAGTTTTCAACAAGTGGTATCGAGCCTCTGGAGAGTCTCTACGATATCGAGAACCTTATTTTCCTCACCCCATTCAACCAAATACATATTCACCATGCCCGAACCGATGATGAATCGAAGTCACCAACAACACCAAAAACAACACCACCTCTATGCAAGAATCGAGTCTCTCCAACAAGAATGGTAAGTTTCCTTTCCTAAAGAAAGAAGAGTATGATCGTGGACCATGAAGATGCATAACCGGATCTCCAATATTGATTGGAATCTATGGAGATTGTGAAGAATGGCAACAACAAGAAGACTATCCTGCATCTTGATGGTAAGTTTACCATTGCTCCTCCCAAACCGCCAAGAGATTCTTGCAAGACAAAGAGAGCACAAAGTAAGAACCATCCTTCTTCAATCTATTCCTCGAAGATCACTGGGTGATTTTCACCACATGGTTGATGCAAAGGACATCCGGATGGCTCAAAGCAAGGTTTGGTGGGAATGAAGAGTCCAGAGGATGAGAAGTCTATCCGAGACAACACTTCCAAGAGTTCAATATCTCGAAGAAGAAGGTATCCACAAGGATACGACGGTGTTTCACAAGATTCGAGTCACTAACCACCAATGCAAAGCTCGACAATGATGATTGCAACTCAAAGTTCCTACGATCTTTGCCTCCATCATGGTTACATGTGAGTATAGCCCTAAAGCTAAAGGTGGTGGACATGCTCACTTTGATGAGCTATACAACAAACTCAGTCTCTTGAACCCGATGTCGATCTCCTACCGCATCCTCTTCTCGTCATACAAGATTTGTTGGGACATCTCACCCAATATGATGATGCATGCTTCAAGTCCATCTTATTTGCCATCATCATCTTATCGTCCCACTCCATCACATCCTCAAGCTAAACCGGCAAGATTTTGGAGGATGTTCTTCATTTATTTGTTGCGATTATGATACTCAAAGAAGATCCGGTATATGAAGACTTTGATCGTGTGGACCCACTTGAGATGGAGGAGATGAAGTCGAAATGGCGTGTGGCCATGCTTTCGAGATATCAAGAGGTTTGAAGAAAAGCGGGGAGGAAGTTTGGGTTCAAGGAAAAGATCCACTGCTTTGACAGGAGAAAGGTCAAATGTTTCTCTTGTCATCGATGGGTCATTTCTCGAGGAATGCAAAGACAGAAGAGTGGAGAGGGTGCTAACTACATTTCCTATCAAAGATAATCGAAAGGAGCTAGCACTTCAAAGCTCTAGTCACCATGGATGAACAGTCAACTGGTGCATATGAACCCGTGAATGAGGAAGTCACGATACGCAGAAGCTTGGATTGTCGGCCGATGCACTTCGTAAGATAGGCATGATCGGTTGCCTTCATGCGACTTTCTCGTACACAACTCAGTATATTTGGTTGTAGTGAAAGATACAATGAACTTAAAGAAGCTTATGATACTATGAAACCTAGATACAATGAATGCTATGTTGATAATGAAGCTTATAAACTTTCGTTAAAACATTAGAGAGACAAAAGGTTTGGTTTCAAAAGAATCGATAGCTTATGAAGAAAAGATTAAGGTGCTTCAATTTGATCTAGATATTGCTAATATTAACTTTAAACGACCGAAAAGAAAAAGTCGATACTATTGTCGAAAATCTAGAGCTTAAAGAGAAACTTGTCGAGGAAATAGCTAGACATAAACAATGGTTAATATCGTGATAATCTAGCTAGAGCAATCGTATAGTAGTCAATCGCTGACTTCGTGAATAGGTTTAGGCTTTCAAAAGTATGTAGGATTGGAAGCTAGGCAAGATGGGCGAAATCTACACCTACAGTGCTTAGAACATTTTAAAAGGAAGGTGATTTACATGTCGTCCTGACCTATTAGAGGTGAATTTATGCCCACCGACCGCCCATTACTATCGACTTTGATGGATCACACCATCCGTATGGCAAAAGTCAAAAGACTTGCTGATAATGATGCTTCATCTTATGATTTTGTCTCTTTCTCTCGACAAAGTGACAATTCATCGGATCAAGGATCTACTTACAACCGTGATTCAAGTGATAAGTCGCACCTTGTCATGCCCTCACCGAGCCTACACCCAAGCCTCGCACCCAAGACTATCTACAAGCCTTCTAGGATAGTCACGAGGAATCCACTTCCAAGCCTCGCTTCCTTGAAGACTTGTCTTTTAAATCTTTGAATAATTTGTCTGTTAAAAACAATTCCTTTAATGCTTCTGGTTTAAGTTCTTCTACATGTAATAGAACATCTGCTTTGTTGAATAAATCTTCCAAAAGGAAGACATGTTTTGTGTGTGGAAGTAAATTTCATCTTATTAAGGATTGTGATTTTTATGAGCAAAGATTGGGTGTTTGTGCTCTTCAGAACCAAGACCGGTGTGGACCAATGTTAAAAATATTCCTCCTTATGTCCCACAAGCTAATTATACTGACTCTTCTTGGAGGAGGTCACCATAGACCTTATGTGCAACCTATTAGCCAATATTTTAAACATGGTTATTGGCCCGCATATGTTGACTCTATGAAAATGGGAAAGGATGTCAGCACCATCAAAAATCTGTCAAAACTTCAGCTTGTTCTTGGAAGGATAAAGGACCAAAATTTTACCGGAAACCCAAGAACAATGGTAGATCTTTCTCTTCCTTAACTCGCAAAGTTTAAGGGGAGGCATAGGCCTCGTGGGAGGATCTCATAGTAAACTTTGTGTATATGTTGTTTGCTAACACCGCTTGTTCATAGTTTTTTTGTCTGGTTTGTCTATGTTTTGTCTCGAGTTTGTTTTGCAGAATGCCCTGTTCAGTTAAAATTCATCAAGTATGGTCCTTTGGTATATGGTCTAGTAAGCTCAAAGCTTGTTTCCTCTGAAAGCTAAGTAATGGAGTGAGCAATTGGTTTCCACTGAAGATAAAATATTGAAGACAAGTATTGAAGTTAAAATTGTTCATTCATTCATTCAAATTACAGCTTACAGCTTACAATCAACTTCAATGCAACTACAAGAAAAGAGCTATACTACTTATCCTAATCTAGTACATATCATATATTCCAACATCTAACAGGATGTTGATATGCATGATCGCTCACATCTTTCACACTAGATGCCGGATATGCGTTTCATGAAGTCTTGCATAACCACCCATTCGCTCTATCTCGATGGTCGGAGATGCATAACTACTATAACGAGGATGCTAAGGATCAAAATGGAAAGGATGGATTGATGCAAATCGTGATGATGAAGAAAATATTATGTCCTTTGTGCTTCATCTATTGATTTCAACCAAAATGCAATCAATCCACCATCTATAAGCATTTCCTCTATACGATGTGTGTTGATGCACCAAAACCTGGTGCAGAAAGACCGAGAACCACCTCTCTATCCTTAGGGAGTGGTGGATTTCGCTCATGGCCTTCGTGGAGGCCGAGGTGCTGGAGGTTGGGAGTAAGATGTTCTCTCCTTCGGAGTCATCGTAATCATCAACGGCAGTGGAAGGCTCATTCGCAATGCAAGGGAGGCTCTTTCACTCTCTTTGAAGTTGCTTCCTCATCCGAGTCTTCATAAGGTGATACATAAGAACTTAAGGATGAGTTGTCTTCTCCACCCCCGGATTGCTTGTCAAATAATTCTTCTTCCACCTCTCAAGACCGCTATGGAGGTTGCATTGTCATCCGATGAAAGAATGATTGGGATGGAACTACTCATGGTTGATTGTGATTAATTTTGGAGCAATCAAGAAACTAGGGTTTGTTATGATATTTGGGGATCTTTGATGAAGAATTATGTGTGCATTGGGATCATTTTATAGACGGATTCGAGGTTCAATGGGAATTAATGCAGTGGTTGGCACAAGAACTCTCTAGAATATTACCGAAGATATTTTTATCTTTGATGGTTGTCGTCAAGTGTATAACTTCAGCAGATTGACCATCTGTCATCAAGCTGCGTACACCTTCTTTGGTCAAGTTGAAATACACGTAAGCTACGGTCAACCAAACGGTCTAATTCTTTTGACTATAACTTGGGCAACAACTACCACTCCACCATTTACATTCTTCCACTTCAAAACAAACCGATTCACTCTCCTTCATCCAATAACACTTCATTACGAGCATCATAACCCTAAAATCTCAAATCATCACATGGCACTTGATTTTAAGAAGGATCACAACAAAGTTGCTTTTCTGGGAAAAGCTAAAGATGATGAGTCAGATGAACCAATGGTGGAATTCTTAAAAGGTCCAAGATTTGTTATGTTTCAGCACATTCTCCGAATGTAATATATGAATCTCTTGTTACTCGCTTTTGGGCATCCGCTCAAAACGAAGTGAAACAGATTGGTGCTACGATTGACGGAACATAGCATATGGTTACCAAGAGATGATAAGGAGGAAGCTTCGCTTGGAAGATGCCGATGGAGTATATCACTCTAATCGATGGAGGTGCTTATCGGGTCGAGAGCGATTGGCTATCGAGGTACGAGGACCGACATTTGGTCAAGAAGCATCTTTGCCCAATGTGGAGGTTCTTGATTCACACGTTGCTTCAGTGCATAAGCAACAAGTCGAGGATGGGACCAGCTTCACCCAACCGGATGTGGTTTCGCAAATGATTTTAGACACCACTACCCAAGACCAATCCTTTTATGCCGTAGGAGCTCTGTCACCAAACTTTTGCCTCTATGAGAACTAACTTTGAGGGGCACATTGTCCTCGACGAAGCTATGTTGCCTCAAGGCATTGGGCGGCCGATGAGGAGAATGTTGCCAACATCCCACCCTCTTCACTGCTACCGATGGCAATCCATCACCAATATTGATGAGGGCCCTCCTTTCTGCCGAAGCTTCTCATGTTGCTCCAGCAGCCTCCACCAACACCAACTCTAGCACATTGTCCTAGTCCACCACCAAGACATGATCCTCTTGATGATTTTGAATCGATCCAACAGATGACCACACCTAGTCCTCCAAGGGTACTGCTGATGAGGTACCTCCTCATGTTGAGAATGACCATGTTTCCTCCGAAAGGTCTAATGAAGCTCCATTACCACATAGCAATCACCGGTGGAGCCGAGGACCCCATTACTCTCACATCTATGTATGATCTTGTGAACAGTATGCACCGAGGTGTCCAAATCGAAAAGGAACTTGCGTGACCAAGTCTACTCTTGGTAGTAAGATTGAAGATCTACAGAGTAAAGTTAAGGACCTAGAGAATGATTTGAAAAGGAAACCAAAAGGAAGTTTGTGGTTTCTTCCGAGGAGGAAGAATATGAACCTCAAGATGGGTCTCTTGATATGTTAGCCGATGTGTCTCTTAATGATCCTTCATCAAGAATTACGAATCTTCAAAGGAGAAGGAACCCGTTTTTTACAAAAGGAGAAAGAGATCGATTTGAATAAAGCAACCATCAAGTATCCAAGGAACCGTAGTTTGTCAAAGCCGCATCTGCCGATACCCCAATGGAGGATGTTGCTCATCGAACTTGGTCAATCTTCACCATAAAAACCTTCGTCCACTCCTCAAGCACCTCACAACATGTTTCTTCCGAAAAGACTTGGGTGTTTCTACCGAGATTCCTCATATCGATATTGCGATGATGATTGTGCAAGGAGATCGCTAATAAAGGAAAAGGTTTACCGGTAGAAGATGAGCTTGGTCCGACTTGGTAAGTGAAGAGGAAAGGCGAGAACAAGATGTAATACTTGCGAGTGTAATGAGAGAAAGAAAGATGAACAATTGGCTAAACAGATCAAGATCACCACGCCCGCTTTGCCTCCTCGAAAGACAAAGGGAAATCGATGAAATGCGTACTAAGCTACCCGACTCATTGGGATGCCTATACTCAAGAAGTCATATCAAACCCTTCACCGCTCGAGTATCTTAGGTGCGCACTTCAACAAAGGGAAGTTTTGTGGATTTGATGATGGCTCGTGGAAGACAAATGAAGCAAGAAGCACTAAAAGAGGAGAGCCATCACACCAAAGGAATAAAGATAGACCTCCTACTAAAGTCGAAATGAGGCTTGTGGTGAAAACCGTAGCTCATCTCTGTATAACTCTGGGTTGTCAATGAAGCAAGTCAAGGCATTCCCCGATCATATTTTGATTCGCAAATATAATCAAATCATGAAGTATTCTTCTTCGCACACTTCAAGCTTAAAAAGGATTGCTGGTATTTCAGGTGCTCCTAAGACTAAGAGGACAAAGACAACTGAGATTGTGGACAATTTTGATGATATGTCATGTTCCTCCAAAGTCTCTACTGAAGCTACCATAGAGACTTCACACTCAACCTGCAGCATCAATCAATGAACCTCATGGTGTTTCCATCAAGCAATAGTCATGTCCTCTTCCACCCCAACTATAGCATCTCGCCGAGGCAAGAAAAGATATTTTGGATAGGAAAGATAACAAGGTTCTTTCTCACGAACCATCTAAGGTTTCGCCAAACTCCCACAGATTGCTAGCTCACCGACAAAACTTCATCTCACGAACCGCTTGCCATTTCTCTAGAAGTACCTAATGTACCGCTCCCACTCCATCTGTGGCATCCGCTTGCTCGTGTCGATATAACAAGTATAAAAACGAGGAAGGCTAGAAACTTGCTAGTAAGGATGAATGCCATTCGAGAAGATGCACCATCTTTAGGAATCTATAAGCCCGAAGAAGGAAGAAGAGGATGGCCAAAATCACTACCACGGATCTTGAGGTCGATGAGTCAACCTTTATTAAAGAAGGGTCTTCTTCTGATTTTCCTGAGGGAGATCAAAATGTGCTGGTCAATTGGACTCTGAAGCATGATGAGATGAATGTCATTCATCGAAAGGATAAAACTTCAATGGAATTTACCTTTTTGAAGGAAATACTCCATTTGGTTGACTGCAACATTGCACCACAATGTTCTGGGATGTTCTTACTAGGAGATCTTCAAGTCCTGTTTAACTCTCATTCTCCCAATAGTAGAGGACATTCCATTTGGGAGAACTCACATTTATGGCGAGTTGTGTCCTGGAGACTCTATCCTCTCCCTCGTGTGCATGTGCTTGAGACTAAGGGTGGAATCACACCGCATGTTTGTTTAAAGAAAGTATCCATTGCCCAAGAGACTTATGGAAAGGATGTCAGGTCGGTTGGAAATTCCTCCGCATCCAGCTGGAAATGAAAGACCGTGATGTCGAACGACCTCGTTGATTGATCAAGACTCAACTTCGCAAGTTCGTCGCATCTTCATCATGAATGCGTAATCTACATTGTCTTTTGTAATTTGTACTAAATTTTGTTTTGTCATGTTGTTTGTTTTCTTTGTTTGTTAAAAAAAAAAAAAAAAAAAAAAAAAAAAAATTCATTTGCATTTTTGTTACACTTTTGATGGTTTTAACTCACCGATATACCTTGTGTGTATCAAAGAGTTGGCTAGTCCAAAGGTGTCACAATTCTCAATTTCCGTCATTTTTCAAATTTATATTTTCATTAAACGCTTATTTTCCTATTAAATAAACGCTATCGCTGTAAACATTTATTCTGCATAATTGACCCGACACTTCCAAAAATAATCCAAATATATGTTTATACTCATTTTAAGACAATAAAATTATATTATTAATTTATTCGATGTTTTCAATTTATTTTGATATAAATTGTTATATATAAATATTTATTTACTATTCTTCAGAATTCAAACGATAAATATTTATTCACTCACCATGTAGGAAATGTATTTTTAAAATTTTTATGACTTCAATATATTTTATTTTGTCTGCTAAAATTTATTTTTTTAGCTAACGATACCCTAAATGCTTAAATAATTACACAAGTTATTAATTACCCTTAATTAAATACACATTTATTTTACATTAATACACTTAATGATTACTAAATACATCTACTCTTTTTTTTTCATACATGTCGACCACCTTTGGGTGAGTCATTTTATGTACAAAATATCTCTTTCAAGGTATATTGTATTATACTAAATAATATCTTTACACATACAACTCATAACTCAAGGTGAAATCAAAACCAATTCTCTTCTCTCTCAACACCATAACCGGCCATTCAAGGGGACCAAGAAGGAGGATCATCAAAATTTTATAATCAAGTTTTTATTACTCTAGTTACACTCTTGATTAAGGTTTTGAAATAAAAACCTTGGGTGATTAGGATTAACCCTTTTGTTCTCATAAACCTCATCAAGTATTCTAGTAAGCATCTCATGTCCATTTTTTCATCTTTCATATTCACTTCATATTTATTTCATCATATTTGAGCAAAAACATGCAAGTCATATGATGTTGTACCACTTTTTCATTGATTTTTTTAAGAGTTATGAATATAGAAGTCATCCTATAATTACCCCTTGTTATATATTATTTTTGGTGATGTCTAGGAACCCATGACACCCTAAGAAGGTGTATGGTAGGATTAGAATAGCTTCGGAGTTTTTTTGAATGGGTTAGAATAGGTTTGGCGCGAGAAAAACTCATTTCGACAAGTTTATGAAAGGGTCTGTCCTTATTTTCAAAACTGGAAAATCCGACAGTAGGTAAAAATGTTTGGCCTAGATATTTAGAAAATATACTTTAAAACGAAACCGTGGGTCATTGAACGGATTAAACGGAGTTATAACGAAGAAGTTATGAATTTTTCAAGTTGGCGACGAAAACTATAATTTTCTCGAAATTTCAAGATGAAAATGTCACCCTTTACGAGTCAAAATGAGGCTTAAGCGTTATTCAAAGTGTCGACTTATAAAAATATATTAGTATACTTTGATACGGGTTAAGGACATATAAACGAGAAAACGGATTTGTAACGATTAAATTATACACGCTTTTACAAAGTTGCCGTAACTTTATTATATAAGAAAAACTATATTAATTCTAATAGGCAAGTATTACGTCAAACTAGTCACCATGTTGGAGGACGTTTTTAACAATGACGTAGAACTTTTTATAAAGAGATGTCTTCTAGTAAAAGTAAATTCGCCAAGTATATTTTCCAAAATGTCCAACTGTTCGTCGAGCGGAGTTGTAACGAATAAAATATAGTCACTCAAACTTGGCCGAAAACCACCCTTAAACTATATTTTTGGACTAAGGTACCATGCTTAACCAATATTTTTCTTTGTGATCGAGACCTCTAGGATGGAAACTTAAATACTAAAACTTTGAGTTAATAATACAAGCTTTCCAAAACTGTTGAGTTCGCTTTCCTAACACTCGTGTGCACCATTTTGCGACTATCATAGGAGGTTGTTTCAACGTAACTACTTGTAGAGTATTTTTAATACGACGGATGTCATAAACATATATTTTGACGATAAACATTATTTCCAAAACGCATAAGTGGTATGGATATCATATGGATTTGCATGCACGACATTGTATCACGATTCACGACAACATATCATAACTCAAGTCATGACATTCATTTTAGGTCGCGATAGTTTCCGAGCCTCATTTTAGTGCACTTCATTTTGTTAGCATATCAATCATACCAGTGAGTTCCATAGCCCCACTTTCAATTGTTTTTATACTACTTTTGGGGGAGATACATGCTCAACTACTTGCTTTATTTTATCTTCTACATATTACCGTGAGTTTCATAGCCCCTACTTTTATACGTTTTGAATTACTTTTGGGGGAGATACATGCTCAAACTATTTTCATTTACTTTCACAAGTACTCTAAACTTTTAAGGATTACCGTGAGTTCATACCCGCTTACTCGCTTAAATTCTTACAAACTATTTGGGGAGATACATGCTTAAATACTTGTTTTTACTCTTGTAATATTCAAACCATTTATACAATTGTGCTACACTATACTTCTTATACTCTTGGGACATTATGTGTGGTTTATTGCGATATGTGCCTTAATGTGCTAAACTTGTTTTCAATTATGCATCAACATACATACATTAGCAATCGTTAATCTCTGGAGAGCCATGGAGAGGTATTGATAGTACTATCGGTCGACGCCCCACCCTTGGGTCCTTGATGACGTGACCTAGGGTGAATATAATCTGTTATTCAATGAAACATACAAACAATTTAGACTTGTCAAGAGGTTCAGTTATCGTGATTCTTTGCATTAAGTACTTGATATATCGATGCACATATGTCCTACTTACAAAAAGATTGACATCATGCGCTTGAACATAAACTATACACATTTTGGCAATGGTTGTGAACACACAAGTTGCAAGTTTTGTATGGGCGAACTTGAACCGAGTGGATTTACAATGCCTTTGTCGCAAGAATATTCTTGAAAGGCTTTACATTTCAACTCAAACTCTATGAACTCACTCAACCTTTGTGTTGACACTTTTAGCATGTTTTATCTCGTATCTAAGGCATTCACTTCATGGCATGCATATGGACATATCATAGAGTCGTGGACGACGCCGTCACACATGGGATTTATGCATTTTAAAACATCGCTTGCTTGTAACAAACTTATTTCCGCACAAATTGATTTTTATTTGGGACCTATACTTTGTAAACTCGATTGTTTTAATAAATCAAACGACAGTGTTTTCCAAACGACACTTTAGGTCGCTCAATATAACTATAACTTTGATGTTATGACAAATCATCCCCCAGAATTCCATTCCACCGCAAAATGTGTAATGGGGTGTGACAAAAGGGTACAGCTTTGTAAAGACACATCAAATCATTGATAGTCGTAATGATTTGCTCAAAATCATAGGTCTCGCAACCACCCATGCTTTATTGTCGAGATTTGTATGGTCATCAATTCACCATGGTCTATTCCTTGTTGGAATCCAAGAATTGACTAGCCCACAAGTATATGGCTTGTGGTAAAGGCAACCGCATCCATATTTGGTTATCAATTCACCAATTCTAAGAATTGACTAGTCCCGAGCAAACGGCTGTGTAAAGACACAACAAACCGCTTATATGGTTTCGGTTTGCCTATAAATCGATGGTTATCGATGTACCATAGTTTTCGAACTTAAACATTTGGCTACTCCAAGAGAGATGGCTATTGGTAAAGAGACATCAAATCCATTATTTTCAATGATTCACCTCA
The DNA here is from genome assembly GCA_022545495.1 of Chrysanthemum lavandulifolium. Classification (NCBI taxonomy): domain Eukaryota; kingdom Viridiplantae; phylum Streptophyta; class Magnoliopsida; order Asterales; family Asteraceae; genus Chrysanthemum; species Chrysanthemum lavandulifolium. The sequence goes on from CM040242.1 coordinate 61,535,504, forward strand.
CACAGAAATAACACACCGGATGTGATGAGAACAGTTTGAAACCGATAAGTATTGATGTACATTATGTCATTTGTTGCCGCAAAGACCGGGCGTTTAAAGTTTGATCATCATAGAGATGAGATTATTATTGGTTATTTGCTAATAATGTGTTAAAACAATCCTCTAGTACGTAAGTCTCAAAAGATCTTTCATATCAGAACCGAACTTAACCAAGTCAAATTCCGCTTAGGGAGGATTGTTGGGAATTATGTGAAGTAGGATTTCTGCCATTATCGCCAAGGTTTCGGCTCAAGTAGAAGCGTAATCGCTAAAGAAGTGATTCTCTCAAGAGTACAAGCATTGCCGTTATCGCTGAAGGGTGAAAGTGACTAGGATCAAGATGCGCTTAATGAATTAAATGCTAACTCATTATTATCTTTGAACGGCCCGAGGTCAGCATGGGTTTTATTGTACTGCTCAATATAGTTTAGTGTACTAGTCATTAAATGTATGCTTGCATGTTTAGTCGATTGGGTAGTAATAGATTAGGGTTCCTTGTCTATAAAAGGAACCTCATAGTTTGTAATAGAAATCAATTCATCTGGAACATAGAGTTTCAGTTAATAAAAAGATCCATAGAGGATCTAAGTGTTCTTAGTTATAACAACTTGTATTTACTTTCCGCTATAGAATACGAGTTGTAGAGACCGCCTATTAGTTTGCTTATGATTACATAGGCAACACTAACGATCCACGAAGTGCAAAGATCCGCTGGTCCGAGAGTTTTCAACACGGTAATGAAGCTACTAAGAAATCCAGAAAACATGCTCAAGCATCGCCTTGAAAACTTCAACGCTTCTGGAGAACAACTTGATGGCACTTATAACGTATCACGTAAACTTATCACCAACCGAAATTGGTGGACTACAAAATTGCTCAAGAAGATATAAATCTCAAGTTCATCGAAGTTTGTCACCGTAATGGGTTATGTATACTGTTGTGTGGAGGAACAAAGATGATTTTGAAAAGATGACTCGAAAATCTCTGCTGTCACAATTCCATCAATTCCCGATCATTTCACAATTCAAACTCAAACTCATATTCATCATATTAGTTCATGCATGGTTTTGCATTTCACATTAAACGATAATTTTCTTATTAAATAAACGCTATCGTAAATAATTATTTTGAACAATTGATCCGATACTTCCAAAATTTATCACAATATATTTTTATACTCATATTAAGTCTATAAAATATTATTATTAGTTTACCCGGTGTTTTAAATTTATTTTGTATATAAATTGTTATATTTATATAAATTACGACGCTTTTCTTAAATTCAACCCGATAATTATTATTTCACTCAAATCTTTCAAGAAATGTATTTTATAATTTTATGACCTCAATATATTTTATCTTGACCCGTGAAAATTTATTTTAGTTAACGCTACCATAAATACTCAAATGTGTATACAAGTCATCACTTATCTTCAATTAACTTTACATAATACTATACTTATACATTATAAAAAAAATGAATTGCTTATCTAAAACCCCTTGTCGACACAAGGGGGGATGACTCACTTACTTTGCTAAATATCTTAAGCTAAATGATATTATACTAAATATCTATACACATACAACTCATATTTGCAAAGTGAAAAGATCAAACCATCCTCTCTTTCTTTCTCTCTCATAACCGGCCACCCTAGGATCAAGAAGGAAGATCACAAAAGTTTTCAAGTCAAGTTAATTAACACTCTAGTATCACTCTTTATTTAGGTTTTGCAATAAAAACCTAGGGTGATTAGGAAATCCTTTGTTCTCATAAACCTCATCAAGTATTCTAGTAAGCATCTCATGTCCATTTTTCATCTTTCATATTTATTTCATATCCATTTCATCATATTTGAGCAAAACATGCAAGTCATATGATGTTGTACCACTTTTTCATTGATTTTAAGGTTATATATATCTAAGTCATCCTATAATTACTCCTTGTTATATATTATTTTTGGTGATGTCTAGGAACCCATGACACCCTAAGAAGGTGTATGGTAGGATTAGAATAGCTCCGGAGTTGTTTTGAATGGGTTAGAATAGGTTTGGCGCGAGAAAAACTCATTTCGACAAGTTTGCAAAAGAGTCTGTCCATATTTTGAAAATCTGGAAAATCCGACAGTGGGTATAATATTTTGGGCTAGATATTTAGAAAATACACTTTAAAACGAAAATGTGGCCGCTTGAACGGATTAAAACGGAGCTATAACGAAGAAGTTATGAATTTTTCAAGTTGGCGACGAAAACTATAATTTTCTGGAAATTTCAGCATGAAAATGTCACCCTTTACGAGTCAAAAATGAAACTTAGGTGTTATAAATTATGTCGACTTGTCAAAAATATATTAGTATACTTTGATACGGTTAAGGACATATAAAACGAGAAAACGGAATTGTAACGATTAAATTATACACGCCACAAAGTTGTCGAACTTTATTATATAAGAAAACTATATTAATTCTAATAGGCAAGTATTACGTCAAACTAGTCACCATGTTGGAGGACGTTTTAACATTAAAGTAGAACTCTTTATAAAGTGATGTCTTCTAGTAAAAGTAAGTTCGCCAAGCATATTTTCCAAAATGTCCGACCGTTTGTCTAGCGGAGTTATAACGAATAATATACGGTCACTTACTCTTGGCCGAAAACCACCTTTAAACTATATTTTTCTTTGTGATCGAGACCTCTAGGATGGAAACTTAAATACTAAAACTTTGAGATAATGATACAAGCTTTCCAAAACCGTTGAATTTGTTTCCTAACACTCGATGTGCACCATTTTGCGACTATCGTAGGAGGTTGTTTCAACGTAAATATTTGTAAAGTATTTTTAATATGACGTGATGTCATAAACATATATTTTGACGATAAACTTTATTTCCAAAACGTACAAGTGGTATGGATATCATATGGAATTGCATGCACGACATTGTATCATGCATTAACGACAACATATCATAACTCAATCATGACATTCATTTTAGGTCGCGGATAGTTTCCGAGCCTCATTTTCGTGCACTTCATTTTGTTAGCATATCAATCATACCAGGTGAGTTCATACCCCGCTTTTACTCGTTTAAATTCCTATAAACTATTTGGGGCGAGATACATGCTTATTTATCCAAACATTTAAACTCTTTGCCAAACAACATTACTTATACTTTAGACTTGGTGCGTGAAGTGACTAGACTTAAACAAACATCCCAATATTTATATGTTGAAGGCCATTTATTTGGATACACCCAACGTGAGTCGTTGGAGGAACATCCCAATATTTATATGTTGGAAGGCCATTTATATGGATACAAACCCAACGTGAGTCGTTGAGGAACATCCCAACACGAGTTGTTGGAAGACCCTTGTGGTGACATTTATACTTTTAACTACCTTATCAAGCATATTCATGATTGTCATTCTATTTTAGGCAATGGGTTGTGAACACACAGTTGCAAGTTTTGTATGGGCGAACTTGAACCGAGTGGATTTACAATGCCTTTGTTGTGTGAACATTTCTCAAAGTATTTCGTATCATTTATTACAAACTTATGAACTCACCAACCTTTGTGTTGACACTTTTAGCATGTTTATCTCGTAGTAAGGCGATAGCATTTCATGGAGCTTTTGGGTCACATGGCATACATTGAGTCTTGTGCTTTTAACAATTACCATTCGACATGTTTTGTAAACCCTTTATGTATTATCAAACTTTGGGATTTCTTGTTTTGTAAACTTTAACTTATTTAATCGAATGGTAGACTTTTCAAAACGCCTCATTATAGAGGTCGCTTTCTTTATCCATACTTTGTGCTATGACGCCATACCCCAATGACACTATCGTCTCCGCGATATTTTGGGGTGTGATGATTGGTATCGAGATTTGGTTATAGAGAACTAGGTTGCATTTTAGTTCCTAGACTATAACCGCTTTCACGCCGATCCTTTCTTTTCCTATCGCCTTACACACTTTTCGCATGCGCATATGTTTTCTTAAATATTTCTTCTAGAACCACCTCATTGGATAACGTGGTTTCCTTGTACCGATAGGGAGTCCCAAAATCTAGTCAAGTCATTAAAAATATGGAGCTCAAGAATGAGCACTTATCTAACTTGATCTCGTGACGCTCTTGTTTGATGAGACACGAGATCGAGCTAAATAAGTGTTACTATAAAGTCGATAGATTTGATGATTTTGCCCGAGGATGGGAGTTCTCTCGAGGATACTTTGGGAACCGCCACGACCAAACCTCATAGTGACTTTAGCACCTAAAGGAATTTCCTATACACCAAGTGCGACTCTCCTAGATACCTACCCTAAATTTCTCCTTCACCATTTAGAATCGGATGATAGAATGGCTACCTATTTCAAGAACATCAATCGCCGAGACATGTATGTTGGTGGTATGTACACGCAGAAATGAGGCAATTATAATTATGGTGGCCAACATAATTATAAATGTGTCACAACCCACGTGGACATATGCGATCACGATACGTAGATCGCGTGGACACACCTTAGGAACCAATTTGTGGCGTGGTATTATGTTTGAGGACGCATATAGACATTGGGAATTCAACGGTTCTTTCCTTGCAGATCATGGCACCAAAGAGGGTAACACGCAAGACTAACCGAGGTGGTGCGCGCAAAGGGGTGGAAGGACAGTGAGCGTGGAGGTAGAGAAGGCGGTAACGACATGGGTAACAATGACAACAACATCATGGAAACCCCGATTTTGCCGCCATCATCGCCAACAACTTCAAATCTTGCTTCCCACTATTGTCACACAAGTTGGAAACCATATGAATAACTCGGAAACCGCGGAACGGAATGGCGACACCAACAATGTAGTTGGCAAGAATAACAACAACAACACCAACAACAACAACAACAACAACAGTAATGGATGCACATATAAGGAATTTTCGCATGCAAACCCGTGGAGTTTGATGGTATAGAGGTGCTTTGGCGATACTGATGGGTAGAGAAGACAGAGTCAAGAATCGACATCGCAATTGTACCACACATCGAGGGTAAAGTATGCCGCTTGCTTGCTATCGTGGAAGGCATTGACATGGTGGAACACACAACTACAAAGCTAGGGGCAGGAAGCATATAGGTATGACATGGGACTAATTTAAGGCGTTATTGAAAGAGGAGTACCGCCTTGACAATGAAATGCGTAAACCGGAAGATGAATTTTATCACCACTCCATGATAGGGCTGGTCACGCACCTACATGCATCGATTTCATGAGTTAGCCGACTAGTTCCTCATCTAGTTACCCCGAGTCCAAGAGAATCTCGAGGTACATATATGGTCTTGTCCCCAAACCGTGGAACTGTGAAAACTATCGAACCGCCTACAATACAAAGTGCAATATTGAGAGCAGGAACCCCAATGATGAGATGGTCGAAATGGGACTTTGAAGAGCAAAGGACAAGAGGAAAGAATCGAGTGGATCGAGTAGACAGATGGATGTGGTAGCGACAACAAGAGAGCAAGAGTTTTTGTGGCAACTGGTACCGAACAAAGAGAGTATGCGGTACACATCCCAAATGTGCTTAATGTGCTTATCATCACCAAGTCCAAGCCTTGCCGCTTATGTACAATTTGCAATCACAAGCCATTTTTCAAGCCAGTAGAGAGCGTGCAAGACCGATAACAACGGTTAACACGGGCAACATGAGGAATAACCAAAGGACTTGCTTCGAGTGCAACAACCGAATCACTACCGAATAATTGTCCTCGCTGAATAAGCCACCGATGCAAGCTCATCTAGCTATGGCAATTAAAGGAAATAACCCAAACCCCGTACTCAATATCACCCACCCCGAGCTCGAGCATTCTATGTAGGAACCGAGGAAGCCCGCAATGCGAATCGGCACGCTTTCCCTAGACCATTAAGTGATCCACCGATTATTCGTATTCAAGAGTCTCATTAGATAAGAAACCTAGACGCGTAAGTTTTGGCATAAGCACTTTGACCATACACCCCGATTTCGCGAAACCTAAGGGTAGACCTTATGTATCATCGATTGAATCACGAGGACGTGATTCCTCCGACATGGGAAGAATGTCACAATTCTCAATTTCCGGTCATTTCTCAAACTCAATATTCATCATATTAGTTCATGCATGGTTTTGCATTTCACATTAAACGATAATTTTCTTATTAAATAAACGCTATCGCAGAAATAATTATTTTGAACAATTGATCCGATACTTCCAAAATTTATCACAATATATTTTATACTCATATTAAGTCTATAAAATATTATTATTAGTTTACCCGGTGTTTTAAATTTATTTTGTATATAAATTGTTATATTTTGTATAAATTACGACGGTTTTTTTAAATTCAACCCGATAAATATTATTTCACTCAAATCTTTCAAGAAATGTATTTTTATAATTTTATGACCTCAATATATTTTATCTTGACCCGTGAAAATTTATTTTAGTTAACGCTACCCTAAATACTCAAATGTGTATACAAGTTCAACACTTATCTTCAATTAACTTACATAATACTTCATTATACATTATTAAATAAAAAAAAAAAATGAATTGCTTATCTAAAAACCCCCTTGTCGACACAAGGGGGGGATGACTCACTTACTTTGCTAAATATCTTAAGCTAAATGATATTATACTAAATATCTATACACATACAACTCATATTTGCAAAGTGAAAAGATCAAACCATCCTCTCTTTCTTTCTCTCTCAAAACCGGCCACCCTAGGATCAAGAAGGAAGATCACAAAAGTTTTCAAGTCAAGTTAATTAACACTCTAGTATCACTCTTTATTTAGGTTTTGCAATAAAACCTAGGGTGATTAGGAAACTTTGTTCTTATAAACCTCATCAAGTATTCTAGTAAGCATCTCATGTCCATTTTTCATCTTTCATATTTATTTCATATCCATTTCATCATATTTGAGCAAAAACATGCAAGTCATATGATGTTGTACCACTTTTCATTGATTTTAAGGGTTATATATATCTAAGTCATCCTATAATTACTCCTTGTTATATATTATTTTGGGTGATGTCTACGAACCCATGACACCCTAAGAAGGTGTATGGTAGGATTAGAATAGCTCCGGAGTTGTTTTGAATGGGTTAGAATAGGTTTGGCGCGAGAAAAACTTATTTCGACAAGTTTGCAAAAGAGTCTGTCCATATTTTGAAAATCTGGAAAATCCGACAGTGGGTATAATATTTTGGGCTAGATATTTAGAAAATAAACTTTAAAACGAAAACGTGGCCGCTTGAACGGATTAAAACGGAGCTATAACGAAGAAGTTATGAATTTTTCAAGTTGGCGATTTAAAACTATAATTTTCTCGAAATTTCAAAGATGAAAATGTCACCCTTTACGAGTCAAAATGAAACTTAGGTGTTATAAATTATGTCGACTTGTCAAAAATATATTAGTATACTTTGATACGAAGCTAAGGACATATAAAACGAGAAATCGGAATTGTAACGATTAAATTATACACGCCACAAAGTTGTCGTAACTTTATTATATAAGAAAAACTATATTAATTCTAATAGGCAAGTATTACGTCAAACTAGTCACCATGTTGGAGGACGTTTTAACATTAAAGTAGAACTCTTTATAAAGTGATGTCTTCTAGTAAAAGTAAGTTCGCCAAGCATATTTTCCAAAATGTCCGAATCGCTTGTCTAGCGGAGTTATAACGAATAATATACGGTCACTTACTATGGCCGAAACCACCTTTAAACTATATTTTCTTTGTGATCGAGACCTCTAGGATGGAAACTTAAATACTAAAACTTTGAGATAATGATACAAGCTTTCCAAAACCATTGAATTCGCTTTCTAACACTCGATGTGCACCATTTTGCGACTATCGTAGGAGGTTGTTTCAACGTAACTACTTGTAAAGTATTTTTAATATGACGGATGTCATAAACATATATTTTGACGATAAACATTATTTCCAAAACGCATAAGTGGTATGGATATCATATGGAGTTTGCATGCACGACATTGTATCATGCATTCACGACAACATATCATAACTCAATCATGACATTCATTTTAGGTCGCGGATAGTTTCCGAGCCTCATTTTCGCACTTCATTTTGTTAGCATATCAATCATACCAGTGAGTTCATACCCGCTTACTCGCTTAAATTCCTATAAACTATTCGAATACCCGCTAGATACATGCTTATTTATCAAAACATTTAAACTCTTTTGCCAAACAACATTACTTATACTTTAGACTTGGTGCGTGAAGTGACTAGACTTAAACAAACATCCCAATATTTATATGTTGGAAGGCCATTTATTTGATACACCCAACGTGAGTCGTTGGAGGAACATCCCAATATTTATATGTTGGAAGGCCATTTTATGGATACAATTTCAACGTGAGTCGTTGAGGAACATCCCAACACGAGTTGTTGGAAGACCCTTGTGGTGACATTTATACTTTTAACTACCTTATTGCGCATATTCATGATTGTCATTCTATTTTAGGCAATGGGTTGTGAACACACAGTTGCAAGTTTTGTATGGGCGAACTTGAACCGAGTGGATTTACAATGCCTTTGTGTGTGAACATTTCTCAAAGTATTTCGTATCATTTATTACAAACTTATGAACTCACCAACCTTTGTGTTGACACTTTTAGCATGTTTATCTCGTAGTAAGGCGATAGCATTTCATGGAGCTTTTGGGTCACATGGCATACATTGAGTCTTGTGCTTTTAACAATTACCATTCGACATGTTTTGTAAACCCTTTATGTATTATCAAACTTTGGGATTTCTTGTTTTGTAAACTTTAACTTATTTAATCGAATGGTAGACTTTTCAAAACGCCTCATTATAGAGGTCGCTTTCTTTATCCATACTTTGTGCTATGACGCCATACCCCAATGACACTATCGTCTACCGCGATATTTTGGGGTGTGATATCAAAATCGTTAACACCGCAAGCTAGGAAGTTCTTGAGGAGGACCGTAGATGTGTCAAATATGATGGTCAAAGAAGAGTGGATTTGACAAAGCAAGATGGAGTGCTTTAACTGCAAGAAGAAGGGTCACTTTGCTAGAGAATGTCGAGCTCCTAAAAGGATTGTAGGCATCAAGAAGTCCACTGAAGAGCCTGCTTCTTCTTCAGCATTGGTTGCTCAAGATGGTATTGGTGATTATGACTGGAGTGATCAAATTGAAGAAGGTCCCAATGCAGCCTTTCTTGCTAGTGAAGCTTCTAAAGAGTATAACTTTGCTCTTATGGCCTATGCTTCATCTTCTGGTTCAGATTCTGATGTATCAAATGATTCTAAAAATTCTACTTGTTCTTTTAAATCATGTCAAGATAACTTAGAATCTCTTAAAGCTATTCATGAGAGTTTGAGAAGAGAGGTAGAAAGACTATCACTAGATAACTTAGGTTATAAAGTAGGTCTAGAGAATGTTGAAGAAAAACTTAAATTTTGTATTAAATGTGAGTTTGAGTATGTATATAAGATTAACATACTTGGTGGTGAAATTAATCTTAAGGATAGGGAAATTAAAATGCTTAAAAAGAAACTAGAAGAAGCAGAGAGTGTAAAACAAGAAGCTCTAGATGAAAAGGAAAAACATGTTGTTCGAGTTGCTAAAACACAATATGCTTCTGATTTAGTAAATAAGCCAATTGGTCAAAAAAAATTTAAGAGGATACTGGTCTTGGATACAACAATATGCCACCACCCTCTCTAATGAAACATGCACCACCTACAAAAAAAACTGTCATTTAGTAGTGAATTCAGTTTTAACAAACCTGTAGAAGAGATTAGTAAGACTGAAACAACTAAGATAGGTTCTGATAAGTCATCTGATGCTCCTACTATTGAAGATTAGGAATCAGATTATGAGGAAGTTAGATCTGAATCAACACAGCCTGAGAAGATAGAAAAAGTTAAGAAAGTTGATTCTAAACAAGCCAACCTTATTCCTAGATTTGGAGCACCAATTTCTAGGAAAGTGGTAGACTACAATGAGATACCTAGGGAACAGATGAAAAGATACATACCTAGGGGAAATCAGCGAAACTTCAATGGCCTAATTTCAAACAGATTAGGAGATGAGTTTCAATGTGTTAAAAAGGCTTATTTTAAAGGTGGTAGTTTTGAGCATCTACAGATAAACTGTTATAAAAACCAACCACAAGTTTGGAACCATTGGAGGAGGGTAAATCATCAAAACTTTTCAAAGAATACAATCCCTCATCCTAACAAAAATATGGTTCCCAGAGCGGTGTTAATGAGGAATGGTAAACAAAATCTATAATCATCGCCGCACCCAAATGGGTTCCAACCATCGCTAAGCAAAATCTTTCCACCGCTAAGGAATATTACCTCGATTCAAAAGAAGTTTTAAAATTCCAAAGGTGATAATCGACACGGTGGTTGGAAACCATTTTTATGTTGTTAAGGCCTCGCCTAGTCGGGCAATAGAAGCCTAAGACCAAGGTTTTACATCATATCACCGTGCATCAATGGACCTAAAGAAATTTGATTATGTTGATATGTAGGCGCACTCCAAGTCAAGATTGGCTTGGGTCCACAAAAGGAACTAACTTGTTTAAATTCATGTGTGGCAATCTACAAGATGAGCTAAAAGATAAAGGAATTTTTATAGTGGTTGCCGGGCACATGACATGGGATGAGAGCAACTCGGAGGATTTTGAAGCTTATGATGGAGGATTTGTAGCGTTTGGAAATGATCCAAAAGAGGAAAGATACTTAAGGCAGAGGCACAATCGTATCAGGAAATTAGACTTTGAAAAGTCTATCCGCATGTGGACTTAAGTACAATTTATTCAAGTTTCTCAAATGTGTAATAAGAAAACTGGGTACTTTTGGGAAACCGAGTGTGGGTGTTGTCTCCCGATTTCATAATGCCCGATGAAAAGTATATACGACTTAGGGTTCCTAGAAAGGAAAACATATATTGTTTTGATCTTAAAGACGTAATTCCTAATAGGTCCTTAACCTGTTTGTTTGCTAAGGCATCAGTAGATGAGTCTAAATTGTGGCATAGAAGGCTAGGTCACCTTAATTACAAAACAATCAATAAACTGGTAAAAGGCAGATTAGTGAGAGGGTTACCTTCTAAGGTTTTTGAGTGTAAGGAACTTTGTATGGCTTGTCAAAAAGGAAAACAACATAGAGCCTCTTCTAAGACCAAAACTGTTAACACCAACACACAACCACTGTTTATGCTTCATATGGACTTATTTGGACCTACATTTGTTAAAAGTTTGAACCATAAGCGATTGCCTAGTGATTACCGATGATTATAGTAGATTTTCTTGGGTATACTTTTTGGTCGCTAAGAGTGAGACTAGTGAGATCCTCAAGAGTTTCATTACTAAGATAGAAAATCTAGTCAACCATAAGGTCAAAGTAATAAGATGTGATAATGGAACCGAGTTTAAGAATGATGTGATGAATCGCCTGTAGCTAAGGGTATAGAAAGACAGTTTAGTGTTGCTAGAACACCACAAATGTAATGGTGTAGTGAAAGGAAAATAGAACACTAATTGAGGTCGCTAGGACAATGTTGTCGAAATCTAAGTTACCAACTACCTTTTGGGCTGAAGTCGTAGGCACCGCATGTTATGTGCGTAATAGAAGTAAGGTAGTGAAGCCCGATAACAAGACCCCTATGAGTCGTTACATGATAGGAAGCCAATGATTGCATTCCTAAAACCTTTTGGGTGTCCTGTTACTATCTTAAATACCATAGACTATCTAGGTAAGTTTCAAGAGAAAGCGATGATGGATACTTTCCGGCTATTCTTCAAATAGTAAAGCCTTTAGAGTATACAATAGAGGACCAGATTGTAGAAGAAAACTTACACGCTCGCTTTAGTTAAGAGACTCCTAGTGTTGAGACCAAAGGACCGGAATGGTTGTTTAACATTGATATGCTAACCAAATCTATGAATTATGAACCTATCATTGCAGGAACTTCCACTAATGTTGATACAGGTACACCAAAGGATTCTCATGAAGAAACAAATTCTAAGGAAGCTGATTCTCCAAAGGAGTTCTATTTGGTTGAAAAGTGGAAAGCTGGTTCTGTCTCACCCATCATTGAAAAGCAGGGTCCCACTGATGATGATGTCTTGAATTCTGGAAGTAAGGTTAATCATCATCAAGATAAGGAAAGAAGAAGCATTCTGAAAGCACAGCTAAGCCAAATGAAAGCACTGCTAAGGTTAATAAAATCACTTCTAAGCCAATACCTACCACTGCTAGTACAAGTGCAAACACTGCTACAAGTACAGATGATGATTCTTACTTTGGAATCCCTGCTAAGCCATTTTTTGGTGATGCTGAGTATCCCACTGATCCTGACATGCCTGATTTAGAAGAAATGGATACTCCCACAGATGATGAGAATTTGGATGACTACTTCAAAGATGCATATTTTACAAATTTGGATTCAGTCATCACAGAAAGTACAATTCCTACCACAAGAGTTCATAAGAATCATCCCAAAGAGCAAATACTTGGAGATCTGAATACTCCAGTTCAAACAAGGAGCAGAGCTTTGAACACAAAAAACTTTCCTGAACAAGGTTTCTTTGCAAGATCACTTCACAAAAGAAATAGCCATAAAGATCTGCAAAATTGTTTATTTGCTTGCTTTTTATCTCAAAAGGAGCCTAAGAGAGTTGAAGAAGCTTTATCAGAAGAAGGATGGGTTGAATCAATGCAAGAGGAACTACTACAGTTTAAGCTACAAGAGGTGTGGACATTGGTTGACCTTCCGAATGGAAAGAGGGCAATTGGGACTAAATGGGTATTCAGAAATAAGAGGGATGAAAGAGGTATAGTGGTAAGGAACAAATCAAGGTTGGTTGCTCAGGGATATACACAAACTGAAGGTTTGGATTATGATGAAGTATTTGCACATGTTGCTAGAATAGAGGCTATTAGACTGTTCTTGGCATATGCTTCATTCAAAAATTTTGTGGTATTCCAAATGGATGTTAAAAGTGCCTTTTTGTATGGTACAATTGATGAGGAGGTTTATGTTTGTCAACCTCCTGGATTTGAAGATCCTGATCATCCTGACAAGGTATACAGGGTGAAGAAGCCTATGTATGGGTTGCATCAAGCTCCTAGGGCATGGTATGAGTGCCTGTCTACTTATTTGATGGACAATTGCTTCAAAAGAGGGTTGATTGATAAGACTTTGTTCATTAGGAAGCTCAAGGTTGATATTTTATCGGTTCGTGTCTATGTAGATGACATCATCTTTGGCTCAACAAATAAGGAGCTATGCAGGATTTTGAAAAACTTATGCATGATAAGTTTCAGATGAGTTCTATGGAGAACTCACTTTCTTTTAGGGCTACAGTTCAACAAAGGACCGATGGTATTTTCATTAGTCAAGATAAGTATGTAGCGATATTTTGAAGAAGTTTGGGTTTCGTGATGTGAAGAGTGCTAGTACACCTATGGAGACTCGTAAACCATCGCTACCGATGATGGAAGTCCCAAAGTTGATTTGAAGTTGTATAGGTCCATGATTGGATCCTTGATGTATCTCAACGCATCTAGGCCAGATATGATGTTCTCAGTATGTGTGTGTGCAAGATTCCAAGTCACACCCAATACATCACACATGAATGTTGTTAAGAGAATCTTTAGATACCTTAAAGGTCATCATAAATTGGGCCTTTGGTATTCTAAGAATTCACCTTTTGATTTAGTGGCCTATACAGATAGTGATTATGCTGGTGCTAGTTTGGATAGGAAATCTACAACCGGAGGATGTCGGGTTTTGGGAAGCGTACTAATTTCATGGCAAAGTAAAAAGTAAACAATAGTGGCAAATTATACAACCAAAGTGAATATGTGGTCATTGCTAGTTGTTGTGGTCAAGTTCTTTGGATTCAGAATCAATTGTTGGATTTTGGGTACAATTTTATGCATACTAAGATTTACATTGATAATAACAGTACAATTTGCATCATTAAAAATCTTGTTTTACATTCTAGAACTAAACATATTGAGATAAGGCATCATTTTATTAGAGATTGTAATGAGAAAAGGTTGATTCAAATGGTAAAAATCCATACTTATTTCAATGTTGCTGATCTTCTCACTAAAGCTTTTGATGTGGGAAGGTTTCAGTACCTTGTAGTTAGTATTGGAATGATTAATCTCTAAATCTCAACTTGTTTTGTAAAAGTTTGTATAAATCTTGCACTGTTATTAGTTGATCTTAGTATTGCTATTTTTGTTCTAACCTCTGATAGTTATGTTCAAACCACTGTTTGTTTCTTTGTGTTCCCACTAACCATTTTGCAGAGATATGACAGTAAATCACTGTTTGAATGATGCAAGAGACTTAAAGGAAAAGACATGGTTCTATTATTCTTATTTTATAAACTACATTCTGAAATGTAGTGGTTACAACCATGGCTACAAGCTACCAGGAAAATACATCACAACATGATTACAACAACCAACATAGGACACAAGCTTCACAACTACACTCCCCACCACCTAAGGCTTTCTTGGAAAGGCCCACTCAGGCATCACTTTAGGTGCCATGTTCCTGTCAATCACCCTCCACACCTTTGGATATGCAAGCCCAATCACCTTTCCTCCAACAGGTGGTGAGGATGATGAAGGACCCTCTGATGGTGGTGTTGTCAACAATGGTACATTAGGTGGTGCTTGGAGCTCTTCAGTTGGGAGTACAGCAGCAAGGGGAGGCACAACCAAGACTCTTGAAGTAGTGTCATCATCTGTGCTCTCATATGGTGAAATATAGCTTGACATGGAGTCTGAGCTATCTTCCTTGATGATGGCATCTTGTGATATTGGTTGAAGTGTTGATGGACCAGCAGATGAAGGAGTAGTGCTCATGGACAAATGGTTTCTCTTTCTTGATGAAACCTCTGCAAACACCTCTCTCTTTGTTCTACCTGGATTGTTAAGAACATAATGCCAAGCATCATCATCCCAAATGCTATCTGGAAATGAACTGTCTGATGAGACATTGATTGGGTTTGAATGGCTCATGGTGATTTTTAGTAAAGCAGATTTTTAGAGATTTTAGGAGGAGAGAAGTGTTGGTGTGTTGGATGTATGTGAGTCTAATGTTATTAAATAGAGGTTAAGATGGAATCAGGAAGTTAATGAGGGGAAGGTGTAAGTGGTTGAGGAGTAAATGAAGTCTTTTGACTTTGGGAAACGATTTAATGACAGAAGTTGACCATATTGAAGTAGAATTTAGCAATGTTGGCTACCCACTGCTAAGTATATGGAACCACTTCTTGTTCTATCTAACCACTGCTAACCTTAACTTCTTTTCAGTGTTTGGTTTATGTTTGTGATATTCAGGTATGAAGGATTGTTGTACACATTGGAGCTTTTGGAAATTTTGCTTATTTGTGTTAAAAAAAAAAAAAAAAAAAAAACTCTTGTAATCCTTTATATTTTTGTGTGATATAACTATTATTGGCAAAGATTTGATTCATGTAAATCTTGGTCAACAAATTGGAGTGTGACACTTTATCCACTGCTAGAGTCTTTCAAACCACTGCTAGTGGTTTTCAATCCACTGCTAGCATATTTATGTTCTTGGATACTTGAGGGGTTGTTTGGTAACTTTGGTGCGAACGCATTTATATCCCCAAATCACTGCCAGATCATTTAATTGATCTTCAAATCACTTTCAATTGGCGCTCTACATATACCCAAACTACTTCCATCTGTTTAATTCACAAATCCCACATCATTAACATCACCAATCACCATGCCGAACCAATACTCCAAAACCCATAACCTAGTTGCTAATCTGGTAAAAAACAATCAATCCAAAGGTTTTCATGAAATGATTGATTTCCTTATTCACAGTCCTATTCACTTTGTATTAATCGTAGCACCCACCATTCTTAAAGCCTATGTACATCAATTCGGGAAATGCTAAGCTTGAGGAGATAGATGGGGTCAAGTTTTAGTATCTTGTTAGGATGAGAATGAGGTTTTGTTGATGAGGGAATCATTAGAGGTGTTTTGAAGTTGGATGATGCTGATGGTGTAGTTAATCTTTCTGATACTGAGATCTTTGAAGGTTTAGAGAGGCTAGGATATACTCGAAGGGATGATAAGGTAAAATTTTTTAAAGGAATGTTTTCTCAACAATGGAAGTTTTTTATCCATACCTTGTTGATGTGTATAAGTAATAAGACCACTGGATTTGATGACTTTCCCTCCAAAATTGCTACTGCTATAATATGTTTATCTGATGGAAGGAAGTTTAATTGGTCTAGAATGATTTATGAAGGGTTTGTGCAGAATATCAAGAAGAAGGGTAAATATCACTTATATCCAAGGTTTGTGCAACTTATTGTGGAAAGTCAAATAGAAGAACCTGTTGAGCATACCAGGGAGTATGAGGTGCATTATATGCTTCCTAAGGTTTTTGCACATATGAGACATCAGAACCCTAATTTTCAAATAAGAGATGTTCCATTGTTCCCACATATGATTAATTTGCCTGCTATTTCTAAGTTTGATGAAGGTCTTGAATCCCAATCCATAGAACCTGGACCCACTGCTAGTACACTTGAACCCACTGTCAGTGAATCTCAACCCACTGCTAGTACACCTGAACTCACTGCTAGTCAACCTCAAACCACTGTAGAACCCATTTTGTTTACTAGGAGGAGGAAGGGCACCCAGCTACCTCAGGCTAGTGTTAGTGGTGTTGTTCATGAGGCTGTCACAAGTTGTGGAGGTGACATGATTGGAATACTGATTCATGCTTAGATGTTGGTCAGGACAGTGGAAACATCATTAAGACCCAACCTTTGGCAACTCCTAATGTGGAGAGTTCCTTGGCACTCAACACAGGTGGAGGAATCCCTAGCCAACTGGCTCACTCAGGGTGCATAGATGATTAGGCAAGGTCCGATGCTATGTTTACTTTATCCTAGATTCACTCTCCCAGCGCTAACACACCAAGTGATGAGGATAGTTTGGAACATGACACCGAATTGACGGATCCTAAACAGTACATAAGGACTTTTCCAATGAACCACCTCTCGGACCGCTTAACACGTGTCGAAGTGGGGAGGATATTCTTGAACATTTAAATGAATTGACGGTAAATGTACCAAGATGGAGAACACAATCTCTAGTCTTCAGGAGTTGGCTGTGTTTCAGGGTAAAGAGATTCGGAGACTGAAGCACAGGATGTTTGTGATGGAGAAGGTGAGGAGACTTGGGGTTGCTGTTTTAAGAAAAGTGAGAAGTTAACAAGGAAGGTGGACTCCTCTCCAGCTGTGAATGGGAGGATGTACCCAAACAGGGAGGAGTGAAGGCATGAATTGGGGAGGTCACAGTGAATATGGATGAGGATGGGGATAGTGGAGATTAAGGAGAACAATTTGTGGTATCTGATAAAGATGGGAATGAAGATGTTCTTGAAAGTTTGAAGACTGTGGTAGAAGATGAGGTGATGCAGGACACAACCACTGACAGTGTTTTTGCAACCACGGCTGGTGTTATTGAAACCACTGCTGCAGTTTCAGATAAGGTAACCATAACCACTCCCATTTGTATTTTACCCACTGCTATCATAACCACTTCTACAGTTGTCACAACCACCTCTGTATCACCACCTAAATCAAAAGAATTTGAGAAGGAAGTTGCAATTACATTGATCAATCTAAGAAAAAACTCATCTAACCCTACACCCATCATTGCACCTGCTCCATTATCTCTTAAACCTACTGCAATCAAACCATTAGGTAAAAGTTTGACAATTGGTGAGCCTTTGAAGAAGAAGGAGGTTCTACCAGACATTGGAAAAAGAAAAGGTATTGTTGCACCTATTTTGAAGTTTAAGAATAAACAAGAACATATTGCTTATGATGAAGAGTATACAAGAAGATTGCAAGTTGAAGAAGAAGAAGCTGCAGAGAAACAGAAGCAAGAAGAAGAAGAGGCTACTCAGAAATGGTTAGCTGAATGGAATGAAAAACAAAACTATCTTCAAGCTTCTAATGACATACAGAATGAGTATACTAATCAAGAATGGGCATTGTTATCTGTTGATGAAAGAGCTAGAATCTTGGGTGAATGGGCAAGGAGGATCAGTAAAGATAAGAAGCAAGTTCAAAGAAAGAAACCTCCTACAAAGGGTGAGATGAGAAATGTGATGATGAAGATTATCAAGAATTCAGGTATACATATTCCTGAAAATCTAAGTAAATGTTAATTTGAAATAATTCATGAAATTTATCTGAGGTGTATGAGGATTAATGAGGATTTTAATCCAATGAATTCTGAAAGAGAAGAAGAGTGGATTAAAAGTAGACAAAAGAGAAAATCTGAGATTCAGGAGACATCTGGTTCTAAAAGACTGAAAGAAGTGAATAAAGATGGCAATCAAATTATTTCTTATACATTTGAGCTTAATGGAAGTGAAGGACGTTGGAAAATTCAAAGAGTCAGTAATGAAGTTTCTGAGTTTGAGAAATTTTCACAAATGCTTCAATATCTGGATAGATATGATTTGATGAATCTTTGTAAGCTGTACAAGAATAAATTTGGTGATGTACGTCCAGATGATTATCATGAGAGAATGGTTTATCATCACTTGAAGATTTTGTTTGAACCTACTCATGATGAACCCGAATGGAAAGGACTCTACAATGGTCAAGTTACAAGATGGTTTTTGTATCGCCTTGTGGAGTTCATGTGCTACAGCTTTACGGAGAAGTTATTCATATGCTTGTAGAAGGTGATTATCCTCAATTTTATAATTATCCAGAGTTATTGCTCTAATGGTGAAGCCTCGGTGGTTTAAAGATGTCAAACCCCTATGATGATCAAGCTTACGCTTTGTTGTCAAGTATGAGAACATTTTTAAACTGTTAAGTGTTTGGATTCATCCTCCAATTCAGAAGTTTTGAGCATAAAAGAAACTTAAGAATTCTAATTGAATGTATCAAGTTTAGGGGAGGATTATTGGGTTTTAGGTTCCTCAGATCATGAATTATTCTAAGTATTGGAACCACGGACAGAGTTGATGAAACCACTGACAGAAGAATGAATCCACTACTGAAGTTAACCGCGGCTAGTAGTAAAATAGAACCACTGGTAATGTATTGTAAGCACTGCTAGTTTTATATAGTCGGTTTAATATTTTGTATTAGATAAATATGGAAAAGATATTTATCTTGTAGGTTACGTATTGTATTATGTAAAGGACTCCTTAGCCTATAAAAGGAGGTCCTAGGTTAGATTAGATATACGAATGTTTTATATCTAAGGTTGATACACTTCAAGGTTGTAAACCCTAATACTGGTTAGAGTATTCGTTATTAATATAATTGAGGTGTTTAAGAGTTATTGTTATTGTTCTTCTTCTTAAGGTTGAATATTAAATTCCGCGTAATATTTAACAAGTTATTATCAAGACATTTTCTATAAGGATCGTTTTGCTCAACTGAGATCAACAGTCCAGGTCTCACTTCCTACTCAATTTAAGTGTTTAAAGAACTGCAAATATGTTCATGTAAGGTCTGACTTTACATAAAGATTTACCTTTTGATAACGCTACACGCCGCTGCTCGGGGTCAAGGAAACTTCCTTTCTTCGAGCAAGTTTTATAACACCCTAGGCAAAGAACCTAATCGTTGTAGTGTAGTAATTAGGGTGCCACGGGTATTGATATCGTTCTCTGGGGAATAGGAATGCTAGTGAGAAGTTACTACGCTAAGGTTGAGGTTGAGGAAGATTATTTTTATCTTTTATATTTTTAGAAAATGGAAAAGGTACTGAATCTCGGTATTGGATTTGGGGTTGGTATTGCTACCGATTACTCTACTATTATCTAATTATCTAAACTAAGGTTGTGATAGTCTATGTCTAATTTGATGTGTACTCGTATGATAGTTTAAAAATGTGTTTACTTAGGTTTTACTACTCCTTAATTATCTCCTATTGATGGTTGATTTGTCACGTCCTTATTCCTAGTTGCGTTGTGATTCTAAGGCTATAGGCGTGCTTGTTTCCCTAACTCTTTGAAACTACCAAAGGGTCTTGTTTACAAATCCTCTAGTGATTTATAGACGCCTACTCTACGGTTGTCCTTGAATACTTTATCCTACAATTACCTAGATAATTATATTCTAAAGTTCACAAAGAAATTTCAAGCATTATACACAACGAATAATCTAGCGCACTCTAGATCATTAGTCAACTAAGATAAGTATCAACCAATCAATATTCAATAATTAAGTTTCATATTCCTAAGCAAACACACAAATAAATTAGCGGGACATGGAGAACATGCAAGCATACACACAAATAATCAAAGACATAATTAAATTAATGAAGTAAATACTTAGCTTGATGTATAATAGGGTTTAGAACCCAAAATACTGCACAAGAAAGCCTTGGTTCGGTTTTAGGTTTTTACTCCAAAAGACTACACACAAAACTAAAAATTCGGATTCTATATATAAGATTACATCCGCGACGGCCACCTTATGTTTCGTGACGCGCGCGTGTCGCCGCCATTAGGGTTTCGCCTTGGCCACGTAAACCTTTCGACGGCGCCACCTTATGACCGTGACGCCGTCCCTTCACCGACGCCGCCTTGTCGCATCTAGGCCGCCCGAGTAACGACGGCCTACTCCTTTAGAACCCCGACGTCGTCCCTTGAAAACATGTAATTTTTTCTCCGAGCCGTCGCAAAATTCCTTCCCGACGGCGTCGCAGATATGCAGTGACGCCGCCGCTTTATGTTTCAAGACTTTGAGTGTCTCGAATTTGACTTTGGCCATTTTCTTCAGATATTCGCGCCTTTTCGTCCAAATAAGCATCATTCCAACATTTTGCCTTCAAGAGACCTAAAAGTGAAAAGGAACGATATTAAGCAATAACGGATACAAAAGTGATCGAATAAGGGCTTAAATGACCCCTCAAAAGGTACCTTTAAAACCTTATCAAATATCCCTACACTTGGTATTTGCTTGTCCTCAAGCAAATGTGCTTTTAGCCAATTAATTTATAAGTTAGGGGTCATGAAGCATCCATTCAAAACGGTCCACAACACATATAAGCCCAAGAAAGTCATAACAAGCACGAATTACATACTAGCACCTCACATGGGGTGTTTGGATACTCACATCTCTCTCGGTGTATATATGAAATATAACAAATCGGAAATGGAAGATAAACACTCATTAACCGGTCCTAGTACATAGATTACCATAGGCTTGAGAATAGATCAAACCTCCGTCGCTTTGGTGAAGCACCTAGGAAAGACTATCAAAGAGGTCTTTTAAAGGGTTGTAATGTTAGGCTTACGGTAAGGAAATGAAGGGTTTGGTGGGATAGGCTATTTAGTGGTGGATAGTCAAAATCTCTATGTTGCAAGTATACGAAGAATGGCGCTAAGCCAAGACTCGACACTCTAAAACTCTAGGCAACGAAAATAAACAAACATAATTTAAAAGATAGATGTAGGATGGTAGCAGTATGGTTTTTTTTTTTTTTTTTTTTTTTTTTTTTTTCATCACTCTTTTTTTTTTTTTTTTTTTTTTTTTCATACACTTTTACTCTACCATCCTCTACGGTACATCAAAATGATAGGATTTATAGACACATCCCTACACTTGAGTTTTTATTACTCTAACACTAATTTGACCCGGATTGAAAAGATCAAAACACTTGAGTACATTATTATGCAAACAAAGGGAATTTGAGTTTAGCGTTCTCTTTCCTATGTTTCATAAACTTTAACTTTTCCCATGAATCCCAATCATCCCAAAATCAGATACAAAGGATATGACTCGACTTAGCAACTCATGCAAGCAACCGGATAATTGAACTAAGGGTTTTGGGTGATAACATAAATTTGCACTAAAAGTGAGTGCAATAAAGGTAGGCTAAGGCGATTTGGGTGTATATTTGGGGTGGGGTGTAAACAATGCTCTTCATTGATATTCGGAAAACCGAAACATCACGAGAACCGCGAAAAGGATAGGCTCGAGGGGTTAACTAGGGGTATCGTGTACTAAAGATGAGTACAACGCAAAGGGTGTGGGGAATTACTCAACCGATGTGGAAGAAGTAATTATATTATGTGTATCAAACAAGGGTTTATCCTAATGCCTCTTATCATTTAGTTAATCCTAACTACACAAGTGTAGTCTCACTAGCGATCTCGGAATGCATCACAAAACAAGTTCTAGAATCTAATATACTACCGGTTCACACTCTAAGCATTAAAGATGAATGCTTTAATTCCTACTAATCTAAGGGCGATCCTCACATTTTGGGTGGAATTTAGGTGGTAAGGGTTTTTGTGCTAGTCATGCAACTTCCTATCCATGAGACGCTTTTGTTAAGACTAATGGCCCACTCTTATACGTCATGAAAAAATTTTAAATTTGGCTAAAATTACCCTAACCTACATTTTCTCATGGTTTATTACACAAATACTCTTGGACAAAGCAAATAGTCAAGGATAAGCATAGTTTCAAAGTTCCGCTTTATTTTCCTCCCTACATTTAAACCGAACATTGTCCCCAATGTTCCCGAAAGTATCAAAGTTATGATAATAGAAGGTAATTAAAACGAAAGAAACTAATACTCCCCCGATTAGCTCGGTAGGATCCGTAAAAGTGGTGGTTAAATCTTTTCCAAGAAGAGTTTTTGCGTGAAAGGCTCCTTCCAAACTTGTGTAACTTCTTCTTGACAAACTAAACCTCGCACACTAGAAGAAAACAAACGAAACCTTCGCAGAAATCGCGGTAATAATATACATAAGACTCGATTTAAACTAGGATATAATGCTTGTGGAATGGATGTTTACGAATTTGTTTTGAAAATTAAGATCCGGAAAATTCCAAAATTTTACAAGTAGCTCGTAAAACGAGAAAAAGTAAGTCGATGTTTTTATTCCTTCCCGACGCCGACGTTGCAATCTGACGACGTCAAGTTATCCCGACAAAAAGCGGTCTCGATTTTTCGGAAAAAATTCGGAAAATTTACATCTTTAGAATCGGAAAAACTTCGCAAAAACATCCATTATGACTCGATACAAGCATTTGACTCGAACAAACAACATATATATCTTTTAATTAATTGTTATTCTCATGTTCACGTTTCTTATGAAAACGTGTGTAATCCTCCCTACACTTATCCTTTATGTAAAATACCTTTATATGTAATTAAGACGAGGTTAAAAACAAAATAAAGCATTTTTACAAATTCAAACATGAGGACAAACAATTAATAAAAGATATATGACACTTAACAAGCAAACAATTAAGCATGGGTTGCCTCCCACGAAGCGCTTTTCTTTATTTAAGAGTCTTGTAGCTAGACTCGTAGTCCTACTCCTACGTTGCCTCGTTTTGCATTCTCAATGAGAATTCTATCATGTTAACAAAATTTTCATCGACTCTATACCTAGGCCCTAGGGTCAAGCAATCCTTATAATAATGCCTCCTTCTTTCCCACATGAACTTATAACCCTTTTCAACATCTTCCTTGCTTTTGTCCTCAAAAGCTTTGATGTTGTCTCGATCATAAATGGACAAGTGGCCATACTCAGTTGTTTTCCAAGGCATCCTATAGGTAATCTCATTGGTTCCTCCTTAAACCTAACGGTTCCATCATGCTTGTTATGGCCCATCCTAGATGTCTCAACAAACGGTTTCCTAGCACTACTTGGGATAGGCTATAGTCAATGACGATCCTACATCTTCTAGGATCATAAAATCAACAAGGTAGGTGAAATTTCCTATAAAGACATGCACATCTTTGACTCTTCCCACAAAGTTGCAAATTCCTCCCGGATAATTAGGGTCTCTCCTAATATTGAGTCGCTCATTCATAATGTCATTGTAAACAGTGAGACGACATTATATTGATGGGAGATTCCGATTCTATGTAAGCGTGGTCGATACTCCTATATCCGATCATACAAGGAATTTTTAGGTTCCGTGGATTTCTCTCCTAATCTTAGGGCATATCCTAATGATAGGTGATCGTGGATTATTAATTATGTATTGATGGTACGCAACCTCTTCCTTAGTGGGGTAAAGATTGAAGTACGACTATTTTCCTCGTCCACTTTGTTGTTGGTTATGCCATTGTCCGACCATCGCTAATCATAGAGCCAACTATAGCGTACCGACTACTTTCTCAACAGCTTCCACGATTGTACTATCGAATGTTTTCGCAAACCGGAAGGTCGGTGTTTCTACTCACATAGCGGCTTCGACGTTGGTGTTGGTTATTGATTGGGTTTTGAGCGACATTGGTTGGTTATCACCTTCCATGGTGAAAAGTGATGGGTGTTACGAACAAAGGTCACGAAGAAGGGGATAGACTAAGAGAAAGCTAAAATGAGAAAATTTACTTGATAGGAATCAAGCAAAGAAACCTAAGCGAGGTGGACTACTAACTAGCTATTCTATTCCCAACAACGGCGCCAAAAACTTGATAACGCTACACGCGTCGTTCGGGGTCAAGGAAACTTCCTTTTCTTCGAGCAAGTTTTATAACACCCCAGGCAAAGGAACCTAATCGTTGTAGTGTAGTAATTAGGGTAAGCCACGGTATTGATATCGCTCTCTAGGGAATAGGAATGCTAGTGAGAAGTTACTACGCTAAGGTTGAGGTTGAGGAAGATTATTTTTATCTTTTTATATTTTTAGAAAATGGAAAAGGTACGAATCTCGGTATTGGATTTGGGGGTTGGTATTGCTACCGATTACTCTACTATTATCTAATTATCTAAACTAAGGTTGTGATAGTCTATGTCTAATTTGATGTGTACTGTATGATAGTTTAAAATGTGTTTACTTAGGTTTTACTACTCCTTAATTATCTCCTATTGATGGTTGATTTGTCACGTCCTTATTCCTAGTTGCTTTGTGATTCTAAGGCTATAGGGCGTGCTTGTTTCCTAACTCTTTGAAACTACCAAAGGGTCTTGTTTACAAATCCTCTAGTGATTTATAGACGCCTACTCTACGGTTGTCCTTGAATACTTTATCCTACAATTACCTAGATAATTATATTCTAAAGTTCACAAAGAAATTTCAAGCATTATACACAACTAATAATCTAGCGCACTCTAGATCATTAGTCAACTAAGATAAGTATCAACCAATCAATATTCAATAATTAAGTTTCATATTCCCTAAGCAAACACACAAATAAATTAGCGGGACATGGAGAACATGCAAGCATACACACAAATAATCAAAGACATAATTAAATTAATGAAGTAAATACTTAGCTTGATGTATAATAGGGTTTAGAACCCTAAAATATCGCACAAGAAAGCCTTGGTTCGGTTTTAGGTTTTACTCCAAAAGACTACACACAAAACTAAAAAATTCGGATTCTATATATAAGATTACATCTGCGACGGCGCCACCTTATGTTTCGTGACGCCGTCGTGTCGCCGCCATTAGGGTTTCGTCTTGGCCACGTAAACCTTCGACGGCGTCACCTTATGATCGTGACGCCGTCCTTCACTCGGACGCCGTCTTGGCCAGCATCTAGGCCGTCTCGAGTAACGACGGCCTACTCCTTTAGAACTCGACGTCGTCCTTGAAAACATGTAATTTTTCTCTGAGCCGTCATAAAATTCCTTCCCGACGGCGCCGCAGATATGCAGATGACGCCGTCGCCTTATGTTTCAATGACTTTGAGTGTCTCGAATTTGACTTTGGCCATTTTTCAGATATTCGCGCCTTTTCGTCCAAATAAGCATCATTCCAGCATTTTGCCTTCAAGAGACCTAAAAAGTGAAAAGGAACGATATTAAGCAATAACGGATACAAAAGTGATCGAATAAGGGCTTAAATGACCCCTCAAAAAGGTACCTTTTAAAACCTTATCACCTTTCCATCACAATCTCGCCAAATTCTGACATGACGTAAATTGCAACTTCAAGTGTTCTTTTAACTAGATGGCACAAACTTAATTTATAAAGGGTACTAGTTTTGATTTATGGTGTCAAATCAAATATGTACAAAGATGTCATGCATTCATCTTGTAGCATAAATTTTAATAAAAAACTTTTTATTAACCAATTCATAAAGATCAAATTATTAAAGTTTTGATTGAGGTATTGGTTTCGCTAATCAAGAATTTACCTTTAATTATCATCCATTATACCGTATTTTTGCATAAGTCTAAAGACTTAGTGTTTGGATAATTACCACCAAGTGGTGCATGGAATTAAAGCTAATTTGCCCTTAAGATGATTTTGTACGATAGCCTACTTGGTAACTCCAATTTGACTCGCAGGCGGAGAATTCGGTCAACAAGCAATAACCTCCTTCTTTAGGGTCACAATTTAATGCGCCCTCCTTTACCCCCACACGGTCCAATCAAATTGGGTGAGCCGTTCTCACTTGTTGTACCAAAATTATCAATCAATTAAACTATTGAAAACTTAACTCTTCAAAATCAAATCAAATTTCACCATTGTTTAGTCCGTATTATTTTTCTATTCAAAATTACCCTTTGCTTAAAACTTGTCACACATAATAAACAAATAAGTAAACAAATAAAAAATAAATAACTAAAAACAATGCGCACATAACTAACCATTAATACGTGTAAACAATTAGCCACATGCAACTTATTTGATAAAACCTATTAATAATCAATGTCTAGGTTAATTAACGTATATATTAATTATGGCTTTTACTTTCCCAAATGAAAGTGAGCCACATACATCGACGAATCGATTGCGTAAACCATAATTAAAATATACCAAATTGCACATAATTGATTCATTAATATATAATTGGAGTCTTCCCCAATTCAAGATTTATCAAAAAACAAACATGTGATAAAATATCTTAACAATTAAACAATAATTCAAGCAACAATCCATAACAAACATGCATGTATCATCATGGATATAACATAACAATTATTCAATTAAGTCACAAGATCGCATATAATTCTATGTCACATAACATATTATTCATGAATTTATCACGTAACACATATATTAATTCTAGATTTCGATAAGGTTAACATAACAATTAAAACCCTAAATTTTTTTAAAAGAATCGACTACAAAAAAAATAGGGGTACGCCCCATAAAAAATTAAAAAAAAATCGATCCATAAAAAAATTAAACCAAAACCATAGAACAATCATATCAAACAACATACAATATTCGTTTTTTACGCGTTTAGTAATTAATTACTCATTAAAACCAATGGCTCTGATACCACAGTTAGAATTATATATCATGATAATCAATAATAAAACACAAAACATCAAATAATACATGCGTAAGCGTATAGGAAAGATTAATGAATAATTAATTAACATAAACAAGAATATGCGTACCTTTATTGATTCTAGCCGAACAAGAATCAAATCCACAAAACTAGCAATTGGATGAATCCTAATTAGGGTTTATAGGATTATGTGAATTACCCCTTATCGATTTTGTAATTCAATCCAAGAATACTAACAATAATGTGTTAGTACCACTTTCTTTCACACACGTACTATAACGAATTAAAGCAATGCTAGTTTAATTAAACAAAACAATTTGGTTTGGAAAAGATATGTGTCGACACCTTTGTGGTGGTGATCGACCGAATATAAGCAAAAACACACACAAACTATTTTAAGTTTTAGCTTATGAGTACAAGATATACAAATTCAAGACCCCTAGCCTTGTATATATACTCAACTAAACTTGGTGAACAACTTGAGTTTGAGTTGGGTTGGGAATACCCCTTGGGTCGATCAGTTGAGTGTCCCCCAAGGGATTCCGGAACCTTCTCAATATTAATTTTCAATCTAGTCCTTTCCAATTACATTTAACGACCGTTAGTCCATTACACTTAATTACTTAACATCCGTTATATTGTTTCGTTTAATTAATAAATAAATATAACATTTACATTTAATTATTAACTTTAATTCTCATACGCAAAGTGTGCAATCCCGTGGTCTCGAGTTCGATCCTAACTCACGTCTACTAATTTATATCCATAAAACCAACATATATATCTACCAAGAGTTTTATAATATCTGCTGATACCGTATATATCTACTAAGAGTTACATGACATGTTAGCGGATACCGATGAGAAGCGATAGAAGGGGTGTCAAAAGTTATTTGAAATTAAGAACTGACATACTTGTTGAACTAGAAGGTGGTAAACAAGTATTTTAGGACGACATGACTTTCAGTATGGACATATATATGTTAGATTGTTATCTAACACATTCAACTTGATCGTGGATGTGCATTTAACTATGTTGTGTATGCTTTGTTCTTAGTTAAAATGATTGTAACATACACATACCCAAGTGGGGTTGGATCAAAATCCTCTCAAGTTCAATTTCAACATGATAGATCATGTTGAGGTTTTTGTGAGTAGGAAAAAAAAAGTAGGCCCGCTAAAGTGGGACTTTTATTTTATTTTAATTCAAGATCTCACACACAACAACACTAACATGATCTATCAAGTTGAAAGTGAACTTGAGACGAACTCTGTCCAGTGGGGTTAATAGACAAAGATGTCACGGAACTTTCATAAAAGTTGTCCAGAAGTAACAAACTTTCATTTTGTTAACTCAAGTTACTTACATATATGGGTTTGTCAAATGGGTTAAAGAACGTCTAAAAAAGTGCATTGCAATTACTATTACATCCCGAAACCCGTTGGGGTATTTTTATTATTTAATACCATTGTATTAGTTTAACTATAATGTTGATGTGTTAGAAAACTTATTATGATTGGTTAGTTAATGAAATTTAAGTTGAAAGTCAAACTAAAAGTCAAAGTCTTAAGTAAATTAGGTGTTGAAAGTTAATTGTGGCCTAAGTCAAGAGAATAAGACTTGATGGACTAAAAATGTCATATTAAAAAGCTGTACAAGATTTATAAGTCAAACATTCTCTATATTTCCACAACCTTCTCATTTTGTCTAGTGATATGTGTGTGACGTGAAGAAGAAAAAGAATGGAAGATCAAAAAATTCTCAGAGATAAATTGTATTTCGTTGCAAGAATTACATCCCTAACCATTATCCTCTCAATGTAAGAATGATTAAATCAAGTTAATTTGCATATTCTAGATTAGGGTTCATGTAAGTTAAATTAGGAGTTTTTTGGTAAAGAGGTTTTAAGCCAAATTGACGAAGTAGGTTAATAAAAGATTAAGTTCCTTTATTGTTTTATGGTTAAATTGATAAATTGAGGGTTTCTACATATGATCATGATAAATGATCATATGCATGTTAAGAAGTATTTTGTGCATATAGATGGGTAGTGCTAAACCTTTTTCTTTGTTATGCATTGAAGAAATGCTAAGTAATGATAGTGATTCTTGTTTATGAATCAAGTGAGTTGGTGTTAGCACTTCTTGATAAATTAGCCACATTTTGAGGTAAATAATTTGGTTATAACTCGTTATTGTATGTGTTGAGTGAATAGGAAGCAAGGCATAGCAAGCTTGGATCAAATGTTAGGATTAGTGATTTAGTCATAACTAGCTTTGACTAGTCGTCAAACTATCTATAGTATGTGATAGTTTTAACTTGACTTTGGTTGATGATATGTTTAAGTACTCTTTCACTGTGTTCTCTAGATCTTCATTAAAAGAAAAGAAAAGAAGAGAAGAAGAAAGGAAAAGAAACAACTTCTTCCCAGATCTGGGCGGAAGATGTTGTTAACAAAAAACACACACACTTTCCTTCCTCATCACTTCTTTTCTCCTCACTTTCCTTCCCAAAAATAACTCACGAACACAACCTTTTTTATGCTTCTTCCCTTTTCCTTTCTTTTCTGTCAAAAAATCAACTGGAGAACATAGTGTTTATTCACATGTTGGTTTAGTTTAGTCATTTTAACTAGTGATGGAAAGTGCAAGATTCAAGATGATTGAATCATACATTGATAACTTGTTATTACCAATTACTTGCTAAGCGAACTTTTACATTTTGGTTGTTTAATGTCTTGTAGGTTTATGTGGACAAGGTAGAGTCAAGGGCAAAGCCTTAAGGATTGAAGCGACGATTGGAAGTACTTGCCGTTTTGTGTATAGGCAAGTAGTATTAGATAACCATGCAAAAAGAACAAGTTAAATGCCCGTGTCTTTGTAAACTAATGACTTTTGAGTATTTATATATCTTTGAGTCAATCATTTTCTGTATGATGACTGTGAATGAATGTTTTATGTACAAGTGATGCAAAATGGGTAAAAAATGGGTGTTTGGGTTAACATCCTCGTTTTGGTAGATTATCACTTCTACGCGTTTTATGTATGAAAATTATGCATAAATTTAATATATATGATGGTTGAAGTTTGCTTTCTAAATTTCATGAATTACCAGAGTCGTGTAAATCACGTTTCTGGAAAATGTAGCAAGTTTTTATCAGAATAATGTCTATATGGTGTATAGCCTGAGAGCTATATGGTGTATAAACGCTATACAAAGTATCAGGGGTCTAATTTAAAAAAATGGATTATGGCGTTTCAACTTGGTATTAGAGCATTGGTTTAAGAGATTTAGGTTTTCCGATGTGGGCCCAAGCGTTGAGGAACGGGTCATTATGTATTTGGAGGCCCAAGATAGTGTGAGAAAATGGGTCTCACTAAAATCAGCATAATTTGGGCCACGGTGCTCCGTTTCAGGCCCATGACCAATATAACAGCCCATAATTTTTCATATTATTATAAAATGCAAATTAGTTATTTTCTGACAGTTACTGATGTTTAAAACTCATAAACGAGAGGATGTCTCACTTTCCCTTGAAAAACGAAACCACACGCGTACCGACACTACCTTGGTAACGGCATAAATCGAATATTTGTTATCCAGAGCCAAGAAATGTGTTTTTATATCACTTTTTATAAAAACGTTTCTAGAATTTATATTTTTCGCATTCGCATCAAATCGAAGTACCACGTCTACACCTTAACTCAGCGGGGCACGGGGTACACATAATACGCTCACTATAATAAAACGAAATAATTAGTTTATTATTTCCTCTCTTCCCTATATACCACCGCTCACCTACACACACACATCTCTCTCTCTCTCTCTCTCTCTCTCTCTCTCTCTCGCGCGCGCGATAATACCTTATATACATTTGAAAAGGAATATAGCAATGGCTTATTATATTAAAATTTTGACACTTAGTCACAACGTACAAAGCTAAAACATATACACGGGTCATACTACACTTATAACTTATAAGTGTATTTTTAATGCAAACTTTTTTGATGAAACTATTACTTGGAGTATAATTTTTTTTTGGCACTTCTATCACATTTAGCTATAATTTTATATATATACTTTTAACAACATTCTTAAAATACAAATTCGTCTACTCCCTCCGTCCCAAATTTTATGTCCAATTTGACTTTTTGATTCGAACTTTGACCTTAAATATTTTTGTTTGTATTATAAAACACTTGATGAAAAATATATCACATGAAAATACATTTAAACCACAATCCATTTATATATTTTGCATCAAATATTATATATTACAAATAAAATTATTTAAGGTCAAAGTTAAACTTAAAAAGTCAAACTGGACTTATAATTTGTGACGGAGGTAGTACTATTTATATGTGAATAATTTTCGTACGTCGTCTTTCGGTTACCGACAAACCAAAGACTTATTCGTTTGTGATCTTTTCTATTATTTGTACATTTATACTTAAGCACTTGCAAAAGCCAATACTTACAAACAATTGGAAAACTGTTTTAAACTTAAATGCTGCCACACAAGCAACAACAACATAAACTTTTGAAAACTTTTAAACTCATCGAGTCTTTCGGTTACCGACAAACCAAAGACTTATTCGTTTGTGATCCTTTCTATTATTTGTACATGTATACTTAAGCACTTCCAAGAGCCAATACTTACAAACAATTGGAAAACTGTTTTAAACTTAAATGCTGCCACACAAGCAACAACAACACAAACATTTGAAAACTTTTAAACTCATCGAGTCTTAAACTGGAAATGTGAACTAAACTTGCCATACTAATCTAGGTCGTATGTCGATGCCGCTCACTATCACTAATTGATTTATTCCACTTCAGACGACTAATTGCTGGGGTGAGTTCATAGCCCCCACTTTACCTGTTTTATAACTGTTTTGGGGAAGATACATGCTCGCTTAAACTCAATATTTCTTTTAACTAAATAAGTGTATTGTTTACTCAAACTGTGTTGTTTGACCGAAATGAATGATTTGATTATTTGAATGCATGATGTATTTACCTACCACATAATTGATTATTTTCTAGCAAGAACAAATGTTTAAGGTTACATATGTGAGAATCACGCAAAAATATTTTCTGGACCACAAAAAATATTTTATTTAAACTATTTACGCAGTCTGCCTAAGCCCCTTAATCCCATATATGTGCCCACTCTCATGAACCGTCAATTCCTGCTAGGAAGCGCGAATTTTATAAATAGATCTATTGGGGGTGACTCCCCCGTTCAGTTGGCCACACATAGGTCAATGCGAAACGTATATCATGTCGGAATCGAGTGTAACGGGATAAGCACTTGCAATGGGCCCCCTATTAGTATGACTACATTTTGCTTACACCATTGTCGTAGCTTCGGTTTCATAAACTTAGTGCTAGCGTAATGGTCACACTATATGGCATTATATTCGTTGTAATGTGCATATACCCCACAAACGGTCCACAAATGAAGTTTTATTTTAAGGTAAATATGAACTTTCCTGACATTGTGCGTGACACAATGCTCACAAAACTGAATGTTTAATTCACATCACTTGTACTCCGAAATGTCAATTGAATATACCTATGAACAAGGTTATAAATAGCGTGAGGCGTGGCATAGCGGCATGACCAAGCCTCACGCCTTTGCGGCTAAGGCGAAGCTTTTGCGTTTATAAGGCGTGGCATAAGGCGTCACAAAGTATGAAAATATTTATATATTTATATCATAATTCATATATATCGAGTTTACAAAAACATGTGACATAAGGCGGCAAGGCGGCGTGGCGTGGCGGCATGATCAAGCCTCGCGCCTTTGCGAGGCCTTTGCTGAGGTTATCATAACTCACTTACTATGTCATAGTGCATAGGTTACCATAGGTTTAATAAATGATCAAACCTCCAACACTTTGACGTAAGAACCTAAAATTTACTATCAAAGAGGTATTTACAAAATGTTGTAACATCATGTGTTGGGTAAGATATACACGGTTAAAGGATATGGGGATTTTTTTAAATAGTGGCAATCGAATTATCTAAGTAATTACATTTATAAACATGTTGCTAAGTCGAGACTCGAAATTGATATAAACTAAGCAATGACTCTTTGTATTTTTTCGACTCTTTCTTGACTTAAATACTAGTAGGTTGGCAATCTGCATATTTGTTTCCCCCATTTTTTCATCATTTGTTGTTCATACACTTTTACCCTGCCATCATTTTGATCCATTATAACATAACATAATACATATCACATAATAACTTCAAACTTGAACGTATACATAATATAACTGATAAATGACCCAAATTAGGAGGATAAATGCACGTGGAGTACTCAATTACAATTTCATAACTTGGGAGTAATAATCCCATTTCTCCATAAATAAGTATACTACCAAGAGTCATAATCATTCCAAAACTGTGTACAACGCGACTTTAGAAAAATTTAATTAAATAGACAATTAACTAAAGTTTAACATAAATTTTCACAATAGGGGTAGGTTAAGGCGATTGTGTAAAACAATTTTTAATGGGGTGTAAACAAAAAACGAAAATGATAGTCACTGAAGGGTTTACTAGGGGTATTTTTCACTAAAAATGAGTGCAGTAAACGAGTAGGGGTAATTACATGACCAATGAAGCCATGTAAGTATAACAAACACAAGCTAAAACGTGGTTAAATCCTATTGCCTCTTATCACTTAGTATATCTTTCAAATTTGATGATTTGTGTATTAGTAATAAACACAACACCAAGAATTTAACTACTGCGAATCAGTTTTATGTACAACCAATTTATGCAGCTCTGAACATAAATATAGTTATGAAATAATAATCAAGTTTGAGAAATGTTTCGTTTAAGTCAGTCTAATATAATAATTTCACAACAATAGAAAAATATTGAAACTTTAAATGAATTTTATATTTAAAATAAAATTAGATTGACTAAAATGAAACAAATCTCAAACTTTGTTAACGATGATTTTCACTCTTTTTGAAATACTAGCAGGGTACCCGCGCGTTGCGTACCCTAAAATAAAATTTATGATGAATCATGTATTATAGTTTATTATATTTTTTTTGACAATAAATTTACGGATATCAAGAATTTCATTTAAATTTCGCCCGTTTAGCACGCTGCGATGTTCGAACTCGAGCCCGCTTGGCCTGTCTTGTTCGGGCTCAAGCCCATTTTGCTCGTTGCTCGTTCGGCTTTAATATTTGTATAATATGCTTTATTATTTGTATTAGTAATATTTAATCACAGGTACCAGCGTTGTGGTGTGCACTCGAAATATAATTTTCAGTGAATCATGTATTTTAGATTTTTATGTTCTTTTGACAATAAATTCACGGATTTCAAGAATTTCGTTTAGCCTGCGTGCCGTTCGGGCTCGAGCCCGTTGGCTGCGTCTGCTCGGCTCAAGCCCATTTGAGTTGTTGCCGCTCGAACTGAATATTATTTGTATTAGTGACATTTAATGTAGGAATTGTGTTTAATTTAGTTGTATAATATGCTTGATAATTTGTATTTATTATGTTAGGGGTGTTTTAATAACTGTATTAATTGTATTTATTGATCAATTAATTAATTTACTATATTAAATAGCATTAATGTGGTGTTTTTTTTTAATATGTGCATTAAAGCGGTGTACGTTATGCTTTTTGTCTTGTACGTCTGAAAATTATATGCATTAAAGTGTTGTACATTATGTTTTTTTTTTAATTATATGAATTACTAATTATAGTAACATGTGTAGGCTTATATTTTTAAGACTTCCTTTTATAGGAAGTCCTAAATACATTATTATGTAGTAGATATGTTTTTAACTTTTACAATTAACACAACAAACGAAAGTGGCCTATAGAAAGAGAAGAGAGAGTACAAATTTTTTTCTTATATAAAAAGCTAGGAGCACAAGCTTCTAACCATTTTTTTTAGATTACTTGGCTTATCTAACTGACCGTTATAAAAGAAGATGCTATTTTGAATCATAAAATATTGGTTTACCTATAAATTGAGAGTAATGACCAGAAGTTTTGTGTTTTCAATTGTACTTTTTGTTGTGTGAGAAATTCTCTAACTAAATGGTTATAGGTTCAAGTCACGTTTAGGACATGTGAGACGGTTGTAGTTAGAGGTGGTAAAATAGGTGGGTCGGGTCGGGTTTGGGTCACGGGTCTAAACGGTCCGGTCTATATGGGTCTTCTAAAATTATGGGTCTAAATGGGTCGGGTCTAGTTGGGTTCGGGTCTAGAAGTGTTTTAGTCACTTTTAAAAAAATGTTTTTTTTTTTTTTTTTAAAAGCAAAGGATGCTCTATGTACTAACCGAAGTGACCCAAGGATAAAACAATTTTTTAGATGTTGTGGTTTATACGTTCTAATATGTATTCATCCATTTTAATCCGTTTTTATTCAGTGTTATACGTTTTTGTACGTTTTATACGTTTTTGTGCGTTTTAAACTTTTTGTACGTTTTCATACATTTTCATCCGTTTTATACGGGTTTGAATGTTTTTTATACGTTTTTGAAGGTTTTATTGCGTTTTCATAAAGTTTTATCCATTTACATACCGTGCTTTTTACGTTTATGTACGTTTTGTACATTTTTATACGTTATTATTTTTCTTCTTACGTTTTCATCCATGTTTGTACGTTTTTATACGTTTCCATACACTTTTTTACGTTTTATACGCTTTCATACGTTTCGTACGGTTTTGTTCGTTTGTGTACGTTTTATACGTTTCATACGTCTTCTTATGTTTTCAAGCGTTTTCATCTGTTTTATGCATTTTTGTACGTTTGTATACGTGTGTGTACGTTGTTATACTTGTGTATGTTTTCGTCCGTTTTCGTACGTTTTGTCCATTTTCGTACGTTTTCATATGTTTTCATCCTTTTTTGTATGTTTCTATATGTTTGTGTACATTTTTATACGTTCGTGTCCGTTTTCATACTTTTACATTTTTCTACGTTATTAGATGTTTGTGTTTGTTTCTATACGTTTGTGTGCGGTTTCATACGTTTTTGTACATTTTTTTACGTTTTCATAAATTTTTATTTTCTTTATACGTTTTTGTACAATGAAAACGTTAAAACGTTAAAAAAAAAAAAAAAAAAAAAAAAAAAAAAAAAAGGAGTAACAACGTTCAAAAATGTATAAAACATTCATAAACAAATAAAGACGGATGAAAAGTCCAAAAACATATAAAACATTTAGGAACGATAAAAACATTCAAAACGTAAAAAATTTGTATAAAACGCATAATATGTTTGAAAACGTACAAAAACGGATAATAACAGATAAAAACGTTTCAAAAAATACAAAACATTGAAAAACGTATAAAACGGATGAAAACGTATAATAAAGTCAAAGAATGTAAAAAAATATATAAAAAACGTATAAAAACGGATGAAAACGTAAAAAAGAAAAACCGTACGACAACATATAAAAACGTTCAAATAACCAACTAGACTAATTTATAATATTAATCATTTTGAGCCGCTAGACACGTCTAGACCCGTTGAGTAATTATTATATAATTGCACTTTATATCAAAATTGAGTAAACTATTGTATCTGAAGATTAAAACATTTGTTCTCTAACATGTACGTCTACTTAGGGCTGAGCATTCCGACCGTTCCGACCGGACCGACCAACAAAACCGATCGGGCCGAACCGAAACCGACCGGACCGAAGGACCAGTGGTTCGGTCTCGGTCCCGATTTTTACCTTATTTCGGTCTCGGTCCGGTCCGGTCCGACCAAAAAACAAAAAATATTGCCTATTTGGACCGGACCGGACCGACCGAAGACCGGACCGACCACATTCGGTCTCGGTCTCGGTCTCGGTCTCGGTCCCGGATTTTACCTTAATTCGGTCTTCGGTTTTGTCAGTCCCAGTCTGATCCGGTCCGGTCTCAGACTGATGCTCACCCTTACGTCTACTTACATACGTTAGCAAGACCTTTTTACATAGCAAGAAAAAGTATAACATAAAATATAAAGTTTAATAAGTAAAAAGGTTAAAACTGTCATAAACAGAACAAAAACTGACAAAAAATTATATTATATTAGAAGCAAAGCGAGAACAAAAGACATCTTTTACCTTAAACCCCCCTTTATAACCCTCATCGAGGCCTCGAGGGTCCCTAGTATATCCCTTCTTACCAAAATAAGCATAACTTTATTACATTGACGCGGATGATTATAGAACAACTCAGTATTTACAAATGGAAACATATCATGATAACATCCATGTCTAGAAATTCATGCATCTTAATATAGCTTTTTCTTATATACGGTTTGAAATTTATGAGATCAAATACAGCGGCTACCAACCTTTTGTTGAATACATACTTCCGAATGAGAAAAGTATAAGCATATGAAGTACCCAATCATTCCTATAACAACTACGTATAAGGATTTAGGCACATACAATAAACAGCTTAAACTTTATCATTTTCATTCGCAATATAGGAAACGTATAAAAGCGTATACAAATATAAAAATACATAGAAAAACGAATGATTATTAGATGGTTTAGTGGGTCCAAGCCCGATTTGTGAGCTTAGAGGTTGTAGGGTTTTATGTTATTTGTATTATAAATAGTCAATCAATAAAAGATGATACCTACGGGGTTAACATCTTCAACATGATATCACGAGCAGATATGATTCTAAGACCTAATCGGTCATCAAGCCATCTTTACGGCTACTTGTTGGACCCTTTGGCGTTTTATAAACAATATCACATTCAACTCTCATTCTATGAGGAAATTCGATATTTTTTATTTTATTTTTCTTGTTTCCTTTTCACGGCTTAAATTTAGATGTAATCTTTGTAATAGCTGAAATGAATGAATGCAATCGCCTCTGTAATTTCTAGCGCCTTGCTAGTTCTTCTTTTTTGATATATTTTACCATTGGTGTTTAAAAAAAAAGTATATCATATATACTTTTCATGCATGCTGCCATCATCTCATATGTACCAGTAGATTTTATTTTTTTTCATTGCATACTACAAACCCTTGTACCCACGTCCATAGCTCTGTTTATTCCTGCTCATAGCATCAACATGGTCAATACAATCATACCCCCCACACACACCATCATCTCACTATCCGATAAGATGCTCTCAAACCCTAGCGGTCACCACCCTGTTAAACCGTAGCGATCACCTTTTATTTCTTTTCCAAAAAAAATGCAATTGTTGGCAACCATGAGCCGCCGCCTATAACCACCCGTCAAATCTCCAAACAAAAAAAATATAAAAAATATAAAAAAATAAAAAATCTTTCGGTATCTTTTTTATCCCCTTTTTGTCAAAGAAGAGAAAAAATAAAATATGCTCTCGCTGCATTATGAAGACTTTGCTCCGGATGTTGTTGGGATTCTTCGTCAATTGTTGTCTTTTTCTTATGCTTTATTATTAATTTTTACTTTTTCAATCTCGAGCTTTTCCGATTTAGCCGCTCGGGTTGCAGAGGAGTATTAAAAATAAATATGATGCCCAAGCCCGGTTTGTGAGCAAAGGGTCCATTAAGGTTATTATGTAACTTGTCATTATAAATAGTCATTAATAAGAATGCAATACCCATGGGTTAACATCATTCAACATGGTTTCAGAGTAAGATCTAAAACCTAATCGGCCGTCATGAGCCCTCCCTCTATACCACCCCTCACACCTACCTATCTCCCAAAACTACCCATGTCTTTCGATCCTCTCCTAAAACACCCTTACAAACCCTTTTTTTATATTTTTTTTCCACAGTCTCCGCAGTTTCTCCATACTATTCCACAGCATGTTTGTTCAATAAACAAACATCTATCATTTGTCATCTTCCTACGTTGTTATCTTTTTTGTTTCCATTAATTATCTTCACATGAATTTTAAGTCTCCCGTGAAAGATTTTTCAAGCGTCAAGCGTAACAAGAAAAATTCAAGTTTTCGTAGCTACGTTATGAAGACTTAACCAACAAATTGAATTTAGTTTTAAGCTTTTACTTGTATTACTCCAGTCCGAGCTTTTGCGATTTCGTTACTCGGACTGCGGGGGAGTATTAGATGGTTTAGTAGGCCAAATCCCGGTTTGTGGGCTTAGGGCCGGTTTATTAGGGTTTTATGTTATTTGTATTATAAATAGTCAATCAATAAAAGATAATATCTACGGGGTTACCATCTTTAACAATGAAAACGTAAGAAGACGTATGAAAACGCATGAAAATGTATGAAAACGTACACAAACATTAAAAAAAAAAAAAAAAAAAAAAAAAAAAAAAAAAAACGTGTGCAAACATATAAAAGCGCATAAAAGCATAAAAATAAAAAAATAAATAATAAATAAATAAAGAGGGTAAAAATGTATGAAAACATGATAAAACATATAAAACGGATGAAAACGAATAAAAACTATACAACAACGTATAAAAACGAATCAAAACATATCAAACGTATAAACCAAAAGAATTAAAAAAAAAAAAACTTTTTTTTATCATTGTGTCACATCGGTTAGTACATAAAGCATCCTTTGCTTTTACTAAAAAAAATGTGACTAAAACTCATTTATACTCGGACTCATCTAAACTCGACTTATTAGACCCATGTTTTTAGAAAACACATCTAGATCCAAACCCATTTAGACCCAAACTCATCTAGACTTGTAATCAAAACCCGAACCGACCCACCTATTTTGCTACCTCTAAGCAATATATGATGGTTTTTGCTAAACAATGTCGAATGAATAGAGTTTAAAAACCATTTATTAACTCATTATTGCCAGATTGAAGTTGAATTTTAAAATATAAATTTTTGATTGTATTTATGATTTATGATAGATGTTTTTGTATATAAGTTAAAATGAATGAATTAAAAAAATAATAGGATAAGTAATTATCTTAAATATGAAAATAATGTGTTAATAACTGATTTTTAAATTCTCCCGAGCGAACATTGTTTAGCAAAACAATATATGTTAATTACAGTATGTTTTCTAAAGGAGCATGGACGGCCAAGTATTCCTAAATCTATGAAATCTATCATTGTCAATAAAATCTATCTATATAGCTAAACATAAAAAAAGTTGAAATCTTAGAAAAAGTTAATGCCGAATGTGTCAAGTCGGTCAAAGAAACGAAAAGTCCTTTAAAATAAAAAAATAAAAATGCCTACGTATTTTTAATTAATTTTATTATCAATCATACTATCTTACGTTGTACTCATATAGTTTTTTAACCCAAATTATAATATCGATTAGATCAAACATTAAAGTATAGTTAGGCCCATGCATCGATCAAGTCAAAAGTAACACGACGACAATAACTAATTAACTATATTTGTTCAAAAAAAAATAATAATAATAATTAACTCAAAAAACACTTAACACGAAATTAAACTGATTAAGCCATTAATCTTTGCTAAACCAAAAACCACAACTGATCAGTTACACATCAACTGGTGTATAATCACACAGGCAGCCACGTGGACGTAAAACATGTTCGTCATCTATCCTAAACAGCCTCTTAGGCTAACACGTGTCACCAACATGTTGCTGCTTATGGCAGTCATTTATTCTAGTACTATGTTGTTGCTTTGTAGCAGTTCTTCATCACAAAAACATCATCCAGTTTCATCTGCATGTAACCAAAAATGGTAATCTCTTTTATATATTTGTAATCTTTATTTATATCTATATATTTATTCTTAAACGTACTTACTTACGATAAGGATTAAGAACCAATGAGGAATTAAATATTAGTAATAAATAAAAGTGAATAATAAAGTTTGCATATTAGCTAGATAAATGTTAAGATTAATTAGTTTATTATTCATAAGTTATGTGATGTGAATGTGGTAAGTAAATGGTTATTTTAACTTCTTGTTATTCATAAGTTATGTGAATATGCTAAGTAAATGTAATGTTGTGCATGGGAATGGTTACTTTAACTTCTTGTGAATTGATATGTAAATAAATGTACGTAGTGTTACATTACATTGGTACGGATCGGAGTACTTTTTTTTACCTGGGTTTGTTGGATATTACGACTAATCACAGGGCGACTACTTGGATTCGAACAGGCCCTTGACCTCCTCTTTGAAAGGCTGGTATTTTTACCGCTGGGTCACCCTTGTGGTTTAGTACGGAGTACTTATTAACAATACTTGAATGTGCTAGATAATATGTTTTGGTTCTCCCTAATACTTTAAGGGTTAATAACCTGGTAATGCATCTAACGTGCCATTTTTTCTAGTTCCATGCAGTCATTTTTTCCCCCTATTTATATACTCAAATTACTTGAATTTTGACTTTTGTGTGTATTTTGCTATGTAAAATGACCATTTTAACCCGCTGCAATATGGTCATAGGCAATGTTTTAAAAACCGGGTTTTAATCGATCCGGTCAAGTCACTGGGCATCGGTTCGACCGCCAGGTCAACCCGGTTTTCCATTTATTATTATTATTATTTTCCGACCGGGTCAACTGGTTCAACCTTCGGGTCAACCGGTTCGACCGCCGGGCCAGCCCGGGGCAACCCGGTTTTTATTAAAAAAAAATTAAAAAAAACCAAACCAGGCCGGGTTTCAAGAGCCGGGTCACTCAAAACCCGGCGGGTCTAACCGGTTACCCATTTTTGTGACCAGCCACCGGGTCGACCCGGGTTTGAAAACATTGGTCATAGGATACAAGAAAAGCATGATTTCAAAAATTAATAGGAAAGAGAAAAGATTACACGGAACTGGAAAAAATGACAAGTTAAATGCATTCATAGGTAATTAAACCCATATTTTAACAATACTTGTGAATGTGCTAGATAATATGTTCTCAATTCTGGCTATAATTTATAACAAATATTGTGTTTTGATAATTCATTTTTGGTTGGAATTGTTGTTGCTGTGGAACTTGTTCTGAATGCATGTTTCCATTTGAGGTTCTTTGTAAGCTGGTTTAGAAACTAGAATTCAAAAAGTTTTGACTTGATTAGTCAGCCAAACTGTTTGATAGTTTTTATTGCTACATAATTAATGGTCGTTTTTTGGAAGAATCATACCCCAGTGTACTCGTAAAATCACAACCACCTATCTTGGCATTCTAGCTTATGGTAAGTAGTAACCTACTATGTTAGTCGTTAGGTGTTGCAATAATGGTCTTCTCGTCATCTGCACTAAATTAATGGTTACCTGTGTCTGAATTTCCCTAAATGAAATAACTGGAAGTTCGCTACTACCCCCCTTCTTGCGATTGGCAATTTATAGTATAAACTATATACGCTAAAAATGCCTCTAAA
Source organism: Chrysanthemum lavandulifolium (assembly GCA_022545495.1). Classification (NCBI taxonomy): domain Eukaryota; kingdom Viridiplantae; phylum Streptophyta; class Magnoliopsida; order Asterales; family Asteraceae; genus Chrysanthemum; species Chrysanthemum lavandulifolium. Next base: position 61,578,124 of record CM040242.1, read on the forward strand.
TATGAAAATATATCAAAATGTTATAGTCATGTACTACGTTTTGTTTTGGGTTTCATGACTTCCATCATATTACTTGTTTCTATTTATGGGACCCTAATTCCGACCATCAACTTGTTATACTATGTCACTAAATTGACCATACCCGCTAAAATGACCTCACTGGCCATGTCCTTCGAGTTGCTAAATTGACCCTTGTTGGCGTCAAAACAATATGCATATATTTGTTTAAACTCTAATATTTGCAAGCAGGTGAGTACATATAATAAAATCGGAAAATGTTCTTACCGAACATTCCACATCTTTCTAGGACCATTATGTCCAGGTAATAAACAGATCCAATAGGGTGTGTAAATGCTGAGTGCCCATCTTTTATATCATGATTTATAGGTTTCATACTTTTCCACTAAATGTGCTAATTTTTCGGCCAGGACAGTGCGAGTCCTGATTTTTCCAGCCATGACAAACACTCCAAAAGACTGATAACGCTCGGCCTTAAACGTGGTTTTAGTATGTCGGATGCAGAGTTCTTCAATAGTACTAAGGTAATTGGGTCAACATGTCCTAACTACCTAAGTGCCTGTCTGCGTATTGTATAGGCGGATAAACGGGTATCGCTAGTTGGCTGCTTATTTTAGAGTAGTACACAAGAACTTAAAAATTTAGCATGCTGCCAAAAAATTTAACACACAATGCTTTTGTAATAAGCAATCCGAAACACCCCGTTTTTATATCATGATTTATAGGTTGTGTGAATGCTGAGTGCCCATCTTTTTATATCATGATTTATAGGTTTCATACTTTTCCACTAAATGTGCTAATTTTTTCGGCCAGGACAGTGCGAGTCCTGATTTTTCCAGCCATGACAAACACTCCAAAAAGACTGATAACGCTTCGGGCCTTAAACGTGGTTTTAGTATGTCGGATGCAGAGTTCTTCAATAGTACTAAGGTAATTGGGTCAACATGTCCTAACTACCTAAGTGCCTGTCTGCGTATTGTATAGGCGGATAAACGGGTATCGCTAGTTGGCTGCTTATTTTAGAGTAGTACACAAGAACTTAAAAATTTAGCATGCTGCCAAAAAATTTAACACACAATGCTTTTGTAATAAGCAATCCGAAACACCCCGTTAAACTGACCTTTACTTTATACACTAAAGGTTTTCTTCTTAACCATTTGACCCCCGGAAAGATAGATGAGGGTAAATTGTCGTGGAAAAAATGTCAGGATGAACGTCACATTTTTTGGGATATAGGAGGCGGAACCTCCGGCAAAATGTATAAAAAGTTAGGATGAACGTCACATTCTGAATGTTTGCTGTATGCAATATATTTGTTTATGCCTTCACGCCTTCTATAACGTGTACACTATTTTGTTTGAATTTAGATGCTCGAGATTGAGAAGGGTGCCAAAGAGTTCAATATTCCTATATTTAAAGATAATAGGAAGATAGTCGCAAGAACCGATGGGGGATTGCATTACCATCCTTCGTTAGTTTTCAGTTCCGAGTGGAAACAGAAAGAAACACATGGTGATGCTAAGAAATTTAACTACCCTTCGGTTTCTGGTGTTACAAGGCCAGAAAATGAAGAAGATATTGCCTTCATGACTGTAAGTTAACCATAACTAATGTAAATCCAACTGTCGCTAAATGTGAATGCGCAAAGCTTGATCCACATTTATGGTTTTGCGAAATTATAGATTCTTGAACTTGGACATCTTATAAGAACGAAACAGATTTCGTCAGAGGAGCTTACCGGGATATTTCTGAAGAGATTAAAAAGGTAAATTTGCAAGGAATATGTTTTTTAATTTATTTTATGTAATTTTGCAAAGAAGATGCTCTTTTTATGCAATGGTTACTTTGATAATACCGCAGGTACAATCCTGTGTTGGAAGCGGTGATCACCATCACCGAGGATCTTGCCTACAAGCAAGCAAAACATGCAGATCAACTACTTGCACAAGGGGTCGACTTAGGTACTGAAATGCATTAGTTAAGATGCCATTGAGGTGTCCAAACTAAATATAGGTAACTTTTGTATTGTACAGTAAGTCAAGTTTGTTGACTTTCATCCAAGCTATTTTGAACTTATTTTCGAAGTTATTACTAAATATTTGATAGGATTAGAAATTTGTTTTGTTACTATATTTATCTAAATATTTTAGTTCAGCTCTCTTGTAGATTCCATGCATCAAAGTGCATTTTAATCCAAACTATGTAACTGAATCTTTTGTTTTGGCCCATTTGATCCGTATGAGATAACTCATAGCCCGGCTTGACCTATTTATATGTAGATGGATTGGAATCACCACCTCCAAGTCGAAACGTGAGATTCTTTTGTAGCTTTATTCTTATTTGGAATTTATGGGAATGATAGGTCCACTTCATGGAATACCGTATGGGTTGAAGGACATTTTTGCGGTTCCTAAATATAAAACCACTTGGGGTTCAACTACATTCAAAGATCAAGTTCTCGACACCGAGGCTTGGGTTTACAAGAGGTATGAACACAAGACTGTATGACATTATCTGGTTAATGTTGTTGCACATGATCCGAAACTCCAAATGGTGTAAAACAGGTCAAAACAAGTATTCTATCTGTATGGGTTAAATTAGGCAAGGTTGACTCGTAATACTCTGTTGAAAAAAAATATATATTTGTATATAGTCCGTAAATAGCTAACACGTTCACTATGATTACAAATATATATTGTCAGGTTAATTAATTTTTATTCTTAAATAAAGCGATTCAGGAGGTTCTATGCTTTAAAAATACACTTTGAGACGCGCTCAACTCCTTTGCCCGTATCATATACTAAAAATACCCATTAGATATAGAACTAACCCGAAACGACCCATTCATAAGTTAACAGGCTGAGTTGTTAAAGTTGACACTTATCTCTTAACACAGGTTGAAGTCCGCAGGGGCGGTTCTTGTTGGTAAACTGGTTACTGGATCACTGGCATACGATGATATTTGGTTCGGTGGTCGAACCAGAAACCCATGGAACATTGAGGAGTACACTACAGGTTCATCTGCTGGGCCCGCTGCCTGCACTTCAGCTGGTATGGTTCCTTTTGCAATGGGGTCCGAAACCGCTGGTTCAATAACTTACCCTGCTGCTCGGTGTGGGGTGACTGCATTACGGCCAACTTTTGGTGCGGTTGGTCGAACCGGTGTGTTGAGCTTGTCCGAGAGCCTGGTAATAATGACATGCCTCTTTTTGTGTTTAGTTTGTTGTATTCTGCTTTTTTTTTATTCTTACTATTGATTTTATTTTTTGTTTCGAAAGGATAAAATTGGCCCGTTGTGTAGAAGTGCTGTTGATTGTGCAATTGTTCTAGATGCCATTCGGGGTATAGATCCTGATGACTTTTCGTCAAGAAAGATTTTTCTTGATGACCCGTTTTCCGTAGACATTACAAAGCTTACTGTTGGATATCTCAAGGATGCTGAGATGGAGGTTAGTTGAAGGTGGTGAAATGGGTGGGTTGCTTAACGGGGACATTCTTTAATGACTTGGATCTATAAAAGTTACAGTGATTAAGATAAGATAAATGAGAAATTAAGCTGATAATTTTTGCAGAATAAGAGACTTGATACAAAAAAATCTCAAGTTTAAACTGCTTTGCTTTTAGTCTTACTTGCTTCTGTTTACCCTTTTGACCCATTAGAAATAACAAGACCACCCATACCCACCCATGTAGAAAAGTAGAAAACGATGGTTAAGCTTGCCTGACCACCTCTACCAACTAATGTTGCGTTGACGAGACTAAAGTAAGTTGCAAATGATGGATTATCTGGTAATGTCAAATTGGCAGGTGGTTGATGTGCTTAAATCGAAGGGTGTTAAAATGGTACCATTCAAGCTAAACTACACCGTCGAATCTGCTCAAGGAATTTTAAACGTCACAATGGATGTTGATATGCTTGCTCACTTTGACAATTGGCAGCGATCCGGGAAAGACGAAGCGTATGAGGCCCAAGATCAATGGCCCACAGAACTGCGCCGAGCACGCGTAATACCAGCTGTAGATTACGTACAGGTACGTTAAGCATATGGAGTTGTAAATGGGTCGGTTGACTTGTGAGTCAAAATTGGCTATTGTCGGAACAACTAAGTTTTTGGTACGAGGTTTAGCTGGTCTGCAAGAACTTCTCTTGAGGTCTACAAATAGCTAATTTCTTAAGTAGGGGTAGCTCTTAGTTATTGTACGCCGGAGACATTTTAGTCATTTTGTAGGCAAAAACTGTTAAAAAAATGTTCAATTTATTTTAGAGAAGTGTTAAAAAAATAAATATTAATAAGATTATGGGTTACAAAATGGTCCATGAGGAACAAACAGCCATTTCTAGCAACTTAAATGTACACAAAAAAAAAATGGCGAGAGCCTAAAACAGGATAAATGCACAAGCACGTTTGGTATTTTATGCATAAAAACGATTGAAAAACTATGTTATTTCAATGATAATCTAAAATTTGAAATAAACATACGGAGGTTTTTTACGCGTTAATTACACTGCTGGTTGATCCCTATAAAGTACAACGCAAAGCGTCTTCTTAAGCCATGAAGGGGCCAAAATTTCAGTCTTGTCATCTATTTTCTAGTTTGTTGTTTATGTTGTTTCTATTAAAAAATTTATCAATGTTCAACTGTCAACAGTCACAAAGAGCACGTGGAAAGCTGATTCAAGAAGTGAGGGAGAGTTTCACAGTCGATGCGTTTGTGGGAAATGTAACAGACTGGGAGAAAGTCTGTGTTGGTAATCTAGTTGGAATGCCGGTAATGGTCGTTCCGGTTGGATTTGAAAAAATTCAGGATCCACCTACTAATGAAACTCGAAGAAAAACTACTGTTACGACCGGAATTTATGCTCCTCCTGATCATGATCACATTGTAAGTCGTCTTGTACCAACGGGTCTCTCATCTAGTTTTTGTAGCCATTACATTTGTAGACGATGAAACCCAACTTTTTGTAGTTGTATAACTAACCCATAAGTTGATAACCTGAAGTTTTTTTAGTTTTTCTACTTCTAACTTTCTTTTTAATAAAGCGATACATCAGATTTATGCAATTGAAGACATTTTTAGTGACTTTCAAGCCGTTCAACCAGTCTAAACCCAATTTCCTTCCCGGTTAATCTTTTTTCTTTTTTCTTTTTTTTTTTTGAACGGCAATTTTAACTATCACACAACATATACACCACAAATCTATCTCACATGTCCTAGGCAGGACTTGAACCCACAACCATTTGATTGGGGAGCTTTTCGCACAACATGGGGTACCATTGGGACACAAGCTCTTTGGTTTTCCAGTTAAGCGTTTAGTTTGACCAATTTGACATGTTAGAACAGAAATGACATTTACCCATTTGCATGTTAATGGGGCGAACTTTGCTGCTTTTTCCAAAGAAATTAGCTCCCAAAGTCGATGTTTCTGTATTTTAGACGCCGCTTGTGTAAATTCTTTTTTTGAATGCAATGAAATTTGTGTTGGTTTGGTATTTTAATCTACTATGTCGTGTATGTGTAGGTATTAGCATTGACTATGGCGTACCAAAGTGTCACAGATCATCACAAACAACGACCACCTATAGATGATCTTGTTACAGGTGATACAATCCCAAACCCACCTAAGGCGATGATTCCTCCGAGAATACTTGGAGGTTCAACCCGCATGGGTCACAACTAGAAATTTGAAGCAGGTCAATGATTGATGCATCATATCCAATATTTTGTGCTCTTATGGTCAGAGTTTTGTTGCTTCCTGTTGGGTTCTTCTGTTGTATGAGTGGATTAATGTTGCAATATAGCCTGCTATCAACGAACAAACTATTGTTTCTTGGGGTTATGGCCCAACAAGTACCACGTATGTGAATATGTATTTGTTTACGTCGCTCGTCTTATTTATTCTCCGATACAGATTAGTATAAACTTCCGCAGTATAACTTAATGTTCAAAGGTAGATACAAAGTGTTTGGTCTCTTGAGAATAACTTGTCTGTTGCATTTTAATGCAAACAAATCAGAAACAGTTGTCGACTTGTATGTCAAAAATCTGCAAGATGGGAATACTTGCCTGAAGATGTATTTCTGTATTGCACCAAGCTGACATCTAAAGTAGTAGGTCCAATATAGATCTGTCAAGGAATAAGTGCCCTACAATTCTTTGTGTGCTCTTGTGAAAGAAAAGAGGTGTGTAACAAGTCAAAGAAATGTGGGAATTGGTTAAATTGGGCATACTTGCGAAACAAAAAGTACCTTACAAAACAGATCAAATATCACCTTGCAAGTAAACAAAAGTTTACATCTATCATTTTCAGTGTTCAATTAGTGTATATTTTTGTTATACAACATGAGTACTTCTTTCTAGTACATAATCTCAGATTCGGGCACCTAAGTTCAGAGGAGCCGCAAACAGCATCAAACCGAATGATTTGCTACATATATAGATGTGAACAAAACGTGACAAGTCCGATCTCAAGTGAATCAGCTAGACACCTCTCTCGCAGAGGTCCGTATCGGTCATTCAGCTTTTACGAAAGAACTTAGCCTGATCGCAATGAGAACTTTAACTTAACAGAAGAGTAAACAGTTAAGCGAACCTAAGTACCTAACAACTTGTTGAAAATAGCTAATTTTGGCAAGCAATAGCTAAAGAAAACATTACATGTAGTTATCGTTCATAGGCCGATAAGAGCACAGAAATGAAAATTAGTACAAGCCCAAATTCTAGATAAAAATCTCTCATTTACAACGTCATACAAGTTTTTCGTTTCATTCTAGACCACAAAAACTTTAATGTGTTTTAACCCAAAAAAAGAACAAAACATGTAATTAGATGCAGATACCAACTAAACACTAGATTCTATCACATATGAATCTAAAATTTGAAACAATCCCGCACTTCCATTCGTGATTGATTGATCAGTTGTCACGTCTTGTTGTCCTTCTACGAGGAGCAGCTGCATCCTCACTCTGTTCTTCTTTCTTCTCTTCCTCTGCTCCTGCGGCGCTGCTTGAGGCCTCACCTTCTTCCTTCTTTGCTGGTGCCGCAACAACCTTTGGTGCCTGTAAAACCAATAACCACACATTATTCACAGCCGACAATTTTCGCACTTACTTAATTTACTGCTGATAAATTTTCACTTGTTAACTTATAAGATTCGATTAGGTTTATGTTTTATCTCAAAAAGGCCAAATCAAATATTAAGGTAAAAGGAAAAAAGGTCACAATAAATACTATTAAAATTGACCCCAAAAAGAATGCTTGTAGGCCAACCAAGTTTCGCCATCAATCCTTAAATGTAACAATACTAAAAAAGGATAAAGTTTGGTACTTACCGCTTTCTTTCCACCAAACAACAGCTTCAACAAGAGGCTGAAGAACACGACAATGATTGAAACAATGACACCGATGGTAATGTTAGGTTGTGTTTCGGCCTTCTCGATGAGTTCCTACAGTAACAGAAAATCAGGTTTTAGATAAATGAAACATGGAAAACTGAAACATTCCTCCATGGCATTAATGGTATGACTTACATAAATCTTAGTCTTGTATTCGCCCAAGAACGGCAAATCAGCAATCTTGTAAAGAACATCAAAGACGGTTTTCTGCAAAATTACAAGTAAAACAATTAGGACGACAATCAGTGGGATGAAGAGAGTTTTTGACAAGTACTTTCATTAGTAGGAAAATTACCTGGATTCCCTTAAGACCGTCAGACCCGGCTGATTGTTCTTCGGCCTTTTGTTTCTCTTCTTCAACCTTGAACTTTGGCTTCCATGTGGTGTCCCTGATGGATTCCGCGGTCTTCTCGTCACTTGCTATCAAGATGTTGTCAAACAAGAGACCATCTTGCATTGTCCAGATCTCAATACCAATAGCAGCGATTGGCTCAAAGTTGGGGGTGTCGAGTTCAAAGTAGTCGGGGTTTGGAATCTCTTGAGGCTTCCAGATGCCCTTGTAAGCAGGGTTGTCGATAAGAGGAGCACTCCATTTACCCTTGTAAGCTGGGTTCCTCTTCAATGGTCTCCTCCATTCACCACATCCAGGTGCAGCTTCACATTTTGGGTTGTCAATTTTGGGTGCCTCCCATTCACCATCTTCCTCATCGTCCCAATCCTCAGGTTTCACCGCCTCAGGGTCATCAACTTCCTCTGGCTCGTCTTCCAACCATCCTTCGGGCATCTCAGCTTCCTCATCCAAGATTTCCATAGGTGCTTCCTCATCCCAATCCTCAGGTTTCTTTGCTTCTGGGTCAGGGATCTTAGCCTCTCATCCCAATCTTCAGGTTTCTTGTCATCAGGGTCGGGATGGTTTTGATGGGATAAGTGCTGGTTCAAAGTCCTCAGATGACAAAGGTTAGCCTTCTTTTTCTCTTCACCGTCAACCAAGATTCTGATCTCATTGTCGGGTTTCAAGATGGCGGTGTATACATGGGTCAATTTGTCTGAAGGGACAGATGGAGGGAACTTGAGATGGTGTTCAACGTACTCTCCGCTCTTGGGGTTCTTGTGCTTCAAGATGAAATGAACCTTGTTGGTGGCACCACATTTGTCTGGGCCAAACATGATTGAGTAAGGAGACTCGTTGTCGAATCCCTTGGCAGTCCAGCCAGCTTCTTGTGGGCGAAGATATTTCAAATATGCACCACCACATTCAAGACCGTTTTGAAGGCGAACTTCAAACTGGAGAACAATGGTACCGTCCTTGAGAACAACAGGTTTCTCTAGTTCCTTGACAATTCGTGCTTTCTAGCCTTCTCGCTCACAAGAAGTCCATAGTCATCATGTCCCTCACTCTTTGAGTGTTTCCATTCACCTGAAGTAGATAAATAATTAGAGAACAAAAATCAGAAACCAAAACCAGGACAACAATTACATGCTAGAAAACATTCCACTAGTTGGGTGACATAAAGTATAGCACTTAAGCAAATGCAGAAAACAAACAGTTAAATAAAAATACGCAAACTGTTTCCATATAAAATAAGATGTTCAAGCTAACATGGTGGCACATTGACTATAAGAGACATTATGATACTACATAGTATAAAACAGACATTATGATACTACACGGTATAAAACATGTCTATCAAAGCCAACATATTAGACCAGAGCATCACGACATAGTTCATATCTTAGCAACCAAACAATGATGGTGAGTGGTCAGTTATACAGCAACAGAAAACAAGTAATGCACATTGTAATTTAGCTGACTGACTAGATCATGACTTGTAGCATTATGGCCGCACTACTTTAGCATTTTTCAAATTTCAAAACGCCATCAAATACACATGCCAAAATGTTTAATTCGGCGTCAGGTAGAATTGTGCATATTCATGTGTCACTAGGTATGTTTCATATATCACAACAGCATATTTTATATGGAACCCATTTATTTAATAGAAAAGTTCCCGCCATTTGTGTATTAGTTTGAAAACTCTTCTTAGGTGATTGGTTTAGAACAAAAACTCTTTCCTTAAGCTGAAAAACCATGTAAACCAGATTGCATAAACTCTAACTTTCACTTTCAACTAAAGCTAACTCAAATGCAACCTAAATCAATTTAGTCTGTACTCGTGAAAATGACGAGAGACGTGACTAAGCCTAAACGGCTAGTGGTAGGTGGTCCTGTGGAGCTTTCGGTTAACTAGTCCGCATACCGTAAATGTTTAAATCTATTAACAGTAACGTTTACGCAGCTGCAGAAACCAGATCACCATGAAATTCTTACACACGCTTAAATCTGTTCATAAATCTAATAAACAAACTTCGAATTACTAAATCGCAAGCTAACAAACTCATCATAACAACACCTTCTAGAACATTCTTATAACAAACCATAACTAGTCAAATCATTAACTTAATCCTAACTTCATAACCATTCACATAAACCCTAAATCTTCTAAATCAATAACTAGTACTAACAAATCAATCAAATAACAGATCCAAAAAAACAAATCTCACCAGAATACTCTTCCTTCTCAGAAACGATCCAGCTTCCTTCAAACGATTCATCAAAACTCTCATAAAATATCTGCAAATTCACACACACACACACATATCAATTCACACACTAAAAAACACACAGTAACAGATCCACAAAAAACACACACTAATCAAACCAAACCAATTCATTTCACTTACAGCGTTATCACTAGCATAAACCAGTGCTATCAGACCAATCAAAAACAACAAACATAACTTCATCTTCATTTTCACCAAGTAATCAAAATCGATCTAAAAGAAATCGATTTTGAAGAAGATTCTGGAAAGAGAGTGTGTTTATTTGTGTTTTGAGAGGGTTTATATATATAGATCTGATGCTTTATTTATTATTATTGTGTTGAGTTGGTTTAACCAATGAGGTTGAGTGACACGTTGAATTGGCGAATCAGGAGGTGACACGTAGGATGTGAAGTGTGGCTGTTTGGATGGACGGTTGGGATTCAAGGAGTGGGTTTTGGGTAGATGAGAATTGTCAATTTGTGTATTTCTTACGTTGACCGGGTAAAAGATTAGGAATTATCCTGTTTAATTTATTTTTTATTTTTAGTTTTTTAAATTATCGTGTGTAAATTTACGTTAATCATTTTTACGTCAGTGTTATATTATTTTTTGGTTTTTAGTTAAATTTATTTTTGTAATTGTTATAAAATTATTTATTTACATATATCGGTAGTTTGTATTACCGATCACTCTTTTTTTTTTAAACATTTAAGTAGCTAAAGGAAGGGAATTTAACAGAGACGCTATTAGTATAGGTGTGAGGAAAGTAAGAAAAAAAATTAAAAATATTATGAAAAAAACAAGATCATCTATTAGCGACAGATCCAGGACTACAAATCATCGCGTGCATAGATTTTTTTTGCGAATATAAAATAAATAAAAATAAAAATTACTTTTTAACGCATAATATGTTGTAACATGCAACACTAACCCTTAAAGCTTTAGGTATCGTAACATGTAACACCAAAAAAAAAGTGTCGTCACGTCAGCGCTACATCACTTAAACACCAAAACATTTAACACCAAAAAATCACTCATTATCATAACGTCAAATAACACTATCTTTTTGGGACCCACATTTTAAAATCTTATGACCCGTTTGGTTTACGGGTGTAGATATGAGGGAATACATTCATTATTAAATAATAATATTTGGTATAGGTGCATAATTTAAAGAATGAAATCATTACAAAAAAGTGATTATTTATCAAATAAGTAAGTTTCGAGTGAATCCCATATGATATTTTATTTTTCCTATAAACGTTTCACTTTTATTTTTTTAATCTTATGTTTTACTTCATTGATTTCATTATTTCTTCTATTGAATGTGTGTATGTTTGCGTGTTTAACATGTCCAGCTAAATTTCTTGTGTGTTTGCTTAGATCTATGAAACCTAGTTATTAATTATTGATTGGTTGTCTCTTATCTTAATTGTAATTGGCTTAAGAGTGTACTAGGCTATCGTTGTGTTTAAATGCTTGAGTAATCTTTGTGAACCTTAGTTTATAAATCACTTAGCGGATTTCGTAGGCTAAACATCCAAAGATAACCCTTGAAGTTAGTTTATGAATCTTAGAGAATTTCGTTGGCAATAACCTAAGGTAGTCTCAAAGAGTTGGGAAAAGGCACACCCTACGACCTTAAAACACAACGCTTAAGAATAAGGACGTGACAATTCAACCACCAATAAAAGATAACTAGGAGTAATAGTATCTAGGTAGACACATTTTAATCATCATACGAGCACACATCAATAGACATAAGACTACCCATAGTTTAGAAAATTAGATAGTAGAAGTAATCGGTGAAGTACCACCCCCAAATCCAAACCCCGAGATTTTACCCTTAGCTTTCTAAAAAATATAAAAGATAAAAAATAATCTTCCTCAACCTCAACCTTAGCGTAGTACACTTCTTACTAGCATTCTTATTCCCCAGAGAACGATATCAATACCGAGGCTTACCCAATACTACACTACAACGATTAGGTTCATCGCCTGGGGTGTTGAAAAACTTGCTCGACGAAAAGGAAGTTCCTTTGACCCGAACGCGCCTTGTACACGCATCAAGTTTTTGCGCCACGGGGAATAGAATAGCTAGTTAGATTTCTATCTCGTTTAAGTTCCCTTGCTTGATTCCTATCAAGTAAGATTTTTTCTCAATTTTTAGCTTCCTTGTAGTCTATCCCTCTTCTTCGTGACTTTGTTAGTAATCTCATCACTTTTCATCATGGAATGTGATAACCCATCAAACAACAACCCACCACCAAATAAACCACTTCCACTCAAACCACAACCCATTGACCAGCACCCCTCTAACAATCGTCGCAACCGATATGTTAGTAGAAACAACGATCTTCAAGATTTGCATAGGGTATTTGAGAATACAATTAGGGACGCTGTTGAAAAAGTTGTTAGCGCCTCGATTGTTGGCTCCATGATTAGCAATAGTTCGGGTAATGACTTAGTAAATGAGAATGTGAATGAGGAAAATAGTGCTTACTTTAATCTTTACCCCACTAAGGAAGAAGTTGCTTACCATCAATACATAATCGACAATCCTCGATCACCCATCATTAGGATATGCCCAAAGATTAGGAGAGGAAATCCTTGGAACATCAAAATCCCTTGTATGATTGGATATAGGAATGTCGAGCACGCCTACATAGATACAGAATCTCCCATTAATGTGATGTCATCAGCAGTTTATAATGACATAATGAATGAGCGGCTTAAGATTAGGAGAGACCCTAAGTATCCTGGTGGGGTTTGCAATTTTGTGGGAAGAGTCAAGGATGTACACGTCTTTATAGGAAACTTCACCTACTTAGTTGATTTTATGGTCCTAGAAGATGTAGGATGTGTCATTGACTATAGCTTGTCCCAAGTTGTGTTATGAAAACCGTTTGTTGAAAAGTCTAAACTAAGTTATAACAAGTCCGAAGGAACGGTTAGATTTGTGGAAGGGGACGATGAAATTACTTATAGGATGCCTTGGAAGATGAACGGATATGGCCCTTTATCCCTTTATGAACGAAATAACATTAGAGCTTTTGAGGAAAAGAGCGAAGAAGATGATGAAAAAGGCTTGAACTTCATGTGAGAGAAAAGGAGGCTTTACTATAGGGATTGCTTGACCCTAGGACCTAGGTATAGAGTAGATGAGAATTTTGTCAATATGATAGAGTTTTCATTGATGATGAAAAACGAGACAACGTAGGAGCACGACTTCGAGTCTAGCTACAAGACTCATAAATAAAGAAAAGCACTTCGTGGGAGGCAACCAATGCTTAATTGTTTGCTTGTTTGTGTGTCATATATCTTTTCATTATTGTATGTTCTCATGTTTGAATTTGTGAAAATTCTTAATTTTATCTTTAACCTCGTCTTAATTACATATAAAGGTATTTTACAAAAAGGATAAGTGTAGGGAGGATTACACACGTTTTTAAAAGAACGTGAACATGAGAACTACGATTATTGAAAGGGAAAATTTGTCAAATAGACCGCGCGCCCTGGTGCATATCACTTTATAGACCACGCTTTTTTGCCTTACGGAAATGGACTTGTTGCCCAACGACTTTCTTGTAGCCAACCAGATGGTGCCACGTGTCCGACAAAGGTACAACAGAAGTACATATTTTGAACGTATTTGTCATGTATTGTTTTTGGGCAACCAAATGTATTTTCGAACAACTATATATTATTGGGCAACTTGTATTTATACACGAGGATAATATGGTCAATTTACAATGGTCATATTATAAAAGTAATATTAATAAGTCGACACGACTCACACACCATCACGCTACACACACAATTAAACATCTTCTACTACAATTTAACAACCTTTACAATTAAACATCTTGTTTTAGATCACACGCACACACTCACAAACCACATCTTATTCACGAACCCTCTAAACCCCTAATTAATTTTCTTGTATAATTACGTATGACATAATTAAAGTTGTACAATTGTAAAATCGCAGTTAGTTCTACATTGAAGTTCTTGCCGATATTAAACTCGTTTGTCAAAGAACGAAAACCGGAAAGGTTGTTCGTGCAAATGATATTTGGTCCATGGTTGGATATAAAGTCGTGCGAGAATGATTGCCTTCGATGCATTATGTTTTGCAACACCGGTATATGTTTCTAACATCTCCTCCGATTCCCTCCACTAACATTCCAAATAGGGAGCATTCGTTAAGGTTTGGTCGGAAAGAATTTTGTCTGATAACAGGGTTTCGATTTGGCAAAGTTTCAAAAGCGAAAAAACGATCTAGCGCTTTCTGTGATCGTGTATTTCCTGAAAAAAAGAGTAATGGTGTAACAAATGTACATGCCATTGATCTTTTGGAACTTGTTAATGATTCAAAAAAGGATGGAAAAAGGTGGTTATCGCTTTTTGATGAGGATGATGTTAGGGTGTGTCTGTTGGTAGCCGCAAAGCTGGTGTTTATGGGAAAAGAAGACAGGAATTGCATCCATAATCACTTATTGTCCTTGGTTGATGATTTTGAGGCCTGGAATGTATTTCCTTGGGGTGAATATATGTGGCATAAATTTTATCAAAGGACTGTCAATATTGTTCATATTCACAGAAAACATCATCTGTTAAAATTGAAAAAAAACCCAAAGTTCAGTGCCACATACAATCTATACGGGTTCGATTGTGCTTTCAAGGTTTGAATTCTCTGTAGTTTGTACTAATGTATGCATGTCTTTGTTTGATAACACGTTTGTTTTAGAAAACAGGTTATTAAAAGCTTTTGATTCTATTTTGTTCAATCGAAAATTACCTATAAATAATGATGTTTTTAATTTTTATGCAATGATTGTCTTTGTTGTGTATACACGTAATATAAATGTTACCCGTAATTTACATAACAACAATGTTATAACACTTTTTAGTTTGCGATTTATTTGTAATTGTCATCATAAACGTATTGTTTCATCGTAAACATATTACATTTAGCTTGTTAAAACTTTAAACAAATTTAAAAATGATAACTGCATAGCTAGACATTTTTAACGATGACTGGTGTGCCTATTACAAATTTGGATTTTGGAGAGTTTTCCTAGAAGCTCACTTTGGTGGGTCAAAGACAACAAGGTAATTCCACGTGGTCTTGCTTGGTCGAACTTGCAAAGTTTGAACGCAGATCGTTGTAATCTCTTTGGACCGGTAGGCATCTCACGCCTTTATGATGCGAGACTATACTAAGTTGTACCTAAATTTGTTCAAAATATCGATAATTGTAACTCTTTTTGTTCTTAGGACTCAACTCCCATTGTTGAAATTTCGCAACACAAGTGAAATGAAGCAACTGTGGTGTATTTACTGATGCCCAATATATAGATAGTTTATGCATGCGCATACGAGCGGTTGTGAGAAGATCGCACAACACTCTAATCAATTCGTGGACGCTTTCAATTTACACACTGTCATGGAAAGTCAACTACATGGGTTACTTGAAAACGCATTGCAACTCAACATTGAGCAACAATATTCTTTAAATGGTGCACAACGGGGACCACTCTTTCAACAGGGTTGTAATTCGTGAGTTAGTGGATTTGGATCAAAACTTTTGATGATAGAAAATGGCATTCATTCGATCGAAACACACCGGTCGTACTTGATGTGTTTACCGATGTCAAAGCGAGTTTCAAAAGTACAACAACTTTTGGGTATTAAAATGATGCGCCTTCGTTCTGTAAAATCTAAAAGTTGTGCCAATACAAATGACTCGACGTTAATCCCGATGATCCGAAGGTCTCAGATTTACTTTTAAGGTTGCCTCCAATGTTATACCAAACCCAAATAATCCTTCGTGTGTACACTTATATCAAACCTTGGGCTCTACAGCCACGTCGTGTCATACTCTAGGCCTAACGGGGATAAGGTCGTCGATGCGAAGTTGCAACGGACATTGACAATGATGATGGGCTTAAAGAAACGCAACCATGTAATCTTGGGATTCTTGTACAAGCTTGTGCCATGACCCAAAATGTCCTCGCTATGGAATATGGAGGTGATCGTACTACTCAACTTCAACCACTTGCACAAAACGATGAAAAAACACACGGTGACCCCATTATTGTATGTTATCTTTCATTTAGACTTTACATATCAAGTATAACATATGTCCATACTTATGCATATATAATTAAAATTCATCGAGAACCCGATTGTGGTATCGATTGGTTGTCGTACATAAACGATTTAAACTTTCGTGTGATAATTCAGAGATGCAATGGATTGTGATAATCAACACCAAGATGTGGTTCGTAAACAATTGCGTGGGGAACCCGAACTCGTTAACAATATTGTTGGTGTGCAGATGAAGAAGAACACCAACCAACAAAGCTTTTGAGGTATCTACATTATCGAAAACAACGCCGATAAATAAAAGTTTTAATGTCTTTGTTTTGAACATACTTTATTTTGAAATCGCAGTTCAAAGACAATAACTGTCAAATGTAAATGTGGTTGGCGAAAATGACACACTATGTTGGGACGTGTTTCCTCCGGAGATAATTTCAACAAATGCCTCGATAAAACATTGTTTGTTCCGTCTTTAGATTTAATGGATTTTGATGAGCAAGAATTGAATGTGGTTGAGGAAAACTCGTTTGTTGGCCTCCGTGCGGTAACAATGATGTCATCTTTGTTACCCAAGAAGAAACACCAACAAAGAAAGACCACAAGCCCTAAATCTCGTGTTAAATCCAACAAATTGTCATTTGCAAATGTGGTAGGTCCTAATTACAAACCTCCATTGGAAGAAATTTTCTCCCATAATAATAGAAACAAAAGAAAGAGAGTCAAATTGAACGACAACCTCGGTAAAAAAACAAAGATTGTAAAACATTATAAGAAGATGATGGTGATTCGCCAACTCGCCAACCGGCCTATCAAAACATCGCCTACTCCTTGCCGCCTTACAAGATCGCAAGGTGTCATTAACGAGGCTTTTATCCCTACCGCCGTGCCGATGTAAAGCACCATATTAAATTCTAATGGAAATGAATATTTTATGTTTGTCTCGCTTATTTTTCAAGTGTGTTTCGGAAAATTCGAGAAACCCCAAAACGCGTCGCGTTAGTCACTTGTATTCGCCTGCACTGAACCGCTTTGTAGGGTATCTTCTGTTTGTTAATCCATTAACATCATTATCATATGGTTAATGTTATTCAAAATATATTTTTTTTAAGGAACTTTTACGACACCCGAAATGCAACAAGGAGAAGGTTACTATGCCTGATTACATTCGCACCTATATCAAGCTTAAAAACCATTACTTTATACGTTCCCTTGGGGCTCCGGTGCCATTGTTGTTTACAGGAGTTTTTGGGTAGCCTTGGCATGTGTTGAGGATTGCACCCACGGGTGGCTTACTGACTTAGTGAGTAAACCTGATTTTTATCTTGTCTCCTACACATGTTTATTATTTCGTTTTGTTAAATTGGAACCGAATGTTAACAGTTTTGATTTGCTTTATATGTCCATGACACTTGGATGTATGGCTTGATTTGATGTGGTTGTTTAGACCAAATTGCGATTGAGCTTTGGCGGTGTAATTTCGCAGTTGAATCCTAGATGGCGAACTACCTACCACTTATTCGGATGGCACAACATACCACAGTCGGCTTGGCGAGATGTTGAAAAGGTCGGTTTGCGACCTCTTCATCAGACATCTAGCACTACCGTTATAAACGACTTTATAATATTCTTCAATTGGTTTATATATCGTGTATTTTCCGTGAATGAACCGAAAACCACTGGGTACTCGGTGTGCTCCATATCCACACTGGAGTTATTTACGTTTATGACTCTCTTGGGTCAGTCGGAAGGAGTTCACGGTGGTGGCGAGTTTTGAAGAGAGATTTACAAACACAGCTTCAACTTTACCTAACAAATGCTGGGGTACTGCATAGTAAGGGCATCTCACCCGAGGATTATAAAATCACATACAAGTTTCCAAAAGTCCCACAACAATCAGACTTGTATGGCGATTGCGGAGTATGGGTTATGTTGTACAGATTGCTCCGTAACCAGCCTCTCGAAGTAGACGACCCTCTTCAAACATCGTTAGCTTACCGTGAACGGATGTTTGAATACTACTGAAGCACAAGGTTGAATACAAAATTGTCGCCGGTCTCTCAAGGTACCATCCTTAATGTCCTTTTGACCCATAATTATTGTCACATGTTGACTTGTGAATGATTTTTCTATCACTAGCGTAGTTAGCATAGCTAGCGCTTCTTATTTTACTACTAGCAGTTGTAACAATACAACAAACTCGGTT
The DNA here is from genome assembly GCA_022545495.1 of Chrysanthemum lavandulifolium. Lineage (NCBI taxonomy): Eukaryota > Viridiplantae > Streptophyta > Magnoliopsida > Asterales > Asteraceae > Chrysanthemum > Chrysanthemum lavandulifolium. The sequence continues at coordinate 61,596,451 of CM040242.1, forward strand.
TGACTACCTACCGCTTGTAAAAGTAACTACCATTGTAACTATACAAGTAATTCATTTTATGTTTTGAGATTCCTAATCTAAGTAATCGAGCATAAAAGCGGCAGTTTTTTACGTTTACAAATATCGCATATAGCTCAAAATAATCATCTCAAATGAATTTAACCATACACATCATTTCGTTGAGGTCTTCTATCGGTGGCACTAGTTAAATTAACAAGTACATGATACTATACTACTACCAAATTGTATTTAGCGATTTTCTATCCTTTTGGTATTTGGATAACACTTATCCACAATTATAAACACTTTAAATTTAACTACTCGACATTTTAATTCGCAAATACCATTTCTTTTGTACCTTAGGGACTCTTTGAATATCTTTTATAAGCTCAACTGCATTTCCTATTTTTTTAATACTAGTGCACATACACAAAAGGCATATGGTTTGTAAACCAATTCTATATTGGTTATGTATATGTTATTAATATTTGGTATACATCAATTAAATATTATTTGGTTGCCCTAAAGTACATCATGCTACATGTCCTTTAATGCCTCATTCCCAATCTCTTTCTTCAATAAAAATCTTTCTAATTTTCTTTTCTTTAACAAAATTTTCTTTCTTCTTTTGGTCACTTCACATCTTTATCTCAATCTTTCTTTTCTTTAACAAAATGTCTCACAATATCCCACCGGATGTTCAACTAGATATCATCCGTAGGCTACCTCTTAAGTCTATACTCCACTACGTCATCGTTTCCAAGTTATGGAAGGTCGGTATAGATTGTGGAAGCTTCATCTTTAATTACGGTGTTCGTCGTAATGATGCGTGTTTTTACGCTAACATTCGATCCGGGTCACCAAGGGTTTATGTTAGGTTTAGATGAAAAGCTAATCGCCACGCCACTTCGCATGATTTAAGGCTTTCATCTTTGATTGCGCTTGGCAATTCTAATGGTCTTTCGTGTTTTGTTTATGGTTCTAATCTAATGTCATTATTTGGAACCCGACAATCAAAAATCACTTGCAATATTTGTCCCATTTACACGCATCAAATTGAATCTCAAAAGATTTGTTTTGGTTTTGGCATCCGTCCCGACACTCTTGACCGACGATCGTGAAGGTCTCCTATCCTGCTTTCCAAAGTGGTTTCGTATGTGTTTGTCTTTTCTTTGAACTCTTCACGGTGGACACGCTTTGAAAATTTCCACCCCTGAAACAATCAAATTGAAACGTAAAACTCGTGCAGTTGTGGGTCGCTTTATCTATTGACCGGGAGTGAAAAGTTAACTAATGAGCACGATATTACCTACAAGATTTATATGTTGATTTCTTTTGATTTGGTAACCGGTAATTCAAAGTTATCGACATACCGCATATTTTCAAAATGAACTCCCAGTCCCATTCTATGTTACGGATCTTGGAACTTCTCCGGTCATTTCGGTATGATCATTGGTGAAGGTATGCCATTGTTTTGTGGATGGTTGTTGACGTGAATGGTTGTTGCATAAGATCATTCGAAGCCTATTCGCCATCCCTAGCCTAGTTTCGGTTCATTTGCTTGGCTTTACAAAGCATCATGCTCCAATAGTGGAAGCCTACATCGGCAATCATTTGCATCACTCTGTATTTGTGTACAACCAAGAACTTGAATTATTCGTCACCATGGGAATGTTAGGAGATGCTGGAACTTTCTACATAGCCCCATACAAAGAATCTCTTCTTTTGTTAAATCACACAAATCGTGCTGTGTATAGTATGTTTTTTTTTTTTTTTTTTTTTTGTAACTTAACATTCTATTCATATTCCTTTAAAAGATTATCACTTTACTTGGTTAATGATATATGAAGGGCATTTTCAATGTGCACGGCTGAAGTTATCGATCATGATTAATGGGAACGAGGCTTTGTGGTTTTAGTATCTGTCTACGGGAGGAAGCATGGAGTGCTTATCTTTTTCATAGTCGAAAGTTATAAATCACGTGGTTCTATAACTATGTAACCATTAAACTTATAATTATGTAGTACGCTTAATATGTTGTTGATTGTGTATGAAACGTTGTAAGTCAACTTTACTATTTCCTGCTTATGTAATCTTGGCAACCAAAGAAGCGACGTAGGGCAACTTGATTTCCCTAGAACGGCTTTTATAAACTAAGTAGTCCTTTTAGTCGTACAATTCGATTCTACAATCTACTAATATGTACAAGCTAACGACATAAACACTCCACACTAATACCCACTGAAAACCCTAAAATCTCAAATCGTGTGAAATGACAATTTTGCCCTCGAACTTAAAATTTTACAAACTCGAAACACGTCAACATCGTTTAACAAGTTATATCATTAATAATATTCACACATTATGAAAGTAATTAACGATGATATAGATTAAAAGAACATAAATAATTAAAACTCTAAGTAACAAATAAACATGTCAAACGCATACAATTAACCTAGACTATTATCAAGACTACATACATGATAATGTGATAAGATGGGAAAGTCATAAACTTGGTCTTCCCCCTTAATGGCGGCCCAAATCACTCACCATTTACTCTCCATATCAATTTCATTAAATCACATTTACACATTCCTTTTCAAATAAAAAACACACACAAAAATTCACCATGACTCCATACAAAATTTTGGAAGGGATCTAGCATTTTTCTGGGGTTCTTCATCATCAAGAGTAGTAGGGAAAAATAGGTTTTGGTTCGTTGAAGGCTTGGTTCGATCGGGGTGATTTTCTTTGGTCGATTCTTCATCCGATAGGTATGAAATTCATACGCTTGATCCACACGTCCTAAAATCGATTGGGTATTTTTCTCATGTTATATTCATCCAATATGTTCCAAATAAAATAATAAAAACGAACCATGCATGGTATACGAATTATTTGAGAATTAAACCCTAAAAACGTGTTAAAACCCTAAATAATTAGAAACGAATTTTCTGGGCATGAAGACTATTTTCATGGACTCTATATAATGTGTATTAACTTCGAAAATGGTGCTTCGAATTGTTGAAGCATTGATCATGTTATATGAATTTATCCTAATCGCTATCTATGGAAAAGTGGAAAATAAAATAAGGAAATCCTAAGGATCGAATAGGGTTAGGGTTTAATTATACAAATCTGGTCATTATTTATGTTTTAAGGTTGTGTAATGATTAGTACAATGATTGGATAATGAGCTAGGGTTTTAATTGTTTTTGTATAAAACCGATTTGTATAAATTAAGGTAAAGGCTTGTTTTGTAATTATTAAAACTCATGGGTATTTTTGTAATGTGTCATAATCTGGGACTAATCAGGTAAAAATATAAAGTGAAGGCCTTATGTGTAAATTTTGTATTTAAAAGGTTTAAAGAGTAATTTTGTATAATTATGAAACCGATTTAAAGATAATTAAAGTAGAGGGACTAAAAATGTAAATTCTGGAAACTTGAAGTCATTTTGAGTAAATAATGATATTAAGAGTGTTTTGGGTAACTTTGAGTATTTATGGGTCTATTGTGTAATTATTATGGAATTATGATTTAATATATAAGTTTTGTAAACTTAAGGGCTAAATGTGTAAATTTGAAATCTGAGGGGCTGAATAGTACAATATGAATATTCTGAGGTTACATTCTGAAAATTGGTAAAATAATATGCTTGTTTGGTAAATATGGATATTAGAGGATTAAATCATGAATTATGTAAATATAAGGTTTGTTTTGTAAATATTGTAACTAGAGGGGTATAAATGTAAAATTACGAAACTAAAGGGATTATGATGTCATTCTGAATAGTATGTGTATTAAATTAGTAACTTGAAATATTTTCATGCTATACCCTCAAATTAATGAAATTACAATTTGAACCCTAAACTATGTGAACTTGTCATAATAAACCTCGGACTTTGTAACTTGATAAAATGTACTTAAATTCCAAAATAACTCGATATAAAGACTTAACCTAATTTGTAACATTAAAGACTTGTTAATTCTAGAACCCGATATTTTGGAAACCCTAAATATGGAAAGTTACTAAACCGAAAGCCGACTAAAATAAGTAATCAATTAAATAAGTTTTTAATAAAACCACCATGAATTCGTAGATTCGCCGAGATGGAGTTTGCTTCCGACCTTGGTATTTCAAGTGTTTCGTTTGTGGTATAAGGCATGATATTCCGACTACCTCTTAAGGTTTCTCATGATTCGATTCATCTTTCGATTCTAGCTTGATATGTTATCGCTACTCTAAGCCTCTTTATTAGGGCTTCCTATGACTCGCTATGCTCCTTTGATATGAAACTATATGAACCTTTGATATGAAAACTTGATATGAAACTTTGATATGAACTTTGATATGAATTTTGATACGAACCTTATGATATGATATGAATATGTTTTGACCTTAAGTTTGATACCGAGCCAAATATGTTTCCTAGTCGAAGGTAACTCGACCGTGTCATTGATGCACCAATGACATGACTCAAGTGTACGAGTGATGTTACACACCGTCCCCATTCGATATGATTATGAGCTCACTATATGTATATGATTCGCCACTATATGTTCCGGGCGATGGATGCATCCTAGATTTGATATGTTTCGAGGGATTTGATCCGATTGGAGCTTTGTCCGTGAATGATGTCGGTGCAATCCGGCGTCTTCACAATTCCGGGAGTTAGCTACTCCATTTGTTACTAAGGTCTCCTTCATATTATGTATGGTATTCCGAGGTCACCCTCCAATACAATGGCTACTTATGATATGATATGATATGATATGATATGTTTCGGGCTCGGTAGATTGATAACCGCTACACTTTTGATATACCTATATTGTACCTTCTACATTCCCCAACGCACTATATTCTCAGGTACCCTTATATGACTCACTCTACTACCAAGATTTATACATTCCATTGCTTTGATTCATCACACTCTCATTCCGTTACTTCCGATTATCGCTCCATTCACGCATCGGGTTGTTATATGTTATTGGATTTGATTATGATATTCATGTTTATATGACTACCGACACTCTGTATGATATGGATGTATGCGATATAAGATTACTCGTTGTCATCCGATGATATGCTATCTTACCGTTATGCGATCCTTTGATGTCCGTAACCGTGTTTGTGTGAAATCGATTGTTGATTTGTTTATCTTTTGTACCTAGTTC